>VZSZ01000671.1:21279-57195 GCA_013398815.1 Ibidorhyncha struthersii
TGAGGGTACACTCAATCCCCTCGTCCAGGTCATTGATGAAGATGTTAAAGAGAACCGGCCCCAGCACCGAGCCCTGGGGGACACCACTTGTGACCGGACACCAACTGGATTTAACTCCATTCACCACCACTCTCTGGGCACGGCCATCCAGCCAGTTTTTTACCCAGCGAAGAGTACACCTGTCCAGGCCATGAGCAGCCAGTTTCTCCAGGAGAATGCTGTGGGAAACTGTGCCAAAAGCTTTGCTAAAATCCAGGTAGATCACATCCACAGCTCTTCCCTCATCCACCAAGCGGGTCACCTTATGGTAGAAGGAGATCAGGTTGGTCAGGCATGACCTGCCTTTCACAAACCCATGCTGACTGGGCCTGGTCCCCCTGTTCTCCTGCATGTGCCGTGTGATGGCACTCAGGATGATCTGCTCCATGACCTTCCCAGGCACTGAGGTCAGACTGACCAGCGTATAGTTCCCCGGGTCCTCCTTCCATCCCTTCTTGTGGATGGGCGTCACGTTTGCCAGCCTCCAGTCAGCTGGGACCTCCCCGGTCAGCCAGGACTGCTCCTAAATGATATGAAGTGGCCTTGTGAGCACTTCCGCCAGCTCCCTCAGTACCCTCAGGGGGATCCCATCCGGTCCCATAGATTTGTGTACCTCCAGGTGCTGAAGCAGGTCCCTCACCATTTCCCCTTGGATTACAGGGGCTTCATTCTGCTCCCGATCCCTGTCTTCTAGCTCAGGGGTCTGGGTACTCAGGGAACAACTGGTCCTACTGCTGAAGACTGAGGCAAAGACAGCATTAAGCACCTCCACCTCATCCTCATCCCTGGTCACTATGTTACCGGCCCCGTCTACTAGAGGACTGAGATTATCCTTAGTCCTCTTTTATATTTATAGAAACTTTTTTTGTTGTCCTTGACAACAGAAGCCAGGTTTAGTTCCAGCTGGGCTTTGGCTCTTCTAATATTTTCCTTACATAGCCTCACTACCTCTTTGTATTCCTCAGGAGAGGCCTGCCCTTTCTTCCAAAAGACATAAATCCTCTTTTTCTCCCTAAGTTGCAACCCTACCTCTCTGTTCAGCCAGGCCGGTCTTTTTCCCCCTTTTTTCCGGTCTTTTCCTGTTCTGGTATTCCACTTGACTGTCTAGCTCCTCAGTTTAAGGGATGTGGCCTGAGGCCACTGTCATGATAGTGAGCTATATAGAACACTGGCAATAAAACAAGTGTAGAATTCTTGTAGGAACTGGAAAAAAAAAATCCCATATGCATACAAGTTTACCTCATGAGTCTCATGATGTACCTTTTGTAAGATCTTTAGCAGATAACCGAAATCTTAAGCAAAAGTTCACACATGGTTTATCAAAACGTACATAAAAACAATTGTCTGCTTACCTACAAGAACCATTTCTGATTGTTCTTCAGTCACCAGAATGGTTCTCCGTGGGCTATGGGAATCTCAGGCTAAGTCATGGCTGATTACAAGGAGCTGCACATGTGCATAATGAGACCTGCCGTTAAATGGCAACTTCCACTGGAGAACAAGGTGCTGTGCTCACAGGCATTTTGTACTATGGCAAACTCAGTCATCAGTGAAACGACATTTATTTTTTTATATATCTAGAAGAGTAATTGGGTGAGCAGGACCCATCAGACTGCAGGCTTCCCATTTCCATCAGACAGAAATATCAGAAATATACTTAGCAGCTATCCTGAGAGGAAGCTGGAGGTAACTTGGCAGTGTGCTGTAGGAGCAACACACCACTGCTTTTGAATTGCAGAACCAAGTTCAAAGAGACAAACTGCTTTGCCCTACTACTGCAGGGCAGACAGCACAAACTTAGAAGACATTTACACAGCATTTGTCGTTTTAAAAAAAAAGAATGACTGCAGTGGAAGCACTGAGAGCTCCAACACTGTAAAAAGATTAGAAGATAAATACACTTTGAGAAAAAATGGTCATGTCTTTACTACGCCATGTAAGATGCTACTGTAGAAATCTCCAACGTAGCACAGAACAGGTGTGTTCATATCAGCGTGCTATTGACCAGGAGTTTACTACAGCTAAGCTGCTCTTAAATCCTGTGCTCTGATTGAGATATTGTGTGGGCACACCTTGTCACAGGTGAGGACAGCCCAGGCACCTGTTAGTCAAGCCTGTGCTTGTACCCATGATTCCTGTAGTCTGGATAAACTGGAGCAAAAGGAGTGGAAAGACACAAGAGTTGTTTACAAATACAAATTTTTAAAAGGGGAAACTGTAAATAGTTCAACAACTAAAGAGGTATTGCAGAGAAATCAATGAGACAACTGAACACGGATGAACTTTCAAAGGAAGTGATGTATGTATGTATTTGACAAAACACTCTACACCATTACATGGAGATTATTTCAATATTGTTGTTTGATTTGAAAGGATGGCTGGGCAGGTCTAATTTCTCTCTCTACTAATTTCCATCTAATTTCTATCTCTCCTCTTTTTAAGTTGCATTAGGATGACATTTCAAGTATCAGGGCTATGCATGAATTCCAGAAGGCACTTGTGCCAGTGGCAAGGGAGACGTACAGCATCTGAATGAATGCAAGGGAGCCTCATCAAAATTTCAGCCTCCTGTTTTTTTCTGAATGCTTGCTGTTCTCCTTTCAGATCTGTAAAGTTGCAGATTGACATATCTCTGGATTTTTTACGTTGTGGTTCTTTTCTCCTAGGATCTATGCCCTACTGGTTCTGGGAAACTTGTGACCTCTGCATTTTTAATTAGAACTCGTAACTTTTTCCATAGCAACATATTTTGATGTCGCAAATACAGAATCTGTCAAATCAAACAACTTCTGGTCAGATGAAGTCCAAACACATATAAATGCTGAGCAGCAATCGGATGCATGATATGACACAGTTAAGAAAAAAATGAAGAAGAGGGATAGAAGTCTTGGCTTTGGTTAATTTTATAAGTTTGATCTTAGCAATTAACGAATCAATACAAATATAAAAGAATTACATTGCATGCTGAACTGGTTTAGACGAAGAATTCTTAAAACTAATTTCCTTGCAATTGAGAACAGATAAAATCCAGCTGTCTGATTGGTGTGCCAGTACTCACATGGTACAAAGGCAGTGAACTATTCTCAGGAAATATTCTAGATATGGAAAAAGCCTTACTCACAAGGATGAACTGTATAAGCAGGCGGTGAAAGAAAAAGCAATCCTCTGCAACAAAACCTGAGCTCAGATATTAACAGACCCAGGAATAATGCAATTCAATATGATGGGTTAAGAAAAATGATTTAGTATAATAGAGCAGTTGTATATGTATTTTTTCAAAAATATTTATGACACATACCTTGTGTGTACCAAAAAATATTTTCTTCAATAAGAAAAACCAGGAATTTTTGTCACTCAGATACACTATTTCTGTGTTACTATAATTCATTCACTGATTCTCAATTACAGACATTTTTTAGTATTACTGTTCTTGACATCTATGTGAGCTTTTTAAACATATTTCAGTGTCAGGACACTTGTACAGAATAGTGCTTCCTGTCACCTTTTCCTTGTAATTACCAAGAAAGGCACTACCAAATTTCCTCTCTAATATGAAAAAGTCTTATACAAAATAGTATTACTTTCTGATTAACCAGACTTTTGCTCACTCTTACCATAGTCAGTTACTTGTATTTCCTTTTCCTGCTTTAAACTAGGATTTGGCTTCAGACTAAGAAAGCATCTTTTAGTGCCATTACCAATACCACACAAGACAATCACCCTTCTGCAAGGACACCCATATGTAATTCATTGTCACGCCAGCAGCCAAGAGATACAAATGTGCTCATTAATTTTTTTAAAACAAATGTTGAACTGCATGAACATCTTCAGGAAGAAAAGGCAAACACCAATGTGGGAATAGCTGCTTCCATGCCCCCCCCCCCCCCTCCAGGTTAGCATTAGACACATGATTACTATCCCTTTGTCTGTTCCATCTGTTTCCACTTTCCATAAAAAACACTCGAATATTAAGTTAAACTTGGTGTGTTTTAACCTTGCATTGCAAATAAGGCCTTTCTGGGGTTCCTGGATCCTCCACTACGACAGGCACCCTGCCTGAGTATGTGTTGGGGGAGAGTGGCACAAAAACACAAAAATATTTCCTAGCAGATATCTGATATTTCCCCTCATCTGTCTCTGGTATAAAAGAAAACTGACTAAGTTCAACATTCCAGAAAATGTACTTTGGTAGCCTGCAAGACTGTCTAAACAGAGTATGAAAATAGATGACATTACACGATTTAGATTCTCTACTTTAAAATTAAACGTTCTATTTGTATAAACACTCCTACAATTTTCAGAAGTTATTTTTCAAATTAAACACTTCATCTCACCAACTGAAGAAAAAAACACACCCCACAGCTGTGAAAGCTTTGATTTGCAAAACCCACATTTTAAAATTTGTTTAAAAACAAGATGGAACAATTTAATAAATCTACTGCTACATGTAACATTCATTTAAGCAATTTGGCAGCTAGTTTGCTGGCATTATACATGAGATAGAGAAGGAGCATCACTATATTTATGTATGCCTCAAAAAGGACAGTATTATTTTTAAAAAACAAATAGTAAAAACGGAGTCTTTTGGAGCTAGAGAAAAAACTTCCAGGATTTTGCCTTCCAAGTATAGATTGTTCAACATTATGCCTGCAGCAAACAGGCGTGTCTTCTGTCTAAGCAGCTTGGTGAGAGAAGTCCAAACTGACCTTGCTTTTACAAAACCACCACCATCCATTCACTTTCTGTGTTTGCAGTTTTCCCAGCTATTTCCATAGACCCTGGCTGCCTCATGGGTCCTAAGGTTGCCATAACCTTAAACAGTCTTATAAATCTAGAGGGGGAAATGATCTGTCTCTTGTCTTAAGCAGAGAGCCTAGAATGTCTACAGGGCTTTACCAGCAAAGCTGCTGAAAAAAGAGCCAAGATTCAGGGGTCCCTGACCTTTCCCAGCCCTCCTCCACCAGTATCAGCCTGCAGCCTGCTCTGTAAAAGTTTCTGCTCACCCAGGGATCAAAATTAGAAATCTTCTCCAGGGACACTCTCTCTTTCTTCCACCAAGCCACTCATCAGTCCAATAAGGCATGGAAATGAGAAAGAAAAAAGTGAGTTAAAAAAATGTATGTCACTCAGTAAGGGTTTCCCACAGTAGAGGGTAAGGGCCCAGACGCGCACGGACGGTCTCGCACTGCCTCGTCAGCAGAGCCTGAGCCTCCTCACTTCGGCCTTCTTCTTCAGAGTGAGCTGCAGTGGTGCAGAACCAGTGCCAAGCACTGTCGTGGTGATCCATGCATCTATGAAGAGTGTTTGTGTAAACATGTTTAAACTGAGTAACATCAGCACTTAACTGGTGTTCAGGCCCTCTCATCCCCACTGCTCATACAAATGTCCATGGCATTTCATTAATGGCGCATTTTCTCCAAAAATTTTTGGACTTATGACTGTTGTGTAAGGCTTTTTGAAGGCCAATGATAACCATATTGCTTCTTGGGAAAAACTCCTGGTTAGTATAGTCTCATTTTTATCGTAAGTCACCACAGATGAAGGTAAAATTGATAAATATGGAGAATTTTCCAATAAACTAAAAATCATATATTAAACATAACCAACTGCAGTACACATATTTTTTTTTAGTTCAATTCACTAGTTGTTGGGTTATGATTAGCCTTTTTTAGTGAAACCTATGAAACAATTTGTCTATTCAATTTTTGCGACCACTTCCAATTTCTGTCGCAGGTTCTGCAGAGGGAGGATGTGAGGTTTAGAGAGATTTTGCACCACCAAGTAAGCCACTGATGGCTGCATCAGCAAGAGGGGACGCAGCTGCCGGCACGGAGCTCCAGGTGTGCTTTGAATGGGTAAAATGGACTCTCAGCACAAAATTCAAGGGAGGTTTGTAAGCAGCTGTCCCAGAAACACAGGTACGCTGATGTTCTTTCAGCAGCACAGTTACAGCCTCCGCAACATGAGAATCTCCTCTGTTTGCTGTAAAACTGCTTCCCGCTGGTGATGCCAGACCCACCTAGTGCCGCCCGTGCTGGGAGAGGCCTTAACAAGCCGCTATCCCACTGGCTCCCGGTGGCAGCTGTGTTATGTGCACGGAGGTCTGAAATTATAATAGATTTTACTGCATGAATGTGTGAAGAGACACGACGGAAGGCGCAGTCTGCACGCGCTGCTCAGTGGGCTCTCGCCCCAGGAAGGAAAAGCCTGGTCTCAAAATGTCTGATGAGGCTACAGCACAAGCCGTGACACAAGCCTGCTCTGGGATGGGACTACATACAAGTCACTATATTTTTCCTTAAATAATCATAGAATATCTCAAATTGGAAGGGACCCATAAGGAGAGTCCAACTCCCTACTCCGTGCAGCACTGAATAAAACTAAATCATATGACTAACAGCGTTGCCCAGAAATAGATACATAAAAGCATATGTAATATATATTATAGAATGTAATATGCATAATATTATATGTTATATATTACATATATGTAATCACCAGAAGTATAACAGCATGTAAAAGTGACTCGCTCACTCTTAGAAATCCTTGTACTACAGTAAATATCCACTATTTTTCTGTACCCTTTTACTCTTTTTTGTGCTTGCACTGACAGCCATAGGTATCTCAGGTAGCCAACTGCTCTCTGCACACGGCTTCAAGTGCTGGTGCACTGTTTGTCCAGAACTGAGCAGTATAAAAGCCGCATGTAAACAAGCAACACGAAAGCACTGTTTCCCTCCTCCACTCGACCCTCTGTGAAGGCAAAAGGCAAAAACTTTGAATGGAAAGAAAACGTTCACTTTCAACTGTCTTCTTCAATGTAAAAGCTGCAAAATTCATGATTGGACTTTCTTTTTCAAAAAAATCCATAGTACATTGTGGGAAATAAATGTAACAAATATTTAACTTCCCTCCAACACAAAGTGCCTTCACGAAAGTAGTGAATCAGACCAAACATCTGTTTAGCTAAATATCTTGCTTCCTACAATAACATCTAAAGCATAACCATGGAAGAGTATAAGATTAGGACACACACGTATTAAAGGGCTCAAGAACATTCTCTCAGCCCCCAGAAACTTGCATTTTAAGGGTTTCTTAAATCAGAAGACAGCATTGGTCCTCCCTGGATTTCCTTTCCAGTAATGTGTTCATTTTCCCTCGAACCCATACAAATTTCACATGCTCATAACATTCTACAGCAAGGGGAAGAACAGTCGTCATCGCTTTACACTGAGAGTGGCTTTTGTTGCCCCCTACTTCTCATGTTGTAGAAAGCACACTAGCATTACCTTTGCAATGTCTCTCATGACTTAGCAGAATTCTATCAGCTGTCTCCCTTTTTCAGCATTATTTTACTTTCCAGACTGAAGTGTTCAACTTATTAAGCTGCTTCGGCATGAAAAATAATTGCATACTCTTCATTGTCCTTCTCACCCTTCTTTAAACCCTTTTCCGCTCTACTATTTTCCTTCTGAAGCAGTGGAACGAGAACTTCACATGTGTGAATGCAGAATTTTGGGGAATTTTAACAGTGACAGAATTTATTCTGCAAGTCACCTTGCTTTTTTTCACCATCACAGACTAATTAAAAGCAAAAACCTCCAATGACTATTATAGGTATTTTTCCTGATTTTTAATACTCGGCTCAGAGCCAATTACTATAAATGTAAATTAGGTTTTTGAGGGTTTTTTGTTGGTTTTTTTTTGGGGGGGTGGTGTTTTTTTTTTACCCTGGTACATCACTTCACATTACCTACACTGACCTTTATCTTCCCTTTCATTTGACACCTAATGTAACAACATCGTCCTGTAATTCCTCAGGGAGACTGAAGCCTAGAGCCGACCATGAAATCGGAGGCTCCTGGTTGTTCTCCCATGCCCAGTCACTTGGGAATGCTGATGAGCCTGGGCTCAAGACCCCTGCAGGACTTCCTGGCAATTGGCTACTTCATCATGTCTTGTTGCCTACCTTCCAAACTGTTCATTTCAGCGTATGAGGACTCTGCTCTCACAGACCATGACAGCCTAGCGGCTTCAGTACTGAAATGTGGTTTCTGAAATACATCATTATGATTTTGATATCATTTCAGACCAGAAAATTTTACAGTGTTTTTAGTTGGTTCCATTTAAGTGCATTTCCCACTACCAGTAGCACGAACAGCATTTTGCATACCAATTGTTCAGCAATAACTACATGAATTTTACTCCAAACAAGCAAGGTAACAAGGCGGCTTATTCCCTGCTCTGCAGCTCCGTCTTCAACGCTCAAGGCTTCTCCTGACGGACAGCCTCAGCGTACTGCAAACAGGGAATTCAAGGACATCAAAGGGCAGTCTAACTAGAGAGTGTTCACTCAACCAAAATTTGTTGCAGTTTTAATTTATACAGTTACGTTACTTACAGAACTTACATAATTAAACACTTTAACAAGACATCTACTACTGCATGTAGTTATAGCTTATTTAGCAATATCAAATATTTATAGCTATGCAGTTACAGTTTACCTGTCACCAGATTAAGTTCAGCTCATGGAGACATCACACTAGGGACAAGTGAAATTTTACTTGAAAGTCCCCTAAATCAAGAAGAAAAAAATGTGTTTTAGCAGTAGATTGCTTTTGTCACTAACTAGAACAAATAGTAAATTTCCTGTTCATAGTCAGAGAGACCGAGGAATAGTTTTTATTGACGATAACTAGTTTTACACCTGATTCATAAATCCGCAGATTACACAAAGTCACTGAATTATGCTTTGTCAGTAAGTAGAAACTAATGGTGCCTCCTCAGAGAAAGACACTTGTATTCCTCCACAGCTTACAGCTGTAATTCATATACTGTGGCAGAAAGAACAGGGAAGGGCGAGGGCAAGGGGAAGAGAGGAGAACAACAGGAGAGGAAAATGAAGAGGAATTGTGGAGCTCCTCCACTTTCCCTGGTCTTGCATTTTGTGAGGAAAACAGATTAAATAAAGATTATGAACTTCAGTTCTACGCTATAATTTTACACGAATTTTTGTGAGGAAGTTAAATCATTAAACAACTAAATTAATAAAAGATAGTGACATCAAAATGTACCAGTGTTGCCAATAATTTCCAGGGAAGTTCCTCTCTCAGTTGATGTAAACAATCATAGTTCTACTGAATTCTATGTGTTTTTACTTTAAATCTTTCCAGACAATTTAAAATCGATGACCAAAACACCTAAGTTTTGCGTGGTTGATCTCACCTGCGGAATTCAGAACCATGTGCTAAGATCAAATGCACCACAGCACGCAGGGAACAAGGCACTCCAGAGCAACAATCGTGCCACGTGCAAGGAAGTTTAACTGGCTCAGCCTGAGCAGCAAAGACTACCCAAGAAGTGACAATGAGGCTAGAGCATATCTGAAACCCTATAGCTCACTGGGAATTGGGTATTTTGCTCAAGTCTGTAAGGAACCACGTAGGACTCACAGCCTGGAGCGACTCTCAACTGTAAGCACCTGCAACTTCATTTTCAAAATCCTCTATAGCCGCCCCTCATTGGAAATGCGGCAGCAAACGCAACTGCTTGCACTGCAGCGCCTGCACTACCGCATACTGCACCCCTTCCCGACGCTGGCTCAGTTCTTACTGCACTCATCCAGGAAGCAAGAGGCATAACGTGAATTTCTTCCTTCTGTAAAAACACAACAACCCACATCTTCCATCTTCAGAGCAAGTGTTCTAAATGCCAACCTGTTGTGTTAGGAGCGGGCACGAGTGCAGAGCAGAGCAAAGCCAAGCCCACCCTATTGTTTCTAAGGACCTCTGACCTCCAGGCCAGCATTAACCCTACTCGGAGAACATTTGTTGGATGCAATCCCCTTGGGATCGCAAGAGGTGATCGCCACATTTCTAGCATCTGATCCGATTTACCTACTGAGAAGCTCAGGGAAGACAACCGCTTCATTCAGAGCCTTGTGGCTCTACGTGCTAAACAGCTAAACCTTCCCAAGATTGCTGTGTCTCCCAGGACTTAATTAACTTTAAAATGAAAGAGTAAAATGACAGCTGATGGCAGCGCAGTAGATACACAGAGGTTTTTCCACATCCCTCTTTTAAAATTAGGTGACCAAACTCAGCCTTCTGATTTTTCTGAACTTGGAATCTAGCTCTTTATGTAAAGTCTTTTGAATATGAAAGACCACATACGAATGTCACCTGTTATCTGGGCTGGATGGGACGTGCTATTTTTGGCAGCATTAAATTTTTATAGAACTTCTTTGTGTCCAAGATTTCTCAGTATTTATATTGTCGTTATGTGTCCGTGTCCTCTGGGAGTCTCGGTCTGAGAACTTTCTGCTGTGGTTTTGTTCAGTATTTGAATTAACATTCAGTTTCTTTTTTGTGCCACAGAGTCATGCCTCCAACCCCCAAGGCTGAAGTTCGGGGTTTTTTACCCGTCTTTGGAGAACTTACTGTCTGACATTAATGCCCTGAGCCTACAGATTAACCATCCTGGCATATTTAAAGCCTAAAATTTGAAAACAACCAAACGAGCTATAAAGGTGAAACGTGGCACTATCGGAGAATAAATGTTACATCGATGGATCAGCTGGCAACATTTCAGGAGATATATGGCATTTGTTCTCATCTCCTTGTGGCAGTCCGTGAATCTTATTTTTCTTTTCAAGGGAATGACCACAGGGAATTCTTTGCTAACACAGATCGCTACAATATACCGGTCCATCAAAAGTTGAACCTGGTGATCTGCTACGTTGCAGTTTAATTTCGTAGAAAGTCACTGTTTCTCAGGACATTAACTCCTCAGAAATGCCACTCCGTACTTTGTTTTTTCTTGCCTGTAAGGAGGAGTGCAGACTTTAAACAGAGGCAATCATCCTTTTTTTTCTAAGTGGAAGACACTGCAGAATTCCCTTCATTAAACAGCATGTGCAAATAAGAAACATAACTTCAGAGTATCCAGAAAAAGGAACAAAAATCCACAGTTGCTGTGTCTGGAGGGCTGCAGACCACAGAACCACTCCACCCACAATAAAAAGATGAAAAAGAAATAGACTCCAGCAACCTGTGATACATAAGCAGATGTTTACATTTCAGTCTAATAATTTTTGAAGACCCACAGGTATACTCCAGACAACAGACTTTTCCTTTACCAGAAAGAGCATCCAAAGAAAACCAGAGAATGCTGTACGTCACATTTACTTTTCTTAACTTCTTTAATTGCTCTGACTGCATCTGAAATTACTCCATGTTTTACATTGCTTACTGTTCTTACTTTTAAGAATTTCAGGGGACAGTTGAATACCATGAAATGTGACATCAATTGCGATAAAAATAAACACAATACCTTCAGAACATTGTCTTAAACATCTATGTAACAGATGCTGATCTTTTGCCTTAAGGTTAGAATGGATGCATGCAGCATCTGCCACTGAATCACGGTGACAGAGATTAGAACGTTACGTTTGTGTTTATCTGCTATAAATGCAGCCGGGTGACTGTCCTGGGATTAATTTGAAGAAGTCTGACATTTGTGTACTATCACCTTATTGTTATCTGGTCCTCACAGGGTTTATTTGGCAATTCCGCAACTACCTCCCCCATTTAACTAAAGGAAAGGAAATAAGAAAATGGAAAAGGTCAGACTTCTGCAGTAATCTTCAACATGCGTTTTAACATTTACATCACAAAAATTAATGGAATAACTGCAACTGCAGGCCCACAAGACAAAGGACAGAAGCTCTTTTTCCGTTGTGGCGCAAGCACCTTCTCACACAGAATCTGCCACTGATTCTTTTCCCAACTGTATGAGATTTATTTCCCATTCTCTTCCAAGATGCCAGCAACCCAGCCTCTAGCTAACGTTTGCTAAGACAACTATTTTTGACTTCTCTTGATGAAACTGTTGCATCACATTCTAAACACTTGCTCTTTCCACCGTCACAAATGCTCAGGCAGAGGAACCGCTGGACTAGATTTGGGGTGCTGGAGATGCATACAGGTTTACAGTGTCATGTCTGCTAAATCACTAGGGAACAGAATACTGCCAAATTTTCATCCAGCCTTTACTGGGGCACAGTGTTAGTCCACATATAATTAAATGCAAAGCTTTTCTGACTCTGAGCTATTCAGAGAACAAAATCTTCTTAAAACTACTGGGCCCAAATAGATTGACTGTTACTAGTATTTTCCATTCTCACTATGCCAATTCAAACCACTGCTGTCAGTGGGAGTATGAGACGTTTGTTAGTACAGGTTATTGTAGCTTAATGGAGTTTGCCTTCTAGTGAACTGGAAGCTCACCTGTCTGCCATGAAGTCTGAAGACAGTCACGCCATCTGTTTCCCTGAGGTAAAGCTGGACCCCGAGGTCTGAAAACTGCAGTATTTCGTGTGGTTCTGAATACATACCAAATATCCTCGGCTTCCAAAATCCACTTTGCAACAGGAGGCCATTGAGCAAGCGCTCAGTTCGCTATGTGTCAACCAATGCATGCCACTACATCCAGAGCCTTTCCACCATTGTGGAACTGTGACATTTTAATGTCAGCAGAGAAAGCATCTGGATCCTTTTGTTTTGCTACTTGCATCCACAACCCAAAAACTGCAGTAGAGCATTGTATGCCTTTAACAGAACAGGGCAGGGATAACTTGTGGCTATTTTAATTACATCAATTTAATATGGGATTTTTTTATATGTATTGATTTATGTCAGCACGTTGAGAAGTAATTCCAAGGGACAGCCTGAAAATGTGCTACACGATCACTTACATCGAAAAACAGAATCATCATATCGTATGAAAGGACTGAAAGTCTAGAGAAAAGAAGATCGAGGGGGGATCTTATTAATGCTTTCAGATCCTTGAAGGGAGGATGCCAGGGGGACGGGAGCAGTCTTTTTTCAGTGGTGCCCATTGATAGGACGAGGGGTAATGGGCACAAGCTTGAACATAGGAAGTTCCATCTTAACATGAGGAGGAACTTCTTTACTTTGAGGGTGGTGGAGCACTGGAACAGGCTGCCCAGAGAGGTTGTGGAGTCTCCCACTCAGGAGACATTCAAAACCCGCCTGGACGCTGTCCTGTGCAACCTGTTGTAGGTGACCCTGCTCTGGCTGGGGGGTTGGACTAGATGATCTCCAGAGGTCCCTTCCAACCCTGACAATTCTGTGATTCTGTGAAAAGAAAAGGAAAAAGGCCAGACCTATAAAGGAAGTCGAACTCCAACGCATAAGCACTGCTGCTCCATGGAGATCTTCCAACAAAGTAGTGACAAGATCCAGTACTCTCAACATAAATGATGGAGACTGACAGACCTCTATGACTTTGACAGAAATTACAAAATAATGGAGAAATCGGAGCAAAATCTCCTATATAATGGCAAAAGATTATCAGTGGTAGCCCAAAAAAAGACATCAAACACATGATAGGGTACTAAATGCAATCTTTTTCATGTAGCATCTTTAAGTCAACATCTACAGTTGTCTAGGACAGGCAAACTCAGGCCAAGGCAACAGAAGTTGAGGCTTATGTCCTAAGATCACGTTAAAATTTAAGAAAGAAGCAACAGCTTGCTTTTTTATTATCTGGGAACTAATGTGAAGGTACTAATTTAGTTTTCAAACATCCTCGCTGAAATACACTCAATGCTAAATTAAGAAGTGTCCTTGAAAACCTCAGAAGTGAGGAAATTAGCAGGAGCGAACAGTGCTTCCCTTTTGATATCTAGGTTCCTAGAGGCTTTTCTGAAATGACGACAGTTAGGTAACGAGATGCAACCACTTACAAGGTGTTACCTATTGTGAGGGAAAACTATGGAGAACCACATCTCGCTTTAAAAAGCTTCCTATTCTACTAATTTACTCAGAGATAGCAGCTTGAAAGAACACGGTCTTCTGAAAGTGCCTGCTGCAGAGCAAAGCATGAGAAATACATGCAGAGCTCTAATTTCTAATATAAACACATTTTAATCTGAAGCTGTTTGAAAAGTTAGATGAATGCTTCAATTTAACACATCTCTATCTCAGTACAAAAGAACTCTAAATGCTAGAAAGCTCGCAGAAGATATCGCAGGAGCCTCTTCTCCTCAGAGGAACTGGAGAAAGTCACAGGCGACAACTCCCCGAAAAGCAAGTGCTGGAAGCCCTCTTTGCAGCAGGTGAAGGAAAACACTCGTTTAGGTAAGGAATCTGTCACAGATCTGACAGGAGCTCTAGCATGATAAAAGAAGGCATGAGACAAGTTGCCTATGAAAGTGTTTGAAACGTCAGCCAAATCCATTTCTCACATTGCATGAGCTACCAACAGAAATGGGCAACGTCCAGTTTTGCAAAGTGATGCATTTTGACTGTGATGGTGCCATAGTGAACATTTCACTTTAGTGTCAGGTTTGTAAAACGTAAAATCTGAATTATCTGCCTTCGCTGTTCTTTTCTGGAATAGTTTCCAGCGTGGCATACTGGCTTTAAAAATCAACATAACCCACTACTTTCTAGTGGCACTAATTATCACTTCCTTCTGCAGTTTTATAATGCAAAAGAGATAAAAATCTGAGGAAAAAAAAAAAGTAACTTATGAAGGCCACAATAAGAATAAGTTTTAATATAATGCATTAGTTCCTTCTCATTTGAGTCTAGTGAGGACAGTATGATTCCAGGAATGTGTTTGGTCCAAAAGTTTCAGTGTCACTGAAATCCTAATCTTTAGAAAACACTGGAAGATGAACTTTGACTGTATAGACCTTTAAATAAAAATAGCATTTTTACTAATGTATTCTTCCCAAGTGCCTACTTCTTCCTAGTATGTTTCCCATCCTAATACTGTATGTTTTTGCAGCTGGCAATTGACACTGCCAATGAGTCTTTATGTTCAATGTTATTTAATATATTCCCATCAGAAAGCTATTTTTACTGTTCAATTTCAGTATCTTCTTGAAGTGTCTTGCATGTAATGTTCATATTTTAATTTGCATTTTTTCCCATAGGATAAGTAAATAAAGATTCAAACAACAATATTGAAGGAATTCAGGCTTGTTTGCTGAGAGGATTTTATAGAATAGAAAACTGCTTTGTTCTACCAAAAATAAAGGAAAAAATGCACTTTATGCTTCAGACAGCTATACTGGAGATAACCGATACAGCACCATCATAATGCGACATTTGCCTTTAATTTTACAGGTATAGCAAAATAATATACTCGGTTATCATTATAAACGCTAGGATGAAAAGTTCCCAAAATAGTGTCCCAATGTACAGAACAATCTCTTAAACAGCTACACCTGTGCCTTCGAGAAGCAGTCTGTGCGGATCTGTGAGCATGTGCCATTTTTCCATGGAACTGGCATTTCCTGGCCTAGCATTACGCGCTTAGCTAAACCCATGCCACCCAATCTTCCCGTAATGTTTCAGCTGCACGCTTGCAAGGAATCACGCATCACACAGTCCTGTGTTCTGCTGTCACAGTTGCAGGGTGATGCAGCAGGAACCTTCAGGCTCGCATCCAGAGGAAACACCAGCCTGTTCTAGGGCTCAGGACCGTTCTTTGTGCCAAGGGTACTTGAGTTCAGTGCTCTCAAACTCAAAACACCTCGCAAAACGGAATCAGTTCCACCTGAGAGTGCAGCAGTGGCATCGACTACAAATGGTTCTTTCATTTACACTTCACATATATTTTGCTCACGAAACTGTAATTGGCATTTTGTCGACATTGCTCACAAAGCTCACAATAGCACCGGGTTAATTTACAGCGTTTGAAGAGTATATATAACTTACATATGTTTGCTCAGGTCATATCTGCCATTGCTGCATTACAGTAAGATGTAAATTTCCTTTCTGCTATAGTCTACTAAATAAGCGTACTCTGTCCCTTCCCCTGGACTGAGAAAATTTTTATTCACACACAACCAGTACAAAAATACTGTGACCTCTTTAACAATCTTCAAGCAAACACTTTCTGCTGAATTGGAAAAATAATCTTATGTGGCTACAGAAATAATGTTTGTGTTTTATCAGTGTTGTTCCCGCCAAAGGCTGGATTATCTGTTTCACATCCATTTAAGCACAGGAAGGCTATAACAGGGCAGACAGCAATCTGGACTTTATTGGCTGGGAAAACTGACCTCATAAATCTGATTTGAGACATCTGTCCTTTCGCCTGCCTGCATATATGCCCATGCATCCCGTTGGCCATGTGCCTGCTCAGTGGTAGATCAGCTTCTGTGGCTACTGCACAGAGGATTTTCCATCTCTCCCTCTCTGCTACAAAAATAAATATATTGAAAGAAGTGCAGAAGGGAAGACATGTTTATGGTTGCTCGTAGGTGCTCAAAAGAGACAATGTACTGTTATGATGAACAGTCAGGAAACTACCTAGAGTGATGTTGATTGTGTCTATCCATCTATTTCTGTAAGCAGACGCTGACGTGACTCTCATTGGCATTCTTTCTGAGTACGCAGGAGAGTCTAAGAATGGAGTACATCACTACACAATGTTGCAGGCCACCTCATATCCCAAACACCTTACAGCTCCGGCTCCCACAGCAAAGATTGGTATCTACCACTTGAACGCGGTTAAAAATACCAAACTTCCAAAGAGACCAAGTTTCAAGTAGGGAACGGAGCTCAGAATGAGCACTGTGTAACTACAAAATAGGTGTTATGATGTAACAGTTATTCCAGGTACAGGAATGTGCTGAATTGCATTTACTAGAGTGAAATGTTTCAGTTTGTTTATCACCAAAGACACATGAAGTCTGTTGCTCTGCAGCACAGTGAACAATAGTGAGTTTTTTGAAGGAAGTCACCAACAATTCCTTTTTCCTCCAGTGTTGTGGCCATTCCATGCTTTAGGACTATCTATACAGGCTTAAACAATTTGTTTTCAATTAGTAAACCAATTTAATATGATGAGTGAACACCAGAGAAATAAAAGAAAAAAAGAGAGCACATTTCACTCATTGCCTTTTCAAAATGAAGACGGCCAAACTGTTAAAATAAAAGTCCCTATACCAATAGGCAGTTTTTAAAACTGCTCACACTCTACCTGGAAAAGTGACACTGTATGATGGAAGTAGGAACAAATTAAAGATTAAATATTGTCATTTTAGAATGTTTCCCTCCTGCCTTAGATTTTCTTTTCTGATAGACACACGGGTAATGTCATGACTGACAAACATTTCTGTTTCAAATGTCTGACTTAGTTGCTAGATGCATATAACAGCAGGAAAATATACACCTAAGAAGCCTGGCATCTGTACTGATCTATGTGTGTTTCAGGCACTGTTGTTTAACTTTATAGTTGGATAGCAGAGGATTAAAAACCAGATTAGCGTCCACACTATAGATCCAATTTTCTATGTTCTGAGAGGACGGAGCAGTTTGATCAGATTTTACACTTACTCCACTTCCCAACAGCTCTTCTAGTAGTGCAGGATAAGATAAGAAGATCATGGGAACAGCAGCTGATAGAATAATCCACCCATTGATTTCTCCTCCCTGCTTACACCCCGTGTTTTAATTGAATTTTGTGGTTTAGCACTGGTTTCAGCCTGTGCTTTCAGAGTCAACTAGAGTACAAAGTAAAGCAGTGGGAAAAATCAAATTCTTGAATTTTGTCCAAATGGAATTGGACAAAAATAGACTGAAAGATTCTCATTGCAAATTTGACTCTGGAATGAAGGTTGTGTTGGTTTTTTTTTGTTCTAGTTTGGGTTTTTTTTCCTTTTCACTCAGCTCTTCCTTGCAATATGGGCAATGTGAAAAGGAGAATGCTGGGAAAGAGAAACTTTCTTGTTCCCAGCAAGCAGGTTAAAACATTAAGAGAGCTGGAGGTTTTGAAGAACTCACTTTTGACACAGAAGTCACAGAAGAAACTTAGCAGAGCGGGACAAGTTGCCATCAGTCACCTCTTACATAAATACTTTCTCTGCCAGTCATGCTAGAACTTGGTTTGCAGACTCTCATCAATGCATTATGTAAATGCTAATAATTTAAATGCTGGACATCTAAAGGCATTACAATGTTAAATATAATTCTAAAAGAAAGGGAGGCATTTAAAAATAGAGATGAACACTTCACTTCCATTCCAGCACTGAGCAGTCTTTAAATGTCCTGCCTTCCCCATGCGTAAGTTAAGCTTCAGTCAAGTAATAGTGTTTTCCACCACCCTGAGAACATGGTAGCGCATCACTCTTTTTTCCTGCTTTACCTGGAGAATGCCTTTAAGTATCTAGGAGCTAAGATTTACAAACAAACATGGATGGTAATATTTTTGACGATTTACTAACAACCAAGACTATGGATGATACGCTCCAATTCAGTATCTCCCTATTTTCCAGTGTCCCACACAAAGTGCAGGTCACTAATGCCCCTTACTCAGTGCTGTATACCTTTTCAAAAGTTCAAGTGGCTGAGGAACTGGTAGGCCATATGTAAACAGAAAATACATGATGGGAAAAAAAAAGGCACGTACACAACTTTTCACTCTGACCACAGGGTTGCACGATGAATTGGGGCCCACTAAAGAGCTGCATGCGTAAAATCAAGATTAGAGCTGAAGAATAAGGGAGGCACTCTTTGACTATTCTGTAAGTTACCCAGGACCTCCAGAACTCCTTAGTAGCTGTTCTTTATAGGAAAACATTAAGCACATGTATTATGTGAGGTTTATAAGTTTGAGTTCTGCTCTTGATATAGTAACACTTGTAATTCCTAGGTTAATTTCCAAGCAGAATTGCTTTACCCATCTGACAGCTTGCATTTGGAATGATACAAATTTTGGAGAGGCTTATGGAATGACAAATGCAATGTAAAATTGTGTTTGCATGTCCTGAGGAGAACAGTAAGAACAGGAAAACCCAAAATACCTACTCTCCCTTCTTGCATAATGAAGAATAGTTTTAAGACATAATGCGGTTCAGCATTTCAAAAGAATCACAGCATAGCAAGGAGAATGGTGCCAAGACACATAGCAGAATGGCAGGAACTCATGTAGCGCCAAGCCTTTAAGACTCCAGATCTTGAATATTCATGCAGAAGCCAGGCATGATGCTACCCACAAGGCAGCTACATGTCCATGTCTAGTCACCGACTACACTGCGTGGTCTTTCAGATTACAAGAACGAAGACAAAATGAGGTGAGAGCCTCCAGCGATACTGATTATCTGTACATTTTTCTCAACGGCAATCAACCCTCCTTTTTATGGCAATGACTGCTCCATTCTTGTCTTCTTCAGGTTTAGAAAGAGGATATGACATGTGCATTGCATTAAGGAAAGAAGGAATAAGATCAACATCTGGGTTAGAACCAGTAACTGTCTCTCGTATGGGGATCATCTGGTCTAAGTGGGGTTCTTCCTGCCATCCAAAGGGGGCCCACATGAGCTCCATAACGGGCTCAAGATGAGCTAGCCAAAACACATGCCTTCTCCCACTGCTTCCAGAACAACATTCTCATTGAAACACTCTGTACTTCACCAGACCTGAGGCAGTGCCAGCAAGGTAATTAACCCATTGATTCCAGGTATAAAATGCTGTGCAAATCTCGTAGTGGTAATACGTCCACTTCATCTGTAGTCTCCAGTTCTTAAACAGCATGCAGAGTAAGTTTTTGTTTGCTGAGCACTACATGACCACATTATATAAGGCTGCTGCTAGCAATATCAAAACATATTAAAAGTTTAACTAAGACAATGTGTTTCAGAAGAATTTGCTCTCGTTGGAGCTGGAATGTCCCCATAAAAAGGCATGATCTGTACTAGACTCAGCTGTCCAATGATCTGCAAATGCTGCACGTTGTGTCCTGGAGTAAACCCTGCTTTCTTCAAACCCAAATTGGTTTGGATTCCTCCTGTGCATGCAGAGAGCATTTTCAACTAATGCTACAGCTGCATGTCTTAAACCTGCAGTTTGATTTGTACGGTTGACTTTCACAGATGTGCTTTCACTTTATAGTATTGCAAGTCTACTGACAATGCCACACAGCCTCTTCACGGTATCCCTGGGATGGTGTGAAAGTGTCCCTGAGAAGCATAGCTGTTCCTGTTTTCAAGGCTTGACCCTGATTTGGCAAAAAAAAAAAGGTTTTTTTCCCCCAAGTTTCTCCCTCTTTCTGCTAATCCGCTGAAAATACTATTATTTATGTAGATCTGTGCAGCACACAAAACCGTTAATTCAGCACATGCACATTTTTAATTTCTCCCTGTGCCAACATAGACTCATGGTTCCTCGCAGCCTTCTGCTTCTCCTGAGTGCCTCTCTCCCCATCTCACCTGCCTCTCACCACTACTTCACGTCATCCTCTGCAGTGTCCCACATCTCTACTACAGCTGTTCCACTATTTCTCCTTAAAGCTTTGTATTCCCCAGTCTGCCCGACCTCCCCGTGAATACTTGCGGTGCCACAGTAGCACACGAGGTGAGAAAGTCCAGGACACATAAAAGTGAGTCAGCTGGGTGCTTCACTTCGCTGCTGATAAAGGGTGAGGGATTTTAATTTTGCAGACTGTGAGAAGATTTACCCAGCAATACAGAGGTGAAAATAACGGTGAAGATGAGACAATGTCTGTACTATTGAATGAAAAACCCAGTGCCTGAGTGTGAGAGTCCTACCAGGGGTTGACTCCATGCCTAGTTTTCCTCATAGCAAAACTGAAAAGCTGCGCCTTCATTCACTTTTCAACTTACAATACTTCTCATACAGAGAGCTATGCCTTCTGCTGCAGAACAGCTTAACATACATAAGCACTCCCACACTGGCTCAGTCCAAAGGTAGCTCTGGCCTGGAGTTCTGTCTCCAGCGGTGTCCAGAAGATGCGTAGAAAACAAGTGCTAGAAACAAGGCAAGCGCAGAGCAATTCACTCTTGGATATACCCTCCCAGTTTACTGCCTTTTTTAGTAGTAAAGACAAGTTGTAACATTGGCAGGAAGTCCCAGCTTTTCACACTTTCACCAGTTCTATTGTTGTTACACAATACAGAGCTCAGGTCCTGGAAGACAAGTATGATATGAAATACTTTCAGAGCATTGCTTTAAATGCAATCATTGGCACTTCTTTTCAGCCTTCCCCCAAAGCTTCTTTAAGATTTATCACTAAAGACAAGAAGATACTGGACACAGAAATGGTGCAGAGCAAGTCCATCCTTTGAGTCTTCTCGTGTCAGGGCAGGGTCCCTCCAACTGACACATTCTTTAAGCCTTTTTAAAATGTCCCACCCTCAGTAGTCAAACGCATCTCACTCCGAGTTTGATGTTAAGCCTATGTTCCTAATTTCAGAGCAGGACCTCCGACTACACCCTTTGTACCTCCCCCAGGCAGTACTGAAGGCACTACAGCTGAGCGCAGAAGCTAGGGTCGCTCATAGCTAGACACTGACATTTCTCCTTTGTGTGTGTACACATACACATAGTGACAGAACACTTACAAATGCAGGGGATAATCCTCATGCTTTAAGATAACATTCATATTCTGGTATCTAGTTAGAGAAAGGCGGTTAAAAAAAATAATAGCGATGGCTGCCTTAAAAAAATGGGCTCTCTCCAAAAGAGAGCAAACTAGCTTTTCTCAGCAACGTGGAGTGGTGTTCCGTAGGGTGGATTGGTGTTCAGTCTGAGACATAATTCACGTGTCTGAAGAAAAACCGCAGTCACAGTCTGACCTTACTACTGTGGAGGTAGAAAAGCCTTGTCAACATCTGCAGAATTTGAACCAGCAGAAAAACTAGGAGTCAGCCTGACAAAGTGATAGCATTGCTCTTTTCAGTCAATAAAAGCCACTGCAGAAAACAGACATTCTACACTTGACTGTTGTGAATCTGGTCTGTGGGTTTGGACCGTTTCTCTCGATCAGGTTATGCAAGCCTATGTGTCCCCCCCAAAAAAACCCCACCAAACCCAATACATTTACAACATAATACAGACTAACAAAGCTGGTGCTTTCAGGCGTTGATATATAAAGAGTGAATAACAGTCCTGTTTTTAATTACTGCCATGCAACACTGCTAGGAACAGAGAACCATGTTTTACAGCAACTCCTAAGTGTGGTCCTCCTTAGGAACGCAGAGGAGTACTGGTCAGGGAGAATCCTGCAGATGGGACTCTTTTTCAAAGACTGAATTCAACTGAAGGAAATTAAATCTTGAATGACTGGGAGGCAATCTGTGGTCCTCCCCAGAGCATGGCCTCTAGCATGGTAATTGAGCTGTGGTAAAGCACAGGTAGCTAGAAAACTTCCACAGACTGTTAAGTGTTTGAAGAAATTTGCTGATATTGTAAAGCCTGTCCTGGTGCCACAGCTTGGACAAATCCTAGATGAACTTTAAAGCAGGCGTGTAATATCTCTTATCACAGAGTAATTGCTAACTTCATCAAATCAATTTTTTTACCTTTACTCCATAGCTTGGCAAAATTGTGCTAGTTAGGACTAGTCTCCTCTGTTGCGGCACAAATATTCTCTTACAAACTTTAAACTTTCAGCAAAACTGGTGCCCCTGAGAAAGAAGTTTTAGGCAGTGTGTTTATAGAAAAAGAGGTGGGCCAAGCAAGCTGGACCTCTTATGACTGTGTTCAGACCAAAGAGCAGGAAAAGGTATTTAATGAAAAGCCTAATTTTACACTTAAAGAAAATTATATACCAGCAACTTAAATGCCAAAGTGTTTTTCCCACCTCCTCCACAAGATTTAAGCAATGAGGCAACCTTCCCTGATAGCACCAAGCTCTCCTCTTGTGGTTTACTTTACGTCTGAAGGTCAAGGGGCACCCTGAAACGTTTTAGGGTGCACTGAAAAAAGAAGATACTTCTGTGGGAGAATCTTTGGGACAGTGCTCATAGTTCCTGTGATGTTGCGAAGCCACTTGCTATTCAGGGCCACTGAAGACCTTAAGAACCAGTACAACGTGCTGCCTTGTGGGGACTTCCTGTAGGCAGACCCTGATACACATCGTACTCAGTGCGCCTGTCTCTCTTGTGAGATCTGCTGCCGCATATGAAGATTCCCTGCTGCAAGCCTGAAAGAAGGAAAAATTCTGATATGATCATATGTCATTTGCCCACTAACATGGCAAAAAGGATCAGACTATAATACTCATCCCCGGTGCATATAAAATCTCTCAAGCGGCTGCCAACTCCCAAAGGTCATGAGCAAAGTATGGCTGTACTGGCAGATTATTCTCATTATCTCAGCGCGCACTATGCACATGTGATAAAGCCAGACTTTGACAAGGAGACATAGTTTTTATTAGAGCACGGTAGAAGAGGGGTAGAGAGCAGGAAGAGAAAGCATCAGGTCCGTTTCACAGATCAGAGCAGAGAGGAGTCATTCTGTGCCAGAGTGGGTACTCCTCTCTGCTCCCAAACCCTTTGCAGCAAGCAGAGGAGCAATGCTGGAAGCCACGGTTTCTCCAGGAACCTGCAAATCTGCCTTGCTATCCAGCAAGAGGGGGCACCTCCAGACCTCGCTTCATCCTGATGTTGGGTGAGTGAGTCTTTAAGCTTCACTGACAGTGCTGATACCCCCCAAAAAAGGATGCCGCTGTCAGACTCTGTGGATCTTGGCAAGATTAACACTAGCACAGTGTTAGCAGGATATAACCAGTCAAAAAAACCCCAACCCCAAAACAGGGGGAGCAGGCATTTTACTAGCTCTTGAAGTGCTCCTGTCATGGAGATGAATATGAAAGGTACACCAGACCACGTGTGCTCCTTATAAAACTGCATCAAAGGAGCTTTTGTCCATGGAGAGAGACCCCATACAAAAGTCCACAACCAGGGAATTCTGACTGACAAACTCTTTACGATTTTCAAGGAGAATTCAGACTTCAACCCGGGTCTGGTTGTTCAGCCAACTGCAAAAAGCGTTTTGGGAAAAAACTGCAGCTACTATGCAGAGTGTCTTAAAACCTTTTATCTTCTCACAGACGAGCATGGAATAAACATGTGAGTGCTGATTTTCAAAATCCATAGTTCCTTTAGTATTTTAAATATCATATACACTCTCATTTGACCCTCACCGCCAAACAATAGCGTTAATAAAAAAGGTATCCCAACAGAAGTGCTGGCCTTGTCTGTTCGGGAAATATTTGTAGATATGATATATCTTTCCAAACAACTATCAGGCAAAATCTCTGCTGAGTCTGAAGAGTAATGCAAAGTTTTTCTCATAGCTCTGCTCTGTCTATATGTCCCTGCCATTAGAATTATATTCTCTAACATCACTTGAACAATCAACAGACATTTTGCTTTTGAGATGTTTTCATTTATAGTAAAATGGTTTCTTTCTACTGTGCACTATATAACAAAACAAAAGAGAAAGCAAAGATTAGTGCGAATCACTTCCACAGTTCACCATAAATGAACAATTCTAATCACCGCTTGGACTGAATTGCAGTGTATTGGAAACGCATCATGTACAGATCAATTTTCCAACATACCCAAACTACATTCTGTATGTGTTATTGACCCAACTGTGAAGCCATGTGGCAGAAACAGTTAAGAAAATATTTACAGGAGACTGAGTCCTACAGTAAATCAGTAATGAACTTCTCTGTCTGACCTATTTATTCATGACCCATAGTGAGCTTCTGTTTTTTTCTAGTAACTTCTACCATACAGATAATACTATAAAGTAACGCTACACAAACTAATAAAGACAAAATAGCCACTTAATTCCTGTATCAACTTTTGCATTTTTTGTAACTAACACAAGAAGATAATTTGCATTGTGATCATTCCTTCCAACATCTTGATTAACTTCTACTTAGCCAAACACGGGTAAGCTTCCTCTAGCTATTAAGAGAAAAGTTTAATATCTCTTTACATTCAATTTAGCCTTAGGAAGAGAGCTCTCAAATAAGTTTACACGAGATAGCTATATTCTATTTTCCGGAAATTTTTAAAACTAGAAATGATAAATATTCTTTTAGGTAAAACAGACACTGTCTTACACTTTGAATGCCTCATCTGAGATGCTTTAAAGTTTTCCTGCATTCACATCAAAGCACCTCCAGGACAGCTACGGAAAGCACGTTATTTTTTATACATCTTTCGTCACGTAGAGATTTAGTATTACAAGGAAGTATTGAGTGTAACTGTTCGCACGCACATATGTAAATAAGTGTCTCTGAAGAAAACAAAACTTGTCAACCTCATCCCATCCTCCTAGACTTTTAGGGGATCTCCGAAGACTCTGATGCTCTGTGGGCCCCTTTCTCAGTGACCCGACACCTCTCTAAAGTGCCAAGATTTTAGGAACAGCAGCTGTACTTACCGGTGTTTCTTCCAAACCCACGAAGATTTCAGAAATAAATGAGGACTTTCATCATTTTGGGCAGCTTTTTTCATCAGAGTGTTGCTTCTAAACAGAAAAGCCACTTCTCAAAGGCCTTCCCTGAGACTTTCAGCAGCACAAAAGACACTGATGCCGGGGGGAATCCACCTACAGCCCTCAAGCCCTCTTACAGTCCTAAATATACCACATAAGCATAAGACACTTTTTTCATACATTGTGCCTCCTCCATCTTCCAGCTGTCTGGGACAGAAGTGCTGACGCAAGAGGAAGAGGCTGTGACGATGCACGGTTGCTGCTGTGGGGCTTAGGGCAATGCCGGACCCAGCCCAGCCGTAAGAACAGACAGCCCTACAGTCAGGAGAGTACAAAACATTTTACCCGCAGTCATCACTCTCAACAGTGCTGCTCTTCATTTTGGTCTGAGCACTTTTGTTTTCCTGAAATGAAATGTGTTAGTGCAGTACATGGCAGAACTCAGGCACGCACTGGATTGATTTACTCTTAGGGGAAACCGGAGATTTTAAGGAAGCTCATACAAGAGATCGATCACAGGAGACTTGAAATTATTGAAGTAGAGGCAGAGAAATAAGTGGATGCAAATCTGTAGAGAACCACGATTCGTGAGGTCTGTGCTCACAGAACTTCTCTCTATGCAGCTGCTTCTCTGATTCCAGAGCACATCTTTTACTTACTCAGCCCAACATGACCAGTCCCTGACCGTGTATGCAGGGACCTGCCAAAGCAAGAAAATCTTCTGCTCACGGAGGATAAAAGTTAAGCAACCATGCACGTAGTAAGCCTTTTCTCTTTAAATCTGTGGTTCAGACCACTGCTAAAAGACACTGTGTAATGCTTTCAGCCACTTGCCTCGGAGCGTAGTGGTCCACCTGGGATGAGGCATTCTTACGTGCATTGCGCGTGCGCCTGCAGGGCCACACCTCCTCCGAAAGACAGAAACCGTGTTTGTTTGGGTTACATGGGAACATAAGAACAGAGAATACAAACCAGTGCTTTTTCCCAGGGATTGTCACAGCTGTCTGTCTGGCTTGCTTGTATTGGCCTGCTGGTGCCAACTCCACAGGTACAAGAACAAGAACAAGAAATCCTCCTCAGATTTCTTCAAGACAGAAATAAGTGCTTGTGATACAGATTAAGTATGAACACAGTATATTATTGATTACTGTGTCCAAATGAGCTTTTGTGACCACAGTTTTAAGAAAAAACAGGCAGCTCTTGCCAAGAAATCAATTGTAGAGATGCTAAACACAAGCGTGCGCTAACTTGCAAGTAATGAAAAAGAAAAAGCCCATCTTTTTATATCTCTGTTTTGATGCTGTTTGCTACAGTCACAATGGACTATAACACTCTTTCAAATTTTCCAGCACAAAGTCATAATCTGAGGATATTCTAATGAAGAGAGACAAATGCTCAACACAAGAATAGCCTGGCATTTCTGCAATGAAGTATGAAGCTAAGGCCAAATCCTGAGGTCAAGTTTTACAGCCAAAACTTCCAGAAACTCTGATGTCTGGCTGTGTAAATGAAGACATCACACTTTGGCCTGTGACTGCTATCACGTAAGGAAAGCATTTTTCTTTTAGAAAAACACAGCAATCTGTGTAATCCTGGCAAACTGGGAAGGTAATTTTAGCACGTGCATCGAGCATTTTGTGCTGCAATTTCCTTACGGATATTTCAGGCAATTTTAAGTGCACACCACCTCCAAGAAACAGTCTAGCACCAAAGCCACTGTTATCTTCGACACTGTGGGGAAGAAACTTAAGGTTTGTCTACTAGCTCTAATAAAATACGAAGATGTGCTTGCTTCAGGTTCAGAAAGCAGCATATCCATGTGGCAAATAAGAAACATAATTTCAAAGCTACTTTGCCTTCTTGCTCTACGCCTTTACGTAGTACCTTCCACACATCCTTCCCTTCCCCAAAGGATTTTAAGGACAAGTCTCTCCATATGGCTGCCCTCTTCTGGATGGAATCAAAAAATGTTCGGTAATTTCCACACAGATAAAATGCAGTAGGCTGCTTTTCAATGGAGGACAATTTAAATTTTTTCCTTATGTCTGCGTAATCACAAAGGTTACATTATGCCAGAATGAGAACTATGAAATTCTAAGGGGCTGCCTCATAATTCTCTACATAGTCAGCCAACTTTTTTTTAGAGTATTTAGCCAACTTGCCTTTTTTTGGTACCTTATGAAATTTTTCACGTTTTGCATTTCTTTCCTGTATTTATCAGTGCTTAAAACACACTGTCGTTTCCTCATAAGGTACTTAATCCTCCTCCACAAACGTAATGGGAAACGTTTCCATACCGCTTTGTTGCTTACGGTAAGCATGTTAAACACAGAATATTAAGGCTGGAAGGGTTCTTGTATAATCTTTTCCTTTGCTCCAAGTCAGGGTGAAATATTTCTTTGCTACTCTACATCAGCATTTGGCTGCCCCCTGTTAAAGACACCTGATAACGGGGACTGCAAAATTTTTGCAGGGAACCCAGTCCACTGCTTCACCGGTTAACTATTGGTGTTCCTCTAGGTTTGTTTCTAGACTCACGACATGAGTAAAGGTCTCTAGAGGCGGATTTTCAAAAGGACCCGTTCATCAGGGAGCCCGGAGTTTCTTTCTGTGAGCTCTCAGCTTCAAGTTGAGTGCAAGGATTAAGACGCGAAGTAGAAAGGCTGAAGACAAAACGTCCCTTAAAGAGGGTTTCAGTTCTGGACAGCGGAACCAGGAAGTCGGAGGGTTTTCTCAGTGTTATGTGTGCACAGTCATACAGCCAGGGCACGCTTCGGAACTTTCACTGCACATCTGTGCACCACTGCGTGGCCTCGGCACCAAGCCAAAGGCTGAATTCCTGCGAGTCCGTGCAGTTCCCGCACGTTTACAGCACTAGGACCCAGAGGGAGCTCAGTTTCTGTGAGTCAGTCTGTGAGCAGAGCCCCGAGAGCAGTGAATGAGGCTGGAAAGGCAGAGGGAATGTGAATGGCTCTGCTGGCCTGGGAGAGTGTCCGCCGACTGGGGTGCCACAGACCACAAAACAGCCTGGACAGCCCTCCGGACTCCCTGTGCCCCCCGCGCCCAGTGACTCTGCACTGAGGTGAGTGACCCCACGACAGGCGCTTTTCACAAAGCAACTAATGCGGCTGCTGCACCGGGCGCGGAAGTTTGGTATCTTCAAAATTAGCCAATGTGTTTTCGCTGTACAGTGATTTTCACTCTCTCGAGCGCTCGTAGCTTAAAAATGGCATTTGCAAGAGAAGTGTTGTCTAGTGAAACTGAAAATCGCATCTCCGAATGCAGGTTGAAGTGCACACACATGTGGAAGGTGTTCATAAAGCATTTGTGTTTAAGCTTAAAGCTCAAAGAAAACCTTTAGTAAGAATAGCTTAATCTTAGAGAAACGTAAGTATTCTTCTCATACTTTTTATCCAGCTATATGAGAACTTTTCTTATTATGAGAAGTTTTATATGCATCGTACGGCAGTTACACCTATATGAGAACTCTTTGCTGTCTTTGTTCTGAATATTAAGGCTTACTTAACACTTTTTTTTTTTTCTGTGATAATTCTATCCTAGATACGAACACCTTTCTTTATTAATATGGTTAAACAGGAATTCTGGTAAATCAAAGCATGATTGGCCCAAGGCAGAAACCTTTTAGCTGTAGGCAGAGCAGTGGTTCACTGCAGACTCTGTATCCTCTAGGATGTCCCCTTGGAAATGCTTACAAATGCCCCGCTGCCTGCCTGTTCGCCGTAGGATGAAACGGACTGTGTTTGTTGATTTATACCCCGTGCTAACAGCGTTTTACCTGATACACTAGTCAGAGACAAAAATGGGGATCCCAGTCAGGGCGACAGAAGGAATTTGTGTGCTGAGAACAAAACGTGTTTGTGCTTCGGTTGCTTTCTTCACTTTAAATTCTCCCTATATGCTCAAAAAGTTTTACAAAAACAGCGAAAGTGAGCGTACTTGTCAGGCTGGTTTTTCCAAGTTGTGACAACTTCGAAGTTGCATTGTAACTGTTAGACAGATAATTTATGGGTGTTTTCATGCATTAGAGTATCACAATAAAGTCTTTGGGCACTTTTTTTGTGAAGCCAAAATAAAATGTGACAATTATCTGCAAAAAGCCAGAGAGGGAGTTAACTTGCCTGTAGATTCGTATTCTTTGCACTATTGAGCTGTTTCAGATATTACGGAAAACGGGCTTCTTGGAATAACCCTGACAACAACCATTTCAGACATTTGTCTGAAACTCAGAAGGTTATAATATTTTCTGTACTTTCACAAAGAGGTTACAGTGATGGAATGAAGAACCAAATAAACGGGAGTGTTTACATGAGTATGATAAGAAAGATTTGGCCTTTAAATATATTTGTAATTATATATATATTAATAATTTTCTAACAAATCTCAGCAAAGTCTGGAGAGGAGCCCTCCTGATGGATCTGTGCAATACAGTAACAGTGATTTCACACCTCGATCAATCCCAGCCACTCACCCTAAAGGGATCTGTCAGTCTCACAATAAGGTAGTAAAGAAAGTAACTGTGGCTTTCTTTTTCTCATCCTCTTAGCTAAGCAGTGTCTCTTTTCTCAATCAAAAGCTTAAATTATCTTTTCAGATGTCTTAAGTTCAGTGGAGAATTACAACGAGCAGAAAGGATCATTCTAACCCATATGCTAAGTAAACAATTATTATGCAGAATAACTAGCTAGTCTATGTAATCACCATAAGATGTTAATTTAAAAAATCAAGTCAGAAAAATACCTAAAATATGCATTCAAATTAGCATTTTCAAGTATAAAATGTCTTTAATGGGATACCTAGAAAAAAGGTCAGATAGAACATACTTAAAAACTAGATTATTTCAATCAATACAGTAAGTCCCATAAATTCCCCTATTGCTCCATGACTTTGGCCATGCAAAAATGTTCCTTTAAACAAAAATTCTATTGATTGGTTTTCTGTTTCCTTATGAAATACTTTTAGGACTAACAGAATAGGGACTACATAGTAATTAGTATTAATTGAATTAAATTAAAGGCATGTGCAAAAAAAATATTGGTAATTTTAAGAAGTTAACATAATTCTGCCATTTTTTTTAGACTATATTTTAAGAACAAACTCTGCTGATAAAAAATAAAGTGTTAAGTGCTTTCACTCCAAAAGATTCAATATTCTAACACCAAAAGTCAATGCTGGACTGGTGGGTTGAGAAATATTTGCCTATCCTTCAAATCTCAGTCCAATAAAAGCTAGGGAAACTCAACTCCTTTCAACCTGGCAATGGTGACCTCTGCCGGCAACTGCCCTCTCATGAAAAGAAGTTTCAAGGGCTTATTCAGAAAGTGACCATGAACTAAAACATTTATTAGATCAGCTGACACAATTAGAGAAATGTAAGATAACACCTCTTCCCACGAAACTTGCCTCATGGTAAAGAAAGTACATGTAACAATGCTACTACAACTGCATTTCTTTCCCAGTAAGAAGGAAATCCTCCCTGTGCTGAATTTGACTTGAACCCAGTCCCAGAGGCCAATGTATTTAAGAGCATTTCTACGACAGAAGCATCTCCCGCTGTGGGATAGATGTCCTATGGGATGCATGTGGCTTGTTCTTCTGACACAATGCCCTTTGTGCAGCTCTGCTGAATTCATTAAATATTTGTGTGTGTGTGTGTATTTATACCAAAAATCATGTGGCCAAGAAAAGCAAAATCATTTTTGCTGTTGCCAAGAGATCGTAGTATCTAGTATCTATTGCTGCGAATTATGTGCACTCTTATCTGCCCAGTTCCACTAATACTAAAGCTATGCAACTTAGTTGGTGGAAAGCAAATCTCAGACCCTCGATATAAACCTATGCTGTCCCCACATCCTGAATATTGATTGTAGTTCTTATCATCATTTACATCTCAGAAAAGGGATAAAGTAAAACAAGAAAAGGTGCAGGATGATGAAAGGCCTGGAACATTTTCAATATTTAGAGAAACTACATAGATCATGATTTCTAAGTCTGGAAAAGACATGGCTGAGGTGGGGTGTAATGAAGATATTTATAGTCATCCTTAAAATGTTTTAAAGGAAATGGCTGTTGTCTGCCTCCCAGTTCAAAAATCAAGGAGCGGGAAATAAAACTAGCAGGTAGCAGGTTCAAAGCAAACAAAAGAAGGTGGTTCCTCTCTCCATGCGTAACTGAGCTATGCGATTCCTCTCTGCAGGTTACTGTAGTTAGCAGGGGTTCAGAAAGTCATTGGACATACTAAAAGCAAAGACACTGCCTGTGGTTCAGGAAGTGTGTGATGTCAAAAATGACTGCTGAGTGGGAGACTACACCAAAGAGATGTTCACCTTATTCATACACCACTCCCTGAACATTATTGGCTACTGCAGGAGACAGAATACTGACCTGGATGAACTTCTGTTCTAGTACAGACGCCCCAACCAACCTTCTTCTCAGTGTTTTAGCCTGTCAAATACTTGACCCATCCTAGCAAGGAGAAAGGTGACTATGTAATATTTGCTATGGGCTGCTAGTCCGCTGGTGGAAGAATGGTGATTCTGGTAAAATGAAAAGGTAAAGATAGCATACTTTCCTTTTATTTTTCTTCAAGAATGTGTTCATGTAAGTTTAACGCTGAGATTTACAGCTATTCAGGCAAATCAATGTCCAAATAGATGATGAATGAGATACTGGAGAAGGGCTTATGAAAGTACATAACTGGTTGATCACTGAAACCTACTGCAAATGGGAAAATACGATTTTCTCTCATATCTCTGTGGCCTGTTTATTTGCGGAGCTGACACCTTATTTGAAAGTCATTACTGAAGTCAAACCTTTTCTAACTGCTTTCACTAAAAATATTATATGTACATCTAAGAAAAAGTAGTGTTGAAATACCACATCATTAATTACATTGACAATATACCTTTCACTCTGAGAACCGCATCACCCTGCAAAATGCGGCACTCCAGAGAAGGACAATGCAAGCAGTGAAACCTGAATGCCAAGAACTGTCGGCATATTCCGAGGTTGAAAGGCGGAGACGTGAGACCTCAACCTGACTCTGCTAACCTGTCCCCAAGTGGAGCTGACTTGCTCTTGATGCGTTAAATGTGTTTTTCAGCCTGTAGCACACATAAAGAAACACTACAGTTATACAGATCTACCTTTGCGTAAAAGTGGCATTTTGTGCCCACAAATTTTGCTTCTCTGGGATTATTAAGTACTTGGAAATGAGTTATGATATAGTGGAACATTAACACCAGGCACTTGTAAACAATTATGGGGACACAGGAGAAGGGATGGAATCAAATTTAATGAACACAAATGAAGACATAAGACGCTGACTGCATTGTCAGAGAGTTGGGAAGTCACCAAGGATATACAGAGTTGGCTGCGGTTCACTAGTCAGCACGTCTCTGAACGCTCAAATGAATGCTCCAAATGAAGCACACCCAAGTACACCACACTGCACAGTTCCTTTCATGTGTTTAGAGAACAGAAAAATACAGTACTTGACTACCTTCGGACATAATGTCTGTGTGACTATATTCATGTGAAAGACATTTAGATTACACCATTACTGTACAGCAAGAGAAAATATGAAAAGTGCTGCTTAATATTTTGAGCCTGCATACAGCTATTGAGATGAAAATTGCTGCATGCATGCAGAAATCAGGCCCTATATATCTATACACACATGAATGAGACTTCTCTGGCCTGTTGTCTAAATCCAAAACTAAAATGACTGCAGGAGGTAGTATCAAATAACATACTTGACAGTTTAACTGGCAGGCCTCTGCAGCATCATTTGAATTTTCCTGTTAATGAATGGAACACCTTTGACTTTTCCTTATCTTGGAGGCAATGTTTGTTTCCCAGTAAAGAGCCTTTCTTCATTTTTTCCTAGGCTCTTGCATTGAGCAATGCTTTGAGATTTTATGGCACAGTGGTTGACACTATGAGATGACCCAAATCAAGATCTATCAGACTTAGATTCTCTGTTGCTGGGATCAGTTTTATGACATGAACATGGCTTCCACATTTCACAGTGGTATTCCCTGGAAGAAACTGTGAGATGGTGACAACACGTAGCAAAAACCCTGAGGAGTCGCCTGCCCTGGACTTTAGAACCCAAACCCTAACGCAGTCTTCCCGCAGTCTGACAGTCCCTACAGATATCTTCTGAACACAACTCTGATGGCTGTCAGAAATCACACCTGCAGTAACCAGACCATTTGATGTAGTCCAAGACTTGTTTTATTCAGGGATTTTCTAAAACTGAACATTGAATACAGACCATTAAACTGTTTCAAAAAAAATCTTTCCTCAGTTTATGTTCCTGGCTCCAAAATCAAATTTCCTGTTCCCATAGGGTCCGTAACAATGTGCTAATAAAAGACCAGATTCTGCTTCCATTGACTTGTTACGTATCAAAACTCCCATTGATTTCAGTGGAAAAAGACTGAAGCACAAAGACAGAAAAAAATCAAACAGAAGGTAAGACAATTTCTTTGAATTTGTTTTGGGCCTTGGTTTACCTATTATTGACAAAATCTTAATGATCATTTATGTTACGCAAACATGAAGCTCCTTCCAGGAATAAAATTAGTGAAATGAATGAATAATTGATAAAATGAATCTGCTTCTTACACTCAGGGTTGATCATTTATTTTGAACGGCCATATTTGTGAGAAATGTTGCTGCATTAATGAGTATGCAACAAAAAGTGATTTAGGTCAGTTAGTTGTTAACTGCTTAGAAAACTAATAAAAGACTAGACTGTTTCTGACAGTTCTGACCTACGACGAGTAAATTAGCCCAGTACAAATACTGCTGGGAAGCAGATTATTTCTTTGACAGCTTCTGTTTGCTAAGTATGGCTTTGCTAGTCTAAAAATTACTATTTTGATTTTCACCTATTCTTAATCATTTCATATTCTTCCTCTGTATTGCATACGTATAAAGGTGACAGATTTTTTTGTGGTCTGGTTCACTGCACTGATTTACTTTGATTGTTTTTATTTTGTTCTTTACACAACCATATGCGATCCAGGCTCCTAAAAAACAAAAAGGAAAATTCTTCAGAAATTTTTGTGATGGAAATTTGCCAAGCACCGCATTGCTATATATGACTTTGATTGTGCCATGTTTTACAGCTCTGGCTTACAGAATATGTGTTTTTCTATTTTGAAACATATCTTTTATTTTTTTGAAGCCTTTATGTGCTGGATGACTCAGGTATGAAAAAAGACCTGTGCTTGTTCACAAAGAGATTTGCCCTGTGGTGAATGACACAGCTTGCATTTTCCAAAATGCATCATTTCCTGCCCATTATTTCACGATCCGTCTGAGACACTGTGTACCAGCCCCAGACCAGCAAGGTGTTTAAGGCACAGCGTTACCACAGCTATACAAATCGCTCCTTTGAACTACTCATTGCTTAACACATTCCAAGAGCAACTCACAATCCTGATGAACGTAACTGTAAGTTCAGCTCTACTTAGGGACTGTACTTTCACCAATCATGAAAATGATCACACAGTGGCCTTTAGGGGGGTCAGCCGGTCACGTCAGCGGCAGTGGGTCAACAGGCAGGAATGTATTGCCAAGCTGTGCAAGCATGGATGTCTTTTGTCACTGCAGCTGTCCATATGCTTAATTTTCTGGTGCTTTCATATTTCAGACTGAAAATAACGCCTCTACACAGCAGCCTTTCAACAATGGCATTTTCACTCATTAATAATGGGCAAGAGGACATAGAATAGCCATTTCTGAAAACATACAAATTTTTCAACGTATTTAGATGTATGAAGCAAATTTTCTAACTGCAGCTGATGGACTGCTACATTGCCCAGTCTGCTGGCAGCTGCTGCTCAGAGTGATTTCATAGGACAATTTGCTTCAGGGAAGGATGATCTACAAAAGAAAGGGCAATTTTTTTCAAATGCATCTACTAATTTCCAGTTGCGCTGTATTTGTGTGTCATATTTAGGACCCACTTAGCAGGTTCTGAAGCATCTGAAAATCAATATGGAGTTTGGGAGCGCAACAGCTTTGGAAATTCGATCCCAAGAATTGAAAATTGGGCATTTAAAAACTGAGATACCCACAAACAATGTGTTCTATAGGGCAGTATGCTAACTTACACAGCATTCCATATCAGCTTCCGCTTGTGTTTCTGGAAGTCCCTACGAAACAAGCTGTACGTGCTGCTTTTGTGTTGAAATTTGTGTTCATTTATTCCTAAGGTTTTAGTAAGTTAGAAACAAACAAAAGAAATGCTTTCTAATAATTCACATGTAGTAGAGTTCCATAGTCCATTCAAATTTTACTGCTGTTTATCTCCAAAGATATCAACAAATAAGTACACTGTGAGTGTGAAGTGCTCAAAACCTATGAGACCAATACACATGCATGTAATCTCAGGTCGATTTACATGTTCTGAATTACATTAGCACATTAATTCTTTTGAACTAAATATGCACGTGGATGTAGGGATTGTTGCCTTTACTTTGTATAGCTACATTTCATTCAATTTTGAGCTGAGAATTGCCTCACAATCACAGGCCTTGATTCTCATGGG
>VZSZ01000673.1:2418-31171 GCA_013398815.1 Ibidorhyncha struthersii
CCTCCCTCTTGTAGACACATCTGAACTGTACCTTTAATGCCTGTGCATTAAAACAAGCTTTACTACACAGAGTAGCTAACAGTTCAGATCTTAATATGATCACTTAAACACATGATTTTTAAAAGCTTTCCTGTATAATGTGATCTAGGGACGTGCATTAGCTGAGGAAATATATTGTTGATTTCTTTTTCCATTAACAATGAGTGATTTCGCTGTAAGTGACCTACAGTACTGCTTTCTGGGAATAAAGCAATATTGATAAAGAGAAGGGAACCTAAAGGAAATATTTTTGTCTTTCACGAAAACTTGTACACAAAACCAGGGCACTCAGGTTTCTCTGATTTTATATCCTTTAGAATGACATGCCTTTGTTGCTTTGTGGTCCTTTATCTCCAGGTCAAAGGAGTCATGCTGCACATTATCATAGCAGTACTATTTTCATTTTCGTAACATCTATGCTCAGGCTATGCCCTTAAAAAAGAAATTAATCTTGCGACTGTCTGCTCTGTGACATGTTATATAATTTGATGTATATTTATTTATATCCCTCCATTGCAAAGAATGACAGTTTTCACCAAAAGAAAACAAGACATTCATTCTCATTTGTTTGGGGATCCAAGATGTATCTGAGCAAAAAATTTGCCTGCACTGTCTGCTTCAAGATTGAGAAGAGGAAATACAGATCTGAGATGGAGAATAGACAAAGCATGTGGCACTGGAGCTGATCTCTTACGATCAAGGTTGTCCCATGATAGACTGTGCCTGAAATTTTCATGCATTTATGCTTTTCTGACGTGTTAAGAAGTAGGTATACATCCACTGTAAATTGATATTCAGCAAACATGTTAGTACGGAGGCCTTTGCAAGGTAATCAAGAGAGCGCTTAGGAAGTATTGCAATAATAAATTTCATAGAGCAGATGTTCCTTAGCAGATTTGGTCTGTGTCATTTCAGTGATAAATCCTTCTGACTTCTTAACCTTTAACTACAGTTACACGTTTACCTTTGGTTGTGAGAAATAAAAGGAACTGATACGAATTTTATAAAATGATTGTGATTTATCTGGAGGTCACTGAGTCTATGATACTGAAAAAAAATTGCCCCTAAAACTTACCCATAGGAGGAATAAAGGCTAGAAATTGTGCAAAACTGTTAGTAAAATGATCGCATCTTATATTGTAAATTCTCCAAGTTTGTGCTTGAAGTTTTTCTTGCAAAGTATTAAGCCAAAGGTCTAAATCTAACCTTCCTAAAACATACTGCCCCTGTACACTCTTTATTCAGGTGTGGATTTAGTCTCACAGACGGTTTAAATGTGAGATTTATCTCACATAATTTTAACCTTCTAAAATTAAGGTATATACACCAAAATACTCATCAAGGCTGTCTTCCTAATTAGTAGAGAAGACCCATACTAAAGGGAAGATTTACGTACTTCACATGTCTTTCTTAGCATCAGATGAGTCATGTCTGAAGTTGCTTAAATGTCACATTTACTGTGGCCTAGTGGTGGCAGAACTAGAGGGTCAGTTTTGGCATTAATCCTAGCCACAGGCTTTGTCCACAAGAAGAAAATTTGTTCCATTTGCTTGGATTCTAATCTATGGTGGGTTCAAAGCCCTTTCTGCCTGTGGATGTCCTTGGTTAATAAAGTTAGACCTCCCTCGATCTTCAAAGTTGTGAGAATTGCATAGCTAACTGCTATTGAGAAAGTGTTATTCTCTTTGTGCCTTTGCCAAGCATAATTTGTAAAAATATGTATTCCCTTCCTCCCACCTTAAGCTGAAACTCAGTACATTAAGTATTGAGAGATACTTAGAGACTGTTACTACATTTTTACTAGAAAATTAAACAATGTCAGGGAATATTTTTAGCCTCGATGCCAAGTGATACGGTCTGCCCATGATCTTAAGGTTAAACTCTTTCACTTTTAAACAGAGTGGGAAACTGCCTGTTGAAGAAGGTCCTTGCCTTGTGTTAAGACCCAACTTTTGCTGAGAATTACTTGGCATACTGTTTGTTGGCCCTGGTCAAAACCATGCTAGAGATGATTTGAATGGCACGGGAAATGGCATTTTCATGTCAAGAACATTCCCTGGTATTGTTTATTTTACTCATACAGTTGTTGTCTGTGATGATGGAGGACATATAAGTACTTTAATAACAGAAGCTTGTTTATACTTGCCTTGGCAAGTAGGGCTGTGTGAACCTCTTATTTGCAAAATAAAACTTGAGGAGCATCTTCTAAATGATGTGATATTGATGAAACTCTTTCTTCAGTCTTCATTGTGGCACCAGGAGTCATTAAGTATAGCTTGTAGTGCTCCGCAGTCTGGGAGCTTTTCCACTGTACAATGTGAAGAGAGTCTTTAAAACAGCAGAAAAATAAGCAGAAAGATGTGCAGTGTTACTGCTTCCATCACTTTGGGATGATGATGCACCAATGATGGAGAAAGAGGAGACAGTAGGAAAGTAGGTAGAAAACTGTAGTGTTTTCCAGGCTTCTGCCCCTCTTTAGCTTGGAAGATCTTTGGAGTGAACAAGAGCTGGACTACAGCCATTACAGAGTGGTTGCAGTGATGATGCTAGAAGGATATATAGCTGCCAAGCCGTTATTGAAATTATTTAGTCTGCATACCACACTGAGTTGAGCCAATGTGAAATGTATACCTTTTCATCTTCATTCTATCCCAGTAAATGCATATATCAGCAAACTTAGGGCTGGAAAATAGGGTTTCCTTGGGAAAATTCGTTTGAAACCATGGTTGCTATTTGTTAATGATGCTGGAAGAAAGGCGTACGTGTAAGGAGAAGGACAGTGGGGACAAGTTCGTATCTGTCCCTTCCTCAGAAGGTATTTAAGACACCCAAGGCTGATAAGAATAGAGACATGCCTGAAGTTGTTTAGTGGCTCTTACTGGATTTTTCAAGGTTTCACTCTGAACGAACCTGAAATGCAGTCAGAACTTGTTTGCAGTCAAAACCGACAACAAGCCCTGCCAACAGCCTGAGCTGCTTCAAACAAACAGCACCATTTTATAGGTTCATAAATACCAGATGCAGTGCTTTGAAAACTGTATTGAGCAGCCCCCAATGCCATGGTGGTAGCTGAGCAAAGATTAAAAGAGTAATGGGGGAAAAAATCCAACTGCTTGTGTTTGTGGGGAAGAATCTCTCAGGCAGCAAACCCAAAAGACAATATAAGCACAGTTTACCTATAGTACATTAAAGAATATATACAATTTACCCTACACCTGAATTTCTTTTGTTCTGAGGGAATGGGATGACTCCCTGATAATAAAACTCCTTAGAGCTCATGAAATAGAGGAGGCAGCCAACACATTAGGTTGTCAATAAGTACTTATCCCAAGAATGAATACATTTTTCACAGGCTCAGTGCTTATTTTCAGTCTTGTTAATAACACAAGCAATATGCCTTATGGTGGTTGTGCAGCAGAGCTGAAAAAAGAGCAGATTGTGCATCAAGGCACAATTCAAGGTAGGAGGGGTAGAGGAATGATTGGGCTGTGCCTACTGTTGAATATTGCTTTAGCAGGCTGTGCTTCTGTGACTGCTGCTGCTGCTCTCTTTGGTGTGGCCTTTGCTTCTGGCTTGATACTTGAGATAGTGGATTAGGGTATCAGAAGACGAGGAAGAGCCTCCCTTCTCTGCCATGACCATGCTGAATTATAGTTATCTGGCTACTTCCATATTTAACAGCTTTCACATCACGATTTTTGTAGGTAGAAATTTTACAGGCTCATCTAAGAAAAGTTTAGAACCTGGAGAGGATTTTTTTTTGGCTGCTATAAAGTAGCTACAATTTCATGCAATAATTTTCAGTGATTTTATTGTCTGTGATTCGCTGTGGTTTACATTCTCAATATAAGTGCTTCCCTCTCAAAATAAACACTTTGGTGGTCACATTTAAAGTAGAAGAAGAAGGGAAGGGACAGAGAATTGTGATAAACTGAGAATGTGAAGCCTTTGGGATGCAAATTTCTTTGGCCTCAGGTTAATTTTAAGATGAGTTGTGTGTGGGCTTGTAACAGAAGGCTGAACTGAGGTTGGGGTTCAAGGATTTGACTGGGTTCTGATGGGCTTTCCTGAATAGTTCTCAGTACACTTTTGTGGGGGTTTTCTGTTTGTTTTGGTTTTGGTTTCATTTGGTTTTTAAATTTTATTTGCACAGTAATAAGGCTTGCCCAAGTTTCATAGCTATGCCAGAACTAGGGGGTAGATTTGGGATCTTGGCTTTCAGTTGAATTTCTGTTAATCCTGAAATCTGAATAACCTCAGATCTAAGGTCTCTCCTTACAAATAGTTGTTTCTTCGTAGGTGCATCTTTTCTTAAAAGTACATTTAGAAGGGAAGGTGCATATATTTGTTGACATTTATGGTACTCTTATACTTCAGTCATCCAGTTTATTGGTAATCAACACAGTATCCTGATACATTGGAAACTGTCATGAAATGGGTTAACTTCAGAGACAGAGTCTGAGGAAGGGTGAGGTAGAAGCCATGTCCTGTTTTGCAGAGACAGTGGAAGTTGCTCTCTGCATTGCTTCCCCTGTTAAAGTTCTTCAGTCTGGTGAGATTCATGGGTGTCGTAAAGTGAGGTATGCTGCACTCAGCATGCCTTCACTGTAGTCTATGGGGCTATTCAGAATGAATAAAGGCAAGTAACTGATTTTGTGTAACTCATAAGCAATTATAGGAGTGAAGGTAAGAGTGGGACTGTAAATAATCAAAGTAAATGAGAAGGCAGAATGCTCTTGAGCTTTTCTCACCTAACAGCGCAGAAGTGAAGGGCAAGGGTAAAGCAGTTTGCACTACTTGAGGAAACATTAACTTATTCATTGAGAAGCAAAAGCAAGTGAAAGGGCACCTTCCACATCAGTATTTGAAGCAGGTTGTAATAGCATTTTTAATGAGGATGAAACCTAGGCAGAAAGAAGGCTTCATCTTTCTTGAGAAATCATCAAGCAGGATTGCATGGCTCATCACATAGTGCAAAGACAGTCCTTCAGGCAGGAGGTGAGTTTGCATGACTCCTTGCAAAGATGCAGACACTGGTGCCAGGCACAGTTCTTTGTCACTGTGCTGCGTGTCACTGCATCCTTTTAATAAGTTAATCTTAGCAGCAGGCAATGTTTGCCCATCTAAAGTAGGACTGCTATTTTGGGCAGCACTTAGACCCTACCCTGAGTTGTGTAGTTGTGTCCTAGTCCAGCCTGCCAGCTCTAATGCGGTCCCACCGATGTCTTACACTGTGATCCAAGAGCACTTTGGCATCCTCTTTGAGCTCTGAGCTGCCTGTAAAACGTAGGTAATATAGTATGCCCACTGTATAGTCAGTCATTCATGTTGTTAAAATATTACCTGAATATTGTTAATGGCAATATATATAGCAAAAGTATGAATAAAAATAATCTCATGATAAGTATCAGTTCCTGTTCTAGTAGTGGTTTCAAACTTCACTATTGTGAATCTGTGTTTGAAAATGTTTGTTTGCATTCCTGTGTGAGTCAGATTTGAGCAAGGGTCAGGGTTTGGCTCAGAAGCTCGTTATTGCCACATGCGTAAACAAGAAAGGATGTGAGGAGAAAGAGAGAGTGGGAGATTGTAAATTAGGAATATAGCTATCAACACATCACATCAAATGGGTAGTTCAGAGGTGCCTAAGCTATGGTGCCTCAGTCACGAGTAGATCTTGAGTCAGTTATAAGTATCTCAAAAAAAACCCAGCCATGTTGCTTATAGTGTATTTTCAATAAAATTTGATATTACAGCCTCACAGTGGTCTGTGAGAAATTTGCTGTGGTCTGTGAAGAATTCTAACACATGGCAATGGTCTGTTACAGAACTGGGCCCTTTTTTGAAATTCCTGGTCTTCTGCAGCCACTCCTTCAAATGATGGACTGGAATGTAAAAAAAATACTGGAGCGAACATTATGGAAGTAGTGCACTTAAAAAGAAATTTCTTCTTAACAGCAAGCAGTTAAGGTTTTCCCTGAAGTGCAAGTATTTTCATCCCATTGTTGTTTTCTTCCCGTTTGATTTAATTGTGGGTGATTTAATTATGTAATCAAATGCCCAATTCTTCAATATTTTGTTAAGACTAGATACCTGGCTCTAGTAATACCTTCTGAAGAAGAGCTCAGCTGTCTAATTAAAAGCATTGGTAAGAAGTGTCCAGGGAATCTTTTGGATTTGCAAAATGTTTGTCCCAAAATAATCAATCAAAGACGAGGACAAAGTAATGAGCTTGCATTGCATGAAAATTTGGGTTTTGCAGTTTAATATTTTGCTTGTAAGCTGACTAAAAATATTTCCAATCAAAGGGCATATAGGTGGATATATAAATGAGTATGTATTTATTGGGTATATATATATGTTTTATGAAACTGTGGGGATTGCTTATGCCAGTCCAAATCTCAGCTATGAAGTGATGTGTAGGACAATGAAGTGAATGCAATCCAGAACATGTATGGAGATGGTCTGTGAAGATAATCTCATGAGAAAGAACTAACAGATTTCCTGGTTTGACAGCAAATTAAAGGTGAAAGAGGACATGATGGTAAATATTTCAGGATTAGGAGAGGAGGTAAATGCAGGAAGGGAGGTGAATTACTTAAAGGGGAAATTTTGGCATTAAAACTATTGAGTCTGAGTGATTGTGAACGGTCGTTTTAATCTGTAAGTAAGAAAATTTGTAACCGTCAGAGAAAGAAAAGCCTGGAACAATAGGGGCCAAAAATATCTAATTATTTTTGAAGATGGGAAGTTATGAGAAAGATGATAGGGTGTGGGCACGTGGGAACTGAGGAAAGGGACTTGAAGTGTGGGGAGATCGCTTGTGATTGACTGTTCCTGTATGGTTGTTGGTTAGCTCATTTCAGCTTCTTTAAGTGGCTGAGCGGGAAACAGAACAGCTGGAACATCTGGGGCAAATCAACAAATCACCTGCGTTTATACCTTTGAAGCAACTGTTTAAAACGGTGTAACTTTGTGATACTCTCCTAATTCATGCCAGATGATAATCTAGCCACGGGCATCACATTGGATTAATTAAAAAAAAAAAAAAAAAAAAGAAATTATTCTATTTGGAAACTCTGACCTGTAAAGCCCCCAGTGCAAGTAGCTCCCTGGCAACGAAAGGTGTTCTTATACAGTGTGGCTAACACTGTGTGAGGATGCTAGAATTGGGCCAAAAATTATTATAATGAGAGAAAGTAATGGTTGATGCATAAACTTTGTTATAAGAAAAAGAACAACCTCCTTTTCCTCTTTCATTTTACTTCAGAAGAAAACCCACTACTAGGAAATCAGTATATATTTACCAGCCTTCTGCCTGATTTTCATTCATTTGTTGTTATCCATTCTTGAAGCTGAGGGCTTTCCTTTTAGATAATAGTTTGTGTTCTTGCATTTACTACAAAAGACCTATGATTACTACAGACCTGTGATTTTACGGAATACAGTGTCATAAACGTATTTAAATTGCAGTCCCCAAATCACTGAATCAAAGGTTTGTGTTCCTTGCCTAATTTTGAAGTTATCAGATGTTGTTTTGTTTTATTGTAAAACTTTTGCACAAAACTTCTAGCACTCTTAAAAGTAAAATAATCAGTATATCTAAAAAGTAACATTTCTTCTTTTCAGGTGCTCTGAGATAAAACACCTGCTGTTATTCAGCTACCACAGCACAACTTGTTCATGCTTGTTCTATTTCTCCACCTTCACCCCCCAGCCAACATTATGCAACAATCAAGTATCTCACAAACAAGGTGGCTGCTTCAGGGTACATGAGTGAATTAAACCCTCTGTGGCCTCACCTTCACGTCTGCAATTACTTTAAGCTTTTCACTGGTAGTTCACACACGTCCCAGAAAGAGATTTGTTCAACTTGCCTTTCATGTAAATTTACAGATACAGTGCCTGTCAGGATTCACAGGCATTTATAATTTCCTGTACACCTTAAGCAAAGATAATGCAACGTTGCTAAGGAGTGTTGATTATACAGCGAACTTTCAAGCTTGCATTGAGTCAGATTAGTTTATACAGTTTCACTGGATTTCAATCTGGGTTTCTTGCATAATGAAAAAAAAAAAATGCTCAATGAAACAATCCGGTGGTGTACCTGTATACGGATGTCCGTGCCCCAATTAATTTCTCATTTAATTCCACTGACATTGTCAGACTCACACTATGGATGAATTTGGCTTGTTCAGTGTAGCCTGTCACTGTTTTCCATGTTCCTTTTAATGGAATTGCTGTGATATCTTGCTTTGTCTTCTTGCATTATAACTGTGCACTCAAAGAATGAAATACAGGGTTAAACATGTGCATCCAGTGTATGCAGAAAATGTTGACATTTCACTGTGATTGCTTGGGGATAATTTTATATCATATGAGTAACTGCAGGATTTCATTCTTTAGGTGCACTTCTGGCTTTTTGTATGAAATAGTGTAAAAAACATTTAATTTTACTACAGGAAAAACTTAGGTCTACAGATTTGAGCAAATTTAGAATACAAAAAGGAAAGTCATGCTAGTATTTATATTTTAACAATTTTTTTTCCTAGGGACAAAATATGAAAGGTTGCCAAACTGAGTTCTATTGATTTTTCTCCCTTTGACTTTAAACCAGAGTTTTTTCCTTTCTCAAAGTTAAATATATAGCATTGGCAAAACTCTGTGACACTCCCACTATAAGCTCTGCAAAGTAATGTCTCCTATAGATCACAAGGGCATGGAGAACAGGAAGAAAACTTCCCGGTGTAGCCTCTTCAGTTTCCCTCAGCTCAGGGGTTAGGGTTGAGCTCTGTGCCCAGGCTTGCCTGTTTTGAATCATTATCCACGCTGTCAACATTTTAGACTCCTTGCAGAGGAGTAGATGGAAGGCAATGAATAATTTGGCCAGTTTCCTATCGGCTTTAGATCAATATTATAGTCAGATGGACTATGAATACCTGTCTCGTGGGAACTGGACTTTCATGCCTGTAGGACAGCAACCACCATTCTCATTCACTAGCTGGATAATGGTCTCCGCCCTTAAAACTGTCCATTTCCTCCTAAACCATCTTTTGAATTTTATTTTCTCAGGTTTGTTCCAGGGCCATGTAAAGCAGTTTAGCTGTAGCAGCTTGCTAGGTAATCGTACTTGGCTGGCAGGCACTTGGTCCAAAAGTGTCTGTCAGTACTGTCTACTGCTAAGTGCTACGATTTACACTTTATTGGTGAAATACGCTTATTAGCTTTAAGACCTTTTTAGTAGAAATTTTATCAGTTGTTTATTTAATTTTTCTTCTATGGAATTCATAAAAATGCTGGCAAAAAGCCAAGGTAGGGCATGAGCACAGGAAGGCTAATTTCATTTTTTGAGTTGAGAACTATAGGTGTTTTTATGCAGCTGTATATATTATACCATCCTCCTTATGAAAAAGGTGCAATAGTACAGAATGACTAATCACAGAAAAACGAGTGTACCGTCCTCCTTCTCCCAAGAGGGACCTTATGTGGTCTGTGCAATGCAGCATACAAAACCAAACTATCAGTATTTATTTTCCCGTATCTCACCTGACGACTGAATGAATAACCATCACATGAACAAAGAGCAATCTGTTTGCTTTATAAGCGACGCAGTTTCAGGCACTTATGAAATAATGAAAAATAACACCTAACAGCAATGTTAAATGAATATGACGAGCTAAGTTTTTGAGCAGGAGTGTGAGAAAGGAAAAGTAAACTATAGATTGCACATCGATTCCTATTGTGAAGTTGCATACTATTTGTTAAGTAGTGATGATTCATCAGACCCTAGAGTTGTATACACCTGAGATGTGTGACGCTTACACAGAGTTTCTGTACTCCCATTAAATGAGGCATAAGTGTTTTTTTTTTCCTCCTCCTTTTCTCTGCTCCTGTGTGTCTGCTCTGTTCTCTGTTAGCTCACAAAGGCAGCTCACACTGTATGTCATCCTGTGGGCTCAGGTACTGCATGAAATAACACACAGACTCCATTTGTATCAAACTACTTTTTTCTCTCTCTCTTAAAACAAATACTTACATAGCTACTCCTAAGGCATCTCATCTTTTTTGTGGAGTGATCTCATTACTGACATCTTGTTGATCTTTCAGAGTCTTCCTTTCAGTAAGTCTTGTGCCTTCCTCTGTTTTTCATGCAGGGTATTACAGTGCTCATTCCCATTCCTTCCTCCATTGCAACTTCTAAAAATAATCAGCCATAAAAGTAGCTATTGAGCTTTATTGTTACCAGCACAGTGAGATTAATAGTGGTGAATATACTGTACTTCGCTGAAAGGGTGCCTTAAATTATTTGACACATCTCCCAGGACACTCAGGGAGTTCTGAGAAACCCCAGTGTTTCCTGTTACTCCTTCCACAGTAGTATGGGTCTGCATTGATTTTTCCAGTAGTCTGTGCCAAACAGGAACAATTTAGCTCATAGGGAGGTAATAAAATAATCTTTACAAGCAATGAATATAGTAAAGTGGGTCAGAAACAAGTTGTGTTTGTGGGAGACAGAGGATCTGGTAGTTTAGTATCTTTCAGTAAAATTCTAAATTTAAAAAAAAAATCTGATTACTGTGATTTGGGACCACAGAAGGATTTCATTTTTGTTTATCATCTGCTTTCATTTCAAGAAGGTTTAATTTATTATTTTAGTAAGGTTAAAATATTTCAGTTCAACCTTTTCCTTTGCTTATCTATAATTTTCAATGGAATGCAGCGCAGCCTGATATAAATTAACAATGAAATCAGCATGAAATGTTTTTAACATTGTCAAAATGAAATCATTTCCCATTTCTGGAGTGCTTTGAGAAAGCTGAGATTTTTTTTCAACTTCTTATTAAACGTGTAATTGAAACAAACGTGTTCTTAGGAAAAATTTCAGAATACAAGTTTTCTCAGTGAAATTAATTTCCAGTGGCTGTGATCAATGCTGGAGATTATCCAAGGAATGTAGGTTTTTAAATGTAGCTTCTAGGTCTCAGGCTATACCACTTTTGTCCTCAGGCACAATATTATTCCTAAATTAAGTGCACATGCCATCATATTCTTTTTTGCTCTCAACCTTTGCTTCAGGAAAATGTACGTAGAAAAGACAGCATGCATGACCTAGGCTTATATCATCAGTGCTCCAGTGGCTATGTGAGTATCTGCTGTGTTTTATTTTATTGGCTTATTGTCGAGAGGTAAATGCATCAAAATTGCCACTAAGTGAAGAGCTTGTCTTCTGTTCCAGAGCTACCTTTTCTTTTCCTATGTTTGTGAAGGGTCAACACTTCTAAAAATAGTTGTAGGACATTTTAAAATGGAGACTGGTAAGTGAAAAGTGTTCAAGTGAACAATTAATTTTCTAAAAAAATACGAACACAGAAACATCTTCAGACTAACTAATAAAAGCAAGAAATCCTTCTGTTTGCTCAAGATATGCTTAAGGCTAGTTTTATTGACAGTGATAGCAGTATTATTACAGGATAGCTGTGACTTTGCTCTTCATGAGCTCTTTGAGTTGTACTCATTCCTCTGCTGTCATAAAAGTATATTTATATAAGAGAAGACTCCACTGCCTGTGTCAGGGTAATTGTCATGGTCAGATGCAGTGCGACTTTGTGGCATTGAAAAGGAGCAAGACAATCAGTCAGCTTGAGAAGTCTCACTGTGAAGAAGGAACAGGCAGTAGTTAATTTTCTGTATTTTCTTTTTAATGCCAACAGAAACTACTGTCTGAATGCCATGCCTAGAAAATTGTGCGTCAAGCCTCCTGAAAGAAAAGTATGTGTGGCATAAATAGCTTCTCCATATCTTACAACTTATTAAGACTTTTGAGTGTCAAGTCAGCACGGGAGACCCAGTGCAGCCTTCTACTGAGATGCTTCAGAGGCTCAAAAGGGGAAAAAATTAACACAGAGGAAAGGATGTTCTGCACAGAATTTTCCACTGGTTATTGGTCTCTGTGTAGTTCCTGGGTCATGCCTTCCATGTGTAGCTAATCCTGCTCCAGGGTTATCATTTGGTAGGCTCCCTTCATGGACTCTTGTTTTTCTGGTTTTTTTTTTTTTTTTTTTTTTGTTTTTTTTTGTTTTTTTTTTTTTTTTTTTTGTTGGTTTTGTTTGGTTTTGTTTGTTTGTTTTGTGGGTTTTTTTTTAAAGCAACTTAGTTTATGGGTCCTTCATTGAAAGGATGCATTAGCTTTGTTATTAAGTTGCATAGCTCTAGACCAAATGACAGCTAGACTGAAAGATATGGCTGAGAAAGCATTCTGTTGTGACTTATTATGAGTCATGTGCTGTTGGAGTGCACTAAATACCTCAAAGTAAATTGAAAAAAATTTGTAATTCTTTTCAGTAATGGAGGCTATTAAAAGACAAGGTAGGCATGAAAGGCAGCCCTTCTACAAATAAATGTCCGGTACTACTGGCATGCTTTTTTCACCTGAACACAAAATCCATCTATAGCACAAAGCCTTTATGGATTAATTTAGCTGTGGAAATGATTACGCAAAAGCATTTTGCCCCACCTTATTCTGTATCAATCAACTGATTACAGAAAAAAGCTTGTATTAAGTGGTCTACAGTCTAGATGCCAAATGCTCAGTTAAAGATTGGAGCTTCAGCTGGTCTGTGTCGACATGATCACATTTAATCTACTGAATATGCATCATTTTACTTCAGTAGAGGCCTGTTTCAAGTATCTGTAAGCACAGTAGAGCCTGAAGAAGAGGCAGAAAATTGTCATTACTTTTTCTTCCATGAGACATTTTCTGATAATATTGCAGTCTCTGAGACCTATGAAGCCACCTACTGGTAAGTTTTTTATAATGACCTTGTGCATGCTATTCTTACCCTGTCGAAGTCTTGATAAAGTGCTTGGGGCAATTTTTAAAAAGTCTTTTACACTTGTGAGTATTATTGGCTTATGGAAGTAGCAAGGCTTTGAAGGACCTGGTTCATCAAGAATTTCTGTGGAACTGATGGCCCTTCTCAGATGAAGGGTGAATTCAGTTTGAGTACTTCTGGGGAAAAAGAAATTACATCCAAGTCAAACTTTTCCACAGCTAGTTCATGCCCTGCTGAGTTAGGCGGCAGTGATTCACAGGTTGCTGTTGGGGTATGACAGTAAAGTCTGTTACACTGCTCAATAGTAAGCTAAATGCAAACAATGATGATGATAGAATTCGTGGTTGGCTTTTTATCAGAGCACCTCTACACATTTTGCAAATGTTGCGTCAAGCCTGCATGTGAACAAGCTGCAACAAAAGGGAGAGGACACAGGAGGTTGGAGGCATGCCTCACAAGAGCCTTCAGATGTTTGAACTTCTAGCCCTCATTTCCAAAGTCTCCATCCAATGCTACGACAGATGATAGCAAACTTCCCGTGTCTCTGGAACTGAGGCGGTACTGATTGCACAACAAGATCTGCCCTTAGCCTTATTGCTCAAAGGATGGATGTAAAACAAACCCGTCAATGCTTTTGTAAAATATTTTAATAATGTAATATCTTTGTTAAAAAAAAAGTGTATATATGTAAGTAATTGTGCACTTACCCTGATGTGAAGTCATGCATAGGCTTTTTGGTTTTATTCTAGGGTAATTCATTAATGAACTGAAGATTAATAATTAGCCTGGAGAAGAGGCACCTCTTGCAAGAATCCAGTCAAAGTTAGTTCTTCTGATCAACACAGAATTCACAGCAGTCTTTTAGAAGTAATAACAGAAATTTGAAGACAGTAATAGGCATAACAAAAATAATAACAGAAACAAAATCCTCTTATGTTATCTAGCATATAAACTGATGAAATCAGCACTCACTGAGCTTATCAAGTAGCTGCTTCTGAAACAGATCAGATATTTTAGTGATAAAATTTATAATTTTTTTTTGCCCACGTGAAGAAAATTTGACTGATCTAAAATGAAGCAGTTCCATGGAAATCCACTGAAATGCCACCACTGATGTCAGATGGATATCTCAGTGTTCAGGAGAAGGCAGGGATTACAAAGAATCCTCTTCTTTCCCTGCCGTGGATGATACTAAACAATCTCCAGTCTAATACCTCTTTTGGCTAACCTCTCCTCTTCACCCATTGCTTTGTCCTGCAATACTTGGCCTGTGACACTGAAGATGAGTTTTATCAGAAGGACTGTTACCTGGGAAGTGTGCTTGAGTGGTATATTTCTGTATTTCAAATTTAAACAAATCAATAGTGTTTCCCAATTGGCAGTGAGGTTTGCCTCCGCTTGAATCTAACTAGTTCTTGACGTGCTTGGGAAGTGGCTGCTGATGCGGGGCTGACATTCCTGAGGAAAGAACAACAGAGCTGTGGGAAGGCCCACGCTGGGCTGCTGCCAGAAACAATATAGCCACATTACCGCCGCACTGTGTACAGATTAATTAGCTCTGTCGAGAAGCAAGTGTCACACTGTGCTAACATGGCTACCTTTGTTCTGCAGCATGAACTAACTCATTTAGACCTGACTTAGGTACCTGTAGATAAGCGTGGCTTCTTTATCCTTGGAATATGTTAAGGTAAAATGACTCATTCTACAGTGCTAATCATTTCTGGCAAGTTATGATCAGTGTTAATCAGTGACATGTAGCAGATGTTCTGTGATGGTATTATCTTGCTCTTACTTGTATCCACCTGTTCCGGGGCAAACAGCTGACCTGTAAAGTCATCTCCCAGCTCTGCCAATGCACATGTGGAGCATTGCTCCGAGCTGCTCATTTCTCAACTAGAACGTGTCCAACAGCAGTGTCACTTTTTCAGTCTCAGGAGATGTTGGCAAAGAGCAGGCTAAGTGCTAAGCCACTAATTCAAAGAAGATTTCCCGGGGCTGGGACTGCTCTCTTGTCCCTGATGACAGGAACAAGAACACTGCAGTCTTGTGTATATACTTGCCAGCTTGCACAGTATATTGGCTCACTTTGTCCTTTCTTGAATTGTCCTGTGTTGGTCTTTAGATTATCAGGAGGACTATTACAGCCATTTAAATATTTGGCTTCAGAACTAAACTGGTTTTGCACACAAGTACTGCGGAAACCAGGGGCACATGAGGATTATAGGGTTGTCTCTGGTGCTTGCATGGGAAGGCTTGTTAAGTATTTCTCCATATTGCTGCATGTACCAACTCTGAACATATGATCTTGATACAAGGACCAAATTTGTGATGCTGTGCCAGAAGCAGCCAGTAGTATCTGCGTAGGGGGGAAAGACAGAGCATATCGCTTGTCAAGGCACAGTTAGGCAGTGAACTCTGATGGTAAAATGGTACCTGCTAATTGGATATGATGAGGGAAATGCCTAAGGGAAGATACCCTCACCAAACAAGTAAGTCGAGAAGCCAGTCGTTCTTGGCAGGGAAGTTCTGAGTATATTAGTACTCATGTAAAACTGCTGTAGGGAAATGAATCATACAACTGAAGGTTGTTTTAAAATGTCCTGTCACTGGGCGTGCTACTCCGAGTTTGTGTGCAGCACAGTGAGCTAAATTCATTTCATGTTACTAAAGTAAGAGGAATTTTTTGAATAATCATCACTATATAATGACCTAGATGACAATGGGTAGGTTAAAAATAAGAAACGCGTTTTTGCATTTCAGGGAAATGAGAGTGTCCTTCCTCTGGGAGTTAGGGAAAAAAATGAATGTGAGGAAGAGAATTTCCAATTTTAGACCTGATTATCCTCTCCTCTTGCAACCTTGCACAGTCATTAACTCTTGTAAAGGCATGTGAAGTGCTATCGTTCAGATTTGGTAAGGCTACCACTCAAGCCCCGATTTCCCTGGTGTGAGTCCGCCCAGGTCAGCATAACAGAAACTTCAGTTCCGACCTTTCTGGCTTTAGATTTCTTTTTAATGTCCCTATTTTGGGGGAAAAATTGTAACAGCCAGCGTCAAGAGGACCACAGCTTCACAGGTGACTGAGAAGTGTTGCACGATGGAGAACTGGATTCACGCCGTTTCCATAACACTATTTTTAGAGGTTGTTTAAAATATTTGCAAAGAAAACTGCTTATGAATGGGAGGATATAAATGACAGTTCCCAGGACATTCTATGTTCTCTCTGTCTCAGTGAGTGATACTGAAATATACTGTTTTCCCAGACAAATGACATTAGAAAGACTCTGAGAGAGCTGTCTGAGCAGCAGGAATATGTGGAGTTACAAGGAGTCAGGATTTTTCTTCTCAGGGCTTCACAACGGTGTGCAGCCAGAGAAAGTGAGAGAGATAGAAGGAGCCAGCGAAAGAGGCTCTCGGGGCTCCCTGGTCATTCCAATTCGCCTGATAGTGCAAACGCACTCCCCAGTCTGCAGGCTGAGGGTCTTAGAATGAAAGAGGTGAATTTTCTGCCATTAATTATCTAATTGTGATTGCTGAGAATATTATATTAGTAACATTTCATTCCAGTATTTTTTGGTATAAAAATATTTGCAGCTAACGTGGTTATCCAAAGCACCAGGTTGGATTTGTGACTTCCTGGTGTTCTGTTCACATGAATGGACTGAAATAAGGCTGCGATCTCAAGTATACAGATAAATATTCTTCTGGACATTGGAATAATAGAGAAGTTTCCTTCTGTCCCTTACTGAAAGTGATTTTTATTTATTTCACAAGCTGAGGCATCACAGGGCAGCTGTGACTCCTTCTTTTGTAAAGTCTCTATTTGAGCTGATATCACATAGATTGGTGAACTTAGGAAAATATTTACCAAAAATAGCAACTGGAAGTGAAAAAGTAGTGCTTTTGAAGATTTTGGTGCTTTTTGCCTTTGGCATTGCTTCTGCAGAGTTGAGAGGTACCCACCATGCTGGGAAAGGGACCTTTGATTGCGTAGTTGAATAGCTTTCAAGTAACTGCAGAATACGACAATAATGAAAAACGGAGGATCAAAGTGCTGCAAAAGCATTTACATCAGTGAACCTGAAGAATCTGACCCAAAGCTTTTAAAATGCTTCCCTAATTAGTAAAAATATTGTTAAAAGTCTTCAAGCTGTAAATGTACCATTTCTTCTGAGCTATGCCCTCAGCTTTCACAGTAACATAAATAGTTCCTCTCTTTGTTATTTCTGCTGTGTTTCCATTTTCTGGTTTTCTACAGCTGTTCCTTGACCAGCCTTTGTTATTTATGGAGATTGATCATGTTTATTCCTTATACTTAGCTTAATGACACCAGCACACTTAACCTGTGAACCTAGGCTATTTTGGCTGGATGGTAATTTGGCTGAAGTTGTCATTAAGGTGTCAGAGCAGATTGTAGGACAGCTAATTTGCAGTGCACTGCCGTAGCTGCTGAAGACCAAGAGAGGGTCCTTTCTATGCTGTCTGTCAGTCTTAGGAGAAAGCTGCCACCAAGGCGTAGGAAGAGTTGTGCCATGGCATCTTACTTCCTCATTCTTTCATCTTCTGTATGTGTTTAGTATTTCTGTATTTGTTTGTTTTTCTGTTCATATGGTTGCACCATGCCTTTGTCCAGATGTGTCTGAAGCTTTTGTCCAGGCATACTTTAAACTGGGTAATTCCACCTAATCGCTTACTTCCTACAAGCCCGTCATGTGCAGCTGTTCCTTAATGACCCTTGGTTATTGTGTTTGAAGTGCCATCCAGGGGAACAGTGTCCTTCAAGAGATGAATTTAAAATTCACAGTTACCTCAGGAAAACTTCAAGCTCAGCAAGGTTCGCATCTGACACCTTCAAGAACCTGCCACGTCCCTGCCTGCCTGCGAGCCTGTGATGTAATTTATTTGATTAAAACAACTGAGAAAGTCATTGAGAGAAAAGATTTCTCTTTGTCACATTGTGAACAGGCTGAATTGAACCTAATATATTTGACAGCCCAATAGTTATATGAGTAATTATAATAACCTCAGCCTTGCTAACATCTATGCATGTTTAGTCATTAGCCTTAAAGGGGCCAGGTATTCACCCAATGTTTGCCAAAGGCCTTTTAAACTAACGTTGCGTTTAGTCCACTTGTCCGATACAGATCCTGGGAAAGGCGTACTGTAATAATGTATCTGCGGTTGATTTCCTCCAGAAAAAACAATTTTCCCTGAATCCATGTGGTTGTTAGCAAAATGCATTGTTAACGGAATTACTATATACAGTGGCTGTGATAACACATGCTACAAGTTGTCATTTGTAATCATCACTGTTTCAACTGACTGTCTGCTCCTGGCTCATGTGTTGAAAGAGGGTAAGGAAAAAAATCACATGCTGCCTTGCTTTAACCTCAAAAGGGCAGGATGGTGCCATCTAGCAATTGCAAGAATTTGACTTCTTTTCTACTGTAAGCAATTTTTTGCAAGTTCAAAACCTACTAATGTATGAGTGACAAAAATGCATAAAGAATTATACTGCAGCAGAATAATTGAAAACCAGTCTCTCTTCAAGGAATGTGAAGAACTGACATTTATCTGCAAATACCTATGTTCCAAAATTAGTACTACATGTTGAATTTTTAGTATCTATTAAGTGATTTTTCCTGAATGGATATTTTGATGTATTGACTTAGGAAAAAGAAGGTTATCAGGGAAGAAGTATGGCTAGCCCCACTGCTAGCCCCTGCTCTCTTTTTGTGCATACCTTCCTGTTCTTTGAGCAGCTTCTCTCTTGTGATGCTTCATCGCAGCCCATCAGTAGATGGAACCAGAAAGAACAGACACTGTCTACCTATCACAGCAGATGTCACCACCCTGAGGAGAAATACTGCAATTGTGTCCCTTTTCCTGGTCACAGACTAACAGAGGTGGTGGTGGTGGCTGCAAAACATGGGATGGGGACTGTGTGATGTTGGGTACCCTCCCATACAAAAGTTAATTCAGTCCTTAAACCACACAAGTATATCTATGCATGTCATAGATATAAAATAGGCTATTTTCGCTAAGTAAAATTATAGGAAGAGATTAGGTATTATACAATGAGCATATATAAAAAATTACTTATTTTCAATGCTGGTTACCAGTTTTTAGATAATCCCAAATCCAATTCATATCTTAGCCAGTTTATATCCTGCAGGGTAAACATATTTATCAAAATAAATGCATTTATGCCGCAAGGCCATGTTTATAGCGGTGTATAACTTTGCTAAATTTAAAGTGTTGGGGCACACATTTGTCATGCTGAATGTTTGACTAAGGAAATTATTTTTGTAATGGTTTGGCCATTTTGAAGAATGAAGTTAAGGAAAAATACTGTTGTTTCTTCTCTGAAAAAAATCTCTGAACTTGTTTGTTGAGAAGTTCGAGTGCTTTCAATTAATTTAATTATTTAGAATATTTGTCATATTAGTAGACAGATGTGTTTAACATCTGTGAAAAATCATCTTGGTTTTGCCAGTTTCCAAGAATCTAAAAGAGTTTGATTTCTTACATGCTGAGCAGAGCCCAGGACAGTGGGACACTGGGATGGTTTGAAGACTCCCCTTGGACTGAGCATACTTTAAGCTCATATAACTCCTGCATGGTGACTGGGAGGGATGTGTGACATCCCTTAAGCAGAACAGAACTTTTTTTCGTACTATCCTTCAAAACAGGTCTAAAATATGGTGAGAACAGCACAACGAGCTGTGGAGGAAAATCATAATTCTCCATTCAGTGCAGTTAACAGAGCAATACCCACCTACACAATGATGAACACCAGAAGAGTAGGTCAGTGTTTGCCCATTGCTGTGCAAACAAGAACGGGCAAAGCACAAGCCCTCTGAAAAAGTACCAACATTCCCATGCTTCTTTTATAAAGCAGATCATTTAGAAGATAGTGTGTGATCATGTCATTAAGTACTGTATTGTAAAGGGTGTGAATAAGTTAGAAAAATGCTCCAAATTGCTTTGTGTCACAGTATTTGACTGTAGAGCCTTTACAGCCTTACATCAGTGATATTTTTTGGGGGGGGCGAGCTTTATTTCTGTGTGCACGTAATGTAAATAGTAAAATTTTGCATTTTTTAAATATATTGAAATATTACATGCCACAATGTTTAATTTACATTAGTTATAATTTTTCAGGAAAATTAAAAAAAGTTTTTTATAATAACACATACTTGTGTATTTCCTGTACATTTAGGTCTTTATCAGTTTCCCAGAATTGAGTTTTCTCTGTAATTCTGAAAGCCTTTACAGTGTACAGCAAATCCTTTTGTTACATAAGAATTAAATAACTTTTTCAGAGATAAGAATGAATAAATCTTCAGGTTTTTCATGCTGATAAACACTGCACTGGCCACAGTGTAAACAGAAGTACTTTGTAAGCCTTTTGAGCTAATGGGCACAGTACAACGAAGTCTATGCAAAGTGGGTGGTGGTAGCTGAGAAGAAACCTCTGCACAGCACTGTCAGAGACAAACCTGCCAACAACTTCACCAACTTCGTACCTCACTTGTATCACTGTAAATTAAAGCAGTTGTGGTCTATCAGCGCTTGGTGAGAGGACTGTCATTTTCTGTTTTGATCCCAGAGTGCCAAATGTTGGCTTGTCTCCACAGGCACTCCAAGCTTTTCCACTGACTTTAGTGGAGTTACTCTAGGTTCATACTAATGGGGTCTGAGGTCTCATTCCCTGCCGTAGAAGTCAGTGAAAAGACACTGACTGCAGCCTGGATGACACACTCAGGACAAGCTTGTCTTTGCATGAAACTGTGTGAAAAGACCCTGTCCTGGTTTGAGGTAAAACAGGACCAATTTTGTTCAGTAAACTTTGCTTCTTAGCTGGGCCTCTTCTAACTACTGAAATTAACAGCGTATTGTGCAGACAATGTTGGCTCTCAGAGTGATAAGACCAATGTTTATAGTTGCTGCCCAGGCATGGGATGCGGAGAGGCTCTTGCTTATACTTACTGCTATAACAGCCAAGGCCGACCAACTTTGTTATTTGCCCCGTTGGAAGGTCGGAAGCGGAAAAGCGCAGTGGGGTCCCACCTGCGGAGAGGAGCGGACAGGACAGGTGACCCAAAACTGACAACAGGGGATTCCATCCCATCTGCCTCATGCTCAGTATAAAAGCTGAGGGATCAAAGGGTCAGCCCTCTTTCTTCAGTGGCCGGCGTCCGAGGAGGACTCTGTCTGTTCGTCTGCCTTTGGTCCCCATCCTGAATGCAGATCCTGAATCCAGTTCCCGTCCATCACTGAGTCCAGCCTGGGACTGCCCCAGTGCCAGCCGGTGTCGTGATTGTCATCCTAGGAGCTTGATACAGTTTCTATCTTTTTCATTATTTCCTTTTTATATTATTATTAATATTTCATTAAAGTAGTTTAGTTCATTCTAAACGCATAAGTTTCTTTTTCCCTCCTCTGCCTCTCTTTTTGAAGAAGGGTAGAGGGGAGCATCTGTCGGTCCCATCTGGGGTCCCCCACGTCCCCAGTGGCCGATTTGGCCTAAACCATGACAGACTTCTTCGAGGCAATGTATGAATGTGGCAGCATTGAATGAAAATCTTTCAGTCTTCTTTCATCTTTTTTGATGATAGCTTTATTTATTTTATATACCCTTAGACGTGAGCAGAAAATGGAGTTGTTTCTTTGTGTTTAAAGTCAGATTCTGCCTCTGTCTCTCAATCTTGCTGTGGGAAACGTAGGTATAGAAACACTACAAGTTTGTATACTTTATCATTTTAGAGTTTTATTTTACAGAAACACAGGTAAGAAAAAGCTAAGTCTGCCACCCAGAACTAAGCAAGGTCTGGCATGAGACTTGGCAAATGCAGGCTTTGTAGTGCTGTCTTGCTGGTGTGTGTAATACAGATCTGTATGCAGAGAAGTAATATACCATATGTCATACAATTGATCTATGCTGACTGCTAAAGCAAAGTAGGCATATTTTAAGGTCCAGAATTAGTACTGCATGCAGGCCAAGCCATAATAAATAAATAGTACAACAGCAATAATACCACAGCAATGCCTGAGCAACTCATTGGCATAGATGGACCTAGATATAAATTACTGTAACGGTTAATTTACAGACCACTGCACGTAGCAAGATTAAATATAGGTCATGCTTTTGCAATTAGTATGCAGATAAAATTAGTGGAACCGCATTCTTGAAAACAGTTACAAATGTATTTTTTAAGGAGGAAAAAACCCCACAACCCATACTTCCTGGTGGGTAGTTGCTTGATTTCAGATTTCTGTTTTATCCCTTAAAGATGAAAGTTTAGAAGGCATGAACTGAAAACCGCAACTGGTCTGCATCTTTGTCTTCTGTCTGCCTCTGATTGTAGTGGTCATCTTAACAAATGAGTGTTATTATCTCTGTAGGAAAGACTGTGGTGAGTCCGTGAGTCTCTGTATCACTTATCTGAAAGTGACTAATACGAGAGTTGAACTGTACCACGTTATAATTCACTGAAACCAGCCAAAATTAATTACCCACCAGTATTCTCTGACTATAGCCTGTTCTACCAGAGGAAAGAAAAAAAAAAAAAAGAAAGGAAAGGTTATCATTTAACAAATACATTTTCAGCACTTTTAATAATACTGAAAAGAATGTTTCCTCTCATAGTTGTTGTTCTTATGATGCATTTTGGTGCTGGGTTCAGATTTACACATCAGCAAAAGTCTGGACGGAATAAATTCTCTTTCTTCTGTTGACTTCACTGGAGCGGGGGAGTTGCACATACTCGGGATGTGTTTCCCTGACTCTGAGCAGGAAGTGGATAATACCAAATCTATTGTTCTCTGTGAATAAAGCCAGGTAAATAAGTAATACTCCTGACTTTAATCATGCAGAAAGAATTCAGACAAACAGGGAAGTTATGCCTTAGGAAAAAGTAGAGAAACTTCCAAAGTGCTTTACTGACGAGGGAGTTGAATGATTGGAGAAATAAATATTAATAGCTGCATTTGGAAAGTACTGAGAACCATTGTTCAGGGTCGAATTTTGCTGCAACTTTTATTTGTCACATCATCAAATTGCTGGACTCGTTCCAGTACAGTAGGAATATAGCCAACTGAAAGTCACACAGCAATAAGATCTTGAGAAAGGGAAAAGGCTGTGCTGGGCAGGGAAAGATGGAAAGGGTAAGGGAAAGATGCAGATTCCCCTTTCAACCGCACGGAGGGCTGCGTCTATATAAATGTAATAAACTTTCCCTTACAGCAATTCTTACTATGAGAAGGGACCCACTCTTCTAGTTGTTGTGTGAAGGGAGAGCTGAGTGACTGTCAGCTCTGGGTAAAATGGGGCTTCACAGACTGAGCGGGTAATTGTGTAGAATTAGCCATAGGGTGATTGTATTCTCTTCTCTTGCAGGTAGTGGATTTAGAGTTTGTGCTAATCATGGAGAAAGGTACTGAACAGAAGACAAATTCTGATTTCTGTTACATTAGTGCAAGTCTGGGATAACTTTGTCGCTATCTAAAGTGTTCGGCCTCAGAGTGTTCCTGAAGGGCTGGTTAGGGCATACACATACATCCTGACCTCATTCCAGCCACAAACAGGGGTGTGCGGTGAACCTGTTTCCATGGAAAGGAAATCTGTATGCATATGCCAGAAAGGACCATGGCTCACTCTTACTCGGTCCCTAATCTGGACACCTGGGGATAAGGATCTCACAGGACTATGAGCAACATATACCAATGTTTAGCATCAATAAGGACTCTGTTTTTTTCATTGTCAGCTCTTCCTATTAGGGCATTGTGAGCTCAACAGTTTTGCTTAGATCATTTTAATAATGAGAATGTAAATAGCAAGATTGGTTTGATTGCAAGAATTCTCTTGTTAAATTTCCTCTGTGTAAAACCATCTTACTATTCATTGCTTTAACCACCAGTGCCTTTGGTTCAACCTGTACATCATGAATTCTACAGGAAAATGTACCACGTGGTAATGTTGAGACAGAAAATAAAAAAAAACAAAATCCAAACCCACCTGATCCTCAGCTTGGTCTAAGTAAATCTCGTCTGGTCTAAGTAAATGAAAAACCTGAACTGGGACCATTTTATACCTGCTGAAAATTTGGATTTATGCAGCTTTTTATAATTACAAACTTGCATTGCTTTCTCACAAGGATTCTTTTTATGTCCTCCTGCAAATACCTGTTTTTAACAAGGCTGTGCATTTTTTTTTGTTTTTTAGGTTTTGTTTAGTGCATTTTTACTGATCATGGTGCACTGTGCTGCCATGCCTCCCACACTGTATTAAACTGATGAATTAGATGGTGTTACATCTTCTTGTTCTTTTGCCTTTAACTGGTGTCTGCTAACCCTTTCGGGTGTTGGCTGTTGCTTCTGAGAGACCCACTTTTGCTGTATGTTCTTGCATTTGGCTTCATTTGCAGCTCTTTCACTGGACACTCTTGCTTTTCCAGTAGGGCAAGCATGACACCTACAACAGGTTACGACACTGTCCTGACTTTGGTTTTCTGCCTAATTTGGTTATGAGTTGGCTTAGGCAGCAACATGCACGGATCACATTACCCACTGTCAATGGGAGCTACGCAAGGCTTGGGTTTTTAGCTCTGTACCTGGCAATTGATCAAGGAGAGTTAAACGAGGTTCTCTCAGTGGCTCTGGCCTTAGTTTGTAATTGTTTATGTCTACAATTCTAATGCCTTAATTAAACTTTCAGCACATTATTCCATCTTTCATGGACTTGCTGTTTCATTAGCTCAGCTGCTAATTAGCCAGTATTATACCCATCTTCTGCTTAATGCTAAATTACACGTGCTTTTCCCAGGTTAGTTTCCTTCTGCAAGGCTACAATATCACTGAGCCTTTGAATTTATTTTGTCTTCCTGAACTCCCTGACTGGTTTGGGGATTTTCATTCCCTCTCTTTGACATATCTAGTGGTACTCAGTGGATTCTTTCTGATGACCTCATCAGCTCATACTACTATGACATGTTAAACATTTGCAAGTTTCTAGATTTTATAGAATTTCACAATCTATTAATGGGACTGTTTCTAAGTATTTCCGTCTAAGTATTTTTAAAATTGTAGGAGGAATAGTTTGGAAGATATTATGGTACCTTACTACTGCTAATAAAGATTATTTTTTTCATAATAATTACAGTAAAACTTAAAGCAGTAATGTGACCAGTTAGCTCCCTGGTATTACATCTTCATAGCTTGGATGCAAAAAAATGTCTGTAATAATAAATCTATCCCTTTATTTTACTTCCTTTTCCCAAAAATTCTAAAATCATTGCAGTCAACACTTCAAATAACCCTGCAGTAATTGTTTCTAGTGGGACTCTCCATCTTTTGCCATCTGGGCTTTCATGGCCTTCGTCAGAAAACATTGTCCAATTGACTCACTTTTCAAGTCAATATCCCCTCCCTAGAAACGTACATTTCTACATATATATGCATGTATACTGATATAAAAAATGCCCCAAAAGATCATTTTAACAATAAATAGTTGAATAGGAGCAAAAGCAAAGGGTACTTGAGAACAGTTGTAAGATTTATTCAGTTAATGGATTTTCTTTGTTTATTCCATCATATTGATTTTATTCTGACAAACCTGAAAGTTCTCTAAAAATTAAGTGTCTCAAGTCAGTCAGAGCTCATAAATAATGTTCCTATGGTTCCACTTGGTATTTCTAAGTCACCTTTTGAAGTTGGCCTTTGTACTATAATTGTACCCACAGTAAGTTTTTTTTCCCCTTTCCCCAAACTAACATAAAATTAATTCACTCTGGTTAGTTGAAAGCCTTGCATGCACTTATGGGAACTTCTTGTGAAGTACTTCACAACTTAGTATGAGGAGGAATTACAAAATAGCTTTGGAAGTTTTTCCCCACTGTTGCATTTTAACTGAAAGGAACTGTCTTGTGACTTGGTGTTTTGTGCAGTCTCTGAGGCAGCAAAAATTGGTGAGTTGAATACTTTCAGTCAGATGAAATAATTTATCTAGCACAGAACTGAAATGGTCTTCCATATTTTAGCTAATGGCTCTAAAGTATGTTACTGTTGTAGCAAAAGGGGATCTCATTTCATTACTTTGTGTTTTAAGAGATTTTTGCAAGCATGGCTGTTTTTTGAAATAAAATGTGTAGGAGTCTTCTCTTAGCAGATGCTTCACTCAAGCGAGGAGTGAAGCCTCTGAGTGAAATGTCAAAGAGCAGAGAATTTTAAAACATGACTGCTTAGACACAGATGCTTAGTTGGCCAGCTCTAAGCAGTGGTACGTTGCTTGTACTACCATCACCTAATTTGATGTTGGAGACGATGACTCTTCTGGGCTGCTTTCTGAGATGCCTAACTTATGCCATGGATCCTATTAAGGATGTGACTCAAGGTTTGGATCTCAGTGCTGGGAACGTCTATCTTTTAGGTGCAGAAATATTTCTTTGGATTGGCATCTAGTATTTGGTTTGAACTGGGGATTGCTTAGGTTGATATTATTCAACATGAACGTCTGGTCAGTCCCTTATTGATTTATTGCTGGAACAACTATAGGAGCTATCAGTGATTTCTGAGCATGCTCTGAAGGAGTCAGAAATGAGCAGAGTCACTTAGGTACTGGAATAAATAAAAAAGAAGGAAGATGGTATGGAACAGGAGAATATAAAGTTTGCATGAAAAAAAATTTCAAGCACTATGGTTAAGGTCTGTCATTCACTGAGAGTTGTATAATATTAGATTCAGGTAAAAAAAAAGCTGGTTCTTTGTTTGCCTAAGGTCAAAACAAAATGAGAACATCCTAGAATACAAATACATTTTTCTTTATATAACAGCAAGTGGTCTAGAAATAGGAAATCCATTAATTCTGTTGTGCTTTGATTTCTACATTGCATGGAAAGCATATCCAGCACCATAAGTCACAGAACTGTAAAGGTAGGTTAAGGTTTGCTGAGTTGCTGAAGAAAGCATGATTGCTTAACTGTCTGACTTATATATAAGCTTTCAGAAGTTTGACAACTTTCCTAACTGTAATTAAAACTCACTAATATTTCTGTAGGAAGTTATCTAACAGGACTGAGAGGACCGTAATTAAATGATCAGAAAGTTTCTGTTTAGCATTTGTGAGAAAACAGGAGGTGTTAGTTAATATAAAAGCAACAGAAAATTCCCTGGGTAAAATAGAATTTGAGGCATTTAGAAATAATATGAAAAAAAAACAACTGCAATTTCTGTTCATTCTAACAAGGTGTTGGTAAATTTAAAGGCTATCTAATGATTTTTTGGTAATGTAATTAGAGCTGCTGGATAATAGTCGTATTATTATGATTAGCCTGAATTAAAAGAATGGAAACACTAATATCATTGCTTGGAAAATACCTTGATTGTTTAGGTTTCTTGCTATTCACAGGTTTTGAGAGAGGAAATCTATGTTTAAGAGTTTAAAAGCCTTTTCAAGCTGTTCCTAGACTGTAGAAACCAAGGATACTTCTGAATCCCTCAGCCCTGGAGAGAGGTTCAGCTGTGTCTCCACTCCAGGTGAGGATGAGACATAGACCTGCACAAACCCTTCTGCAAACTTTTTGCTTCATGGCTTCTGTAGAAAGAAAGTTGGGTGGCTGCTTCACGTGTGTCCTCCAGCAGGTGTCTGACCTGAAGTAGTAAGGGAGCAGGAGTCTGGAGCAGGTGGGTCTCCATACAGATACTCTTCTTCCCATCCACTGAGCAACTCCACTGGACACTGCTGAACTGCCAGCCAATGCAATTTTATATTTTTATATACATATAAGGAAACTCCAGCATGTAACCCAAAAGCAACAATTAGGTGTAAAGCTGAGATCCCTTCATGTTAGTTTGATGTGTTAAGATCAAATATAGTTTTCTGGTTAGTTTGGCTTGCACTCTGTCCTATTACTGACAGCCTTCTTCAGCCATTTTATTGTTCCCTTCCTTCAAAGTCTGCCTTAATTTGCAAAAAGCTACATATAAATTTGTGTTTGTAGATAGCAAACACAATCAAAACATTTTTTTTCTGATACGTTATCAGCGTTTTTATGATGAATTATTATTTTCTTAGCCAGAAATAATAATGTTAACATCCTGAAAATGAAATTGCTTTTGCCAGTAGCTCAGGAAATGAAGGGGAAAGAGCTTTGTTGACTGTATGTTCTCATGGGCTGGAAATATCCTATCATGATATGTTAAGGTAAAAATCTGGAACACGTTTGGCACAATTTTAAAGAATTAGAGTCAGGAAGTAGATAGCTCCAGGGAGCTGAATAGAAGTGAAAGGAAGTAAAGCAAATTGGCTGTATTTGAGAGAGACTGTAGGTTTTCTACTGCCGCTGGATTAACTTGTTAAAGTAACATGTTCTTTATTATACATGGCACTTGGTTCAGGTGTAGTACAAGTGATGTGAACTGGGGTTCGAAGGAACAATTGGTTTGAGTTCCACAACTACATCTGCTTTTCCTTCACAGCCAGGGATTGATAAAATTTGATGACCATACGTGTACATACATACAGACACATGCATGCACCTCCCCCCCTATATTTCTGTCTCTCCCCCCACATACCTATAAAGGTTCTTTTCCCTCTTAAACATCTATCCCTATTTTCACATGTTTCTTTACGTGTTCTCCAAAATACCAAATGCCTCAAAAGGAAATATTTCTGGCCAGGACATATCAGAAATTTAACATGACTCTATTCTGTCTACTATATGTCTTTGAGAAATTTTATATGCTTGAGGGTAGGATGGCTCTACAGAGGGATCTGGACAGGCTGGACCGATGGGCTGAGGCCAACAGTATGAGGTTCAACAAGGCCAAGTGCTGGGTGCTGCACTTGGGTCACAACAACCCCATGCAGCGCTACAGGCTTGGGG
>VZSZ01000673.1:31255-304001 GCA_013398815.1 Ibidorhyncha struthersii
TGAGGTGCTGGAGCGTGTCCAGAGAAGGGCAACGAAGCTGGTGAGGGGTCTGGGGGACAAGTCTTATGAGGAACGGCTGAGGGAACTGGGGCTGTTTAGCCTGGAGAAGAGGAGGCTGAGGGGAGACCTCATCACTCTCTACAAGTACCTGAAAGGAGGTTGTAGAGAGATGGGGACTGAGCTCTTCTCCCTAGTGACAAGTGAGAGGACGAGAGGAAATGGGTTCAAGTTAAGCCAGGGGAGGTTTAGGTTGGATATTAGGAAAAGTTTTTTCCCTGAAAGGGTTATCCAGCATTGGAATAGGCTGCCCAGGGAGGTGGTGGATTCACCATCCCTGGAGGTTTTTAAAAAAAGGGTAGACATAGTACTTGGGGATATGGTTTAGAAGTGGTTTTGTCAGGTTAGGTTAATGGTTGGACTCGATGATCTTAAAGGTCCCTTCCAACCTTAACAATTCTATGATTCTATGATAATAGGTATGTTTTCCCTGTCATTTGAAACTCTAGATGTCCTATTTTCCAGTTTTTCTGAAGCAGAATTTACATGGATACACCAGTATTTTGATCACTGAAAGTCCAAGACTGTTTTGAGCTTTCTTACTTGTGACTGGCGGTTGATCGAATAGTGCTGCTAGCTCAAAGACAGGCGATATAGCACTGACTTTCTCACTCTCCTACTTTCTTGCTGAGTCTGAGAACATCTTGGGAATACTCTGGCCTTTGTTCAGCAGATTGTAACCTTGTCGCAGAGGCCAAATAGATTTGGACAGCCTCTGAGTGCAGAGAGCTCTGAATGTAGGACTGTGACTTTTCCAGCAGTGAGAAATTATGCAAAAAATGAGACCCATCTCTGGCTCCTTCAGCCTTGTGCTGACTGTGTCTGGCAGTTAAGTGCTGCTGGGGCATGTTAGCCGTTCTCAGAACGTGCTTCCAGGACTGGGTGCCTGTGGCAACCTAGGTGTGAAGAGACAGTGTGGGTTGCAAACAGCTTTAGTCGCCTACATGTTCATCGCTGTCTAGGTGGTGACAACTTCAGCTGAAGTCAGTAGTAAAACTGGAGGTCCGTAAAAAGTTTTCAGCTTGAATCTAGCTCCTTTGTAAGACAGACAGTCTGTGTCTCTTAATTCCACCCAAGGCGCAAAGTAACAAAGGTCTATTTTAGACCTTGCTTGGCACCTACTTGACAGCTGATAACTCCATTGGTGTTACAGTCACAGTCACTGCATGTAGCAAGGTGAAGATGTTACAGCCATAGTCAGGCACGGCTCTGAGATGCTCTGCAAAAAACATACCAAAATATAGGGCCCTCCTGCCCCTTCTGTTCCTGACTTTGCTCCAAGCCATTTGCCTAGGAAGGGAGGAAGAGAAGAAAGTGTTCTTCTTGCTTTTACCTAGCTCCAGAACGAGCTTAATTAAAAGAAGAGGCTGTAGTTTAACAGGATTTTGTCTTCAGTGGTGATACTGCCGTCTTTGCACCCAGTCCCCCTGTCCTTTATGCTTGGTCTCATTCCCATGCCAAAATGCATCCCCTAATCGGTACTTAGAAAAACTGCTATGAATGGGCTCAGAGATCTGGCTTGGTGATTTGGTTCATAGCACAGCTGCGCAAAAAGGTTGGCAGAGTTGAGGGGTCCCATGCTGCCATGAGGGGCATGAGGAGATCACCTAGCAGCGAGGAGACACAGACTGAGGGACACTTGGAAAAATCCTTTTGGAGCGGTGCTTTGGGTTGTGTGGTGCAGATTGCCTCCTACATAAACTGCATCCCACTCCATCAGGTGCTATCCACGCCAGTACGTAGGCTGGGAGCACTGTGGCCTTCAGTTAGGCTTTTCTGAACTTGAGTGGGAGACCACAACACATTTTAAGGACACAGTTCAGTTCTGGGTTTAAAATAGAGTGAAAACATGGCATAGGCAATGAGGCACCCACGAGAGAGATGAAGCACTGTTGAACCAAATTCCTTTTGTCATCCTGCATCTGCATTTGAAATTGTAGTCGACTTCCATGGGGTGGGATCAAGGCTCGTTCACTGAGGCACTTTCCATGTTGAATGTCACATACTTAAAAGGTTATGTGTCTTGCTTTAGAAATAAAGATCTTCCTATAGTAAAGGGATTTCTGTCAACTAGAGAGGCAGCAGCAGCTCCACATTGGATATTTAAAATTTTTAAGACTTAAGAGACTCCACATTCCCATGTTATAAAGTCTTAAAGAGGTTGTGGTTACAAACAGACATCTGCTGTCATCTTGGAATAGTGCTTGCTGTCAGGCTTTCAATCTTTATCTCATCCTCCTCAATTTATCAGTTGCACCTTCCTCAAATATTGTGACAACACAAGTAAGTTCTCAGCCCCTGAGCAGGGTACTCTCCTCCATTGTATTGAACAGAAGGGTCTGGTTTTGCTTCCCCTACTTTTCTCCTTTCCTCTGGTTCTCAGGCCATGTCAAGCCGTTGACTCCCAGCTTGCAATCCACCTCTGGTGCCGGTTTCCTTTGCTCACTTGTGATATTTTCAAGCATGAACATACATTTCTCAGACAACCCTCCACCCTCCTTGAGCATTGGCAAAAATACCTCCTTATCACCTCTCAGATCACTCCTTCAGCACTTTTTGTTCTTCAGCAAAGAAAACTGTGATGTTTAAAAGCTTGTCAGTGATTGGCTATGAGGGGACTGCTTATCATGCTGACCACTGTTATCTCCCTGTTTCCTGGTACCCAGTCAGTTGACCCTCTCTTATCTTCTGTATTTGGCTACAACTTTCAGCCCCAATAGACAGGACACACTGTTCTGGTTTTGCACAGCGTGAAAAGGAGCTGATATGAGGAGAAGTGTTGCAGAAATGGGGCTACACTAGGGACTACACTAGACTATGATAATATAAGCAATAGGTACAAGATGACCTCACTAAATCTGGCCCAGCTTTTATACCATTGCCATTGAATGCTAGGCCAAGAGATTGAGTGATTGGGATTTTTTTTGAGAGACATGGGGTATAGTAATGTGCTAGTGAAGTTGATCAATTACTGGGTTTGATGCAAAGTGTGAATTTCCTTCCTGCACTGGTGTGCAGGATAAACCTGTGGCTCTGACATTTCAAAGTAATTTACAGCCTTCTGGCAGATCCTCCATTATATATTTGATGACGCAATATGTTCTCACCTTGTTTCATGTACACAAAGGAATGAAATCTTTGTGATCCTGATTTTAAAACTGTTACAATCTGTTTGCATTGTAATAGCAAATTTTTGAGACCCCAGCTTGGATTTAGATCCTGAACATAAACTGTAATAAAATCTACCTCTTGTAAGACTAACATTCAATAAAGACAAGATAACTGGGGATTATGAGCTGGGCCACTAAAGCTAGGATCCCCTGAAAAATATGTAGCATGGAAAATTACCGATTCTGAACCCCTCAACCTCCTGGCTGGTGCTGTAACCACTACCCTTGCCCCTTTGACTACCATCCAGAGGTAACTGGTTTGATACCTAACATGAATTTTCTCTCCAAAGGTTTGAAGTTTTGTTTTGAAAGTGGAATTAGCTAATTTTAAATGCTTATAACTAATGTTGAGCTATACTGAATACGTGAAATAAATTTCCACGAGTACTATGATCAGTGACTTATGTTTTAACTCAGATATAGTGCTGGATGAACATATCGATTAAATAATTAAACAGAATCATAGAATCACAGAATCATAGAATGGTTTGGGTTGGAAGGGATCCTAAAGATCAGCTAGTTCCAACCCACCTGCCATGGGCAGGGACACATCCCACTAGACCAGGTTGTTCAAAGCCCCATCCAGACTGGTCTTGAACACTTCCAGGGATAGGGCATCCACAAATTCCCTGGGCAACATGTTCCAGTGTCTCCTGACCCTCAGAATAAAGAATTTCTTCCTAGTATCTAATCTAAATCTACCTTCTTTCAGTTTAAAACTGCTACCCCTCGTTCTATCACTACACTCCCTGATGAAGAGTCCCTCCCCATCTTTCCTATAGGCCCCCTATACTAGTACTATAGGTGCTATACTTTAGGTACTATAAGGTCTCCCAAGAGTCTTTTCTTCTCCAGGCTGAACAACCCCAACTGTCTCAGCCTGTCTTCATAGGAAAGATGCTGTGGCCCTCTGATCATCTTCATGGCCATGCTCTGGACTCGCTCCAACTGGTCAATGTCCTTCTTATGTTGGGGGCTCCAGAGCTGGACATAGTACTCCAGGTGGGGTCTCATGAGAGCGGAGGGGCAGAATCACCTCCCTCGACCTGCTGGCCATGCTTCTTTTGATGCAGCCCAGGATACGGTTGGCTTTCTGGCCTGCAAGCACACCTTGCTGTCTCATGTTGAGCTTCTCATCAACCAACACCCCCAAGTACTTCTCCTCAGGGCTGCTCTCAATCCATTCTCCACCCAGCCTGTATTTGCGCTTGGGATTGCCCCGATGCAGGTGCAGGACCTTGCACTTGGCCTTTTTGAACTTCATGAGATTCACGTAGGCCCACCTCTTAAGCTTGTCCAGGTCCCTCTGCATGGCATCCCTTTCCTCCAGCGTGTCAACGGCTCCATACAGCTTGGTGTCATAGGCAAACCTGCTGAGGGTGCACTCAATCCCAATGTCCGTGATGCCAACAAAAATGTTAAACAGCACCGGTCCCAATACTGACCCCTGAGGAACACCACTCATCACTGCTCACCACGTGGACATTGAGCCATTGACTACAACATTTTGAGGGCAGCCATCCAGCCAACTCTTTATCCACCAAGTCGTCCATCTGTCAAATCCATATCTCTTCAATTTAGAGACCTCCCATGGCAGGGGGGTTGGAACTAGATGATCTTTAAGGTTGTTTCCAACCTAAACCATTCTGTGATGATGTCGGGGTGGTTGAAGTTCCCCAGAAGGACCAGGGCTTGTGAACATGAGGCTGTTCCTATCTGTCTATAAAGGGCCTCATCCGCTTAGTCTTCCTGGTCAGGTGGCCCCCACTGTAACATCATCTGTCCCTGCCCTCCCTTTAATCCTGAACCCTAAGCTCTCAGTCAGCTCCTCATCCATCCCCAGGTGAAGCTCCATGCACTCCAGCTGGTCACTGACATAGAGGGAAACACTCCCCCCTTGTCACCCTTGCCTGTCCTTCCTGAAGAGCCTGTATCCTTCCATTCCAACACTCCAGTCATAGGAGCTATCCCACCATGTCTCCATGATGCCAATAAGATCATAGCCCTGCAGGCGTGTGCATGTCTCTAACTCCTCCTGTAGCAAACTCTACGTGTGTTTGCATCCAGGCATTTAAGCTGGGCTCCCAATGGAGCTGACTTACTGGCTGGAGTGGCTGGCATTCCTCTGTGCTGCTCTCCAGGTGCTCTCCTGCTGACCTGTGCCATTCAACAGGAGATTGTATGTGATAATGTTGACATCTGAAGAGGTGTAATTGTTTATTTTCTGAAGCTCCTGACAAACATGGATGAGTGTTTGTCACAGATGAGGGTGTGGACCTGACTGCGCTGGTATGTCTGGGATGAGAGATGTCACAGGCAGACCCAGCTACAACCCTGCCCTTTTCCTGGAGGGAGCAGCTCCCACAGCACAGCTGCTGAATGGGGTGGGAAGCAGCTCCCGAAACGCTGTACTTTGCACCCAGCAATGCATACACTGAGACACTTCGGCCATCCCCACACAGCCCATTCAGCTGCTCTCCTACAGCAGCTACAGGAAGAGCAGAAGCAGAGAGAGGGGGCTGTGGTGTATCAGCTGTGCGCTACCATGTGTGGCTTGACAGCCCCAATGTTGGCCCAGTCAGACCTTTTCGATCCGCTGCAGTAGCTCTACAGTGATGAAAGTACCTCTCTCTGTTTCATTTTAAAGTCTGGATTCAGATTTAGACAGAAACTTCAAGTAATATGTACCTGAAACAACCACATGTTATCCATCTGGAACAATGGGATAGTTCTCAGTTTAGTTTTGTTTTTTTTTTTTTCCTGAGAGCAGGAAAAAAGGCAACATGATAGACTTATTCCAGGTGATTAAATCCTGCTAGATCCAGCTCCTGTGGAGGTCTGGCATACCATCACTGATCTCAAGATGAGCTCAAGTTCATATTCAGTCTCTCCTGAAATCACATGCCTTTCCCAAGTTCTTAGAATTTATAAAAAAATCTGTTGAAAACACCAGTTATGCCCCGTGGAGCACTATTCACTGAAAAAAAAAAGATCACCTGTCTCTTTGTAAACAGGTGTTGTCAGTAAAATTAATTTACAAGCACTAAAGCCAATGAGATGTGGTTACTTAGCTAAGTGTTCAGCTGGGTGATGGAAAGAGAAAGATACCTGCCAGCTAAAGCCAGCGGAGGGTCATATATTGCCCACAATTTCTTAAAATAAATACCCATGTGATTTTAATAGGATCATTAGAAATGGGAGTGGAATTTTAACACCATTAATATTACCCTTTATTTCTTAAGCTGATAGAGTCTAGCCTAGAAGAGAGCAAGTATTGCAGCTGAGGTTTTCAGAACAACCGAAAGATGTAGTTCTCTAAACCACATTGAAAACCTTTGGGATTTAAACATTTTAATCATTTTAGGTATCTTTGAAAATGATGGTCTAAGACCCTTTCTTTTGGATTATAATGCCTTGTCTGTGACTGTTTTGTTTCTTCCCACAGAGCAGTTAGTAGATAACAAAGGTGACTTGCGTAGTCGTTTGTATGAAATGAAATGAGTGCACTGCAGATCTATCATCCCCTTGACATTAATTAAGGCCTAAAGACTTTGGCCTGTCACTAAATTCCTCCCCCTCATGAATTTACAACATATAGCAACCTAGAACTCTGACCTAACACACAGGATTACTTGGATTATTTTCTGTGTTTTTTTCTTCTAGCCACTGCTTTATTCTATTCATATACAAAGTCAGTATCAGAATATGCTGTACATTTAAAATTAATCATTACCAACTAGTTGTTTATATTGTGGTCGAAATGTGTGAACCTGGTTACAACAAGTTTTCTTAACTGTGTTCAGAATATGTGTACATACAGATATAGAAACTGCATATGCAAATATATTTGCAAATGAACAGTTTGCAAAAGATCTAATGCACCTGTGAGCAGGACTGAGGACTGGGCTCAGCGGCTATGCTGAAATCTAGCCAAGCTGGTCTCTATCCAGCCTTACTAGTAATTATACACAGGAGAAAAAGTAACTTGGGAGGCAGTGGGATCGGGTATAGGATTGGGTTTTGCTGCCTTAAATTTCATGTCTGAAGATGGGAGAATTACCTATATGGATGCTGCGTATATGACAGATGCTGCACCAAATCTCACGTTTTCCTGTAGTCAACACAGTGGACAAAGTTAGATACCAGAGGCCCTGGGGACAATGTCTTTACATTCAGGTACAGATCTACAGCACTTTTCTTCTGGGATCACTAAGAGATTGTGTGGATTAAAGTCATCTTGGAATGTCTACACTGAATAGTTTATTTTCTGAATATAGGACCAAAATCTTGGCAGCAATAGCTGTAAAGTTCAAAATATCACAAACTGGTATGAAGTAGGGGGTGAGGATATATCATGGACAGTTCATGTACATTAAAGGTGATTTTTTTTTTGTTGTTGGGTTTGATTTCCTTGCAAGTCTTTCGAAAGATTTGCAAATTAATTGCCGGCATCTGTTTTCACATGGTAAACTTCTGCTTTTCTTTATGCTAAGCCTTTAAATAGATATTGATTAGTTGTTAGCACTAGATGTAGTAAACATTCTTGTTTTAATTACCAATATTTATTCTCATCTGTATAAATACATTTTCACATGCTTGCCAATCTAATAGATGTAGTGTTACTACATGATATATTTAAACATTTATGGAGTGGTTTAAAAATTAGTGCAGCTTTCTAGAAGACTATGACAGCTAAAAAAAAACATCAAGGAAATGCAATTGTCATGCTCTAAACATAACTTTGTGTATGTTTAGTTTAATATAGCCAATGAAGTCTATGTCACCGATGGAAGAAAAACTCTTATTTTAGAGCTAATTCCCAAATTAAATTAAATCAATAAGAGAGTATCCTTTAAAATACAAATCTGGCCAAGAAGAATTATATAGATAAATAGTTTAGAACAGCCACTTTTAAGTAGCAAATTTCCACATAATTCCCAAGTGGAAATTTAATGTTATGAATTAATACATTATTTTTCTCTATTCCCCAATCCAAAGGCAAAATCAGTGATTTATGTTGGGAAGAGAATACAGATAAACTTGGATGAGAATCACAAGCCAGATCCATTTACATTTTTGATGGTAAAAAGAGAGGGATTTTTTTTCCTTCCGTGGCGTGAAAAGCATAAATCAAAATGACACTGCTCCTTAGGAAAATTAGGCCCTTGGATTTCAGTGGACCTGCTTGATGTGAGGTGGAAACAAATTTCGGAGTTAAGAGTTTTCTGTTTGAGAAGCATTTAGGTCTCAGCATTTTTAATGCTGTTTCTTGTGCTGATTACTACTTTTGTCACAAGTTCTAATCTGCTTCATTTCACCATCTAGTTTAAACTCTGATTACTGTCATGTTTTATCTCTTGCCTGCAAAGCTTTTCCACTCCTGTTCGGATAAAATCTTATTCTTCTTTGAAGAAAAAGCAGATGTCCGAGGAGATATCCCCTTATAACTTTGGTTGTGTTTTCCACCAGCTCAGCATTTACCGAGTTTGGTAGTATGTTTGTCTTGAGTGTGTGTTTTGATGATTTCAAAGCCTGATATTTTTACTTTTTCCCTTTTGTTCTGTTCTTCCAGTCTTCTGTTCAGATCATTTATCCAGGGTGCCAGTTCATCCTAATTTGAATTAATGAGAATTTGCATAGGGACCTTTTTGTTCTTCATTGGTCTTAGCTTACAAGTGGATTTGCCTCAGTTTTGGGTTTTTTTTTTCCAGTTTGCTTTAGTTTTCCCAGCAGTCTAAATATTCTCAGATGCAGCTTCATGTATGTCTTTAAATTGCTGGAAATTCTTAACTGCAAATTTGTTCTTTGTGTACAGAACTTCACCTGATTCTTTTCTGTTTTTTTTTTTTTGTAGTTTTGTTTTGTTTTTTTTTTTAGCATAACAGGCCAAAGAAACCATTTCTGTTAACAAAGTCAAGTAACATATTTATGGCGAGGATAATAAATGACTATTAGTTCATTATGTATCATTGCATGCTCATCGTTCTTCTTGTAATTTGTTTATTAGAGTTCACCACAAAAAATCATCAGCAAAAACTCTGCATGGGATTTGGAAAAAAATTACTATCTCATTTTGGCAACAAAACTTCAAGTAGGAAAAAACCTCACCTTACTGTTCTGCTATAGTATATGAGTCATATAAGTGCTTGCATTATATGTATTATGTTTTCTTGAAGCAAAAATGTGTTATTTCAAATTTTTCCATTTATTATAAAAAAATAATGCCAGGAACATGCCATTCCCTCCCCCACAGCAAGCAGTTTTCTTAAGAATTAAGAAATTTTCATTGTGCAAACTCAATTTCAGTCGCTGGTGCTGCCTCATTTCACCTTACTTCAGTATTGGACTGTTCCTTAGGGATTCATTCAGTGTGTGGATGGATGCCAGATTCTGGCCCATTTTGATTCAAGGTTTAGATAATGAAACTCATGCTTTCCCCCTACCCCCACTGTTTTGCTTCTAGCCAGTAAACTCCTTTCAGTGGCATAGTCTTTGCCCTAGAAAATGCTCATTCTATTCCCTCTATATTATTTTAAAACCTAAATCTATTTGCTCACCTTGTTTGAAGAGAAAGGAAGGGAAAGAGCCTCTTTTCTGCAGAGAATATTATTTCTTTCTGCCTTGTGATTTCTCTTTTGAGTAGAAAATATGAAGTAGTGATGTGTTAGTGAAACTAATCCCAAGTATCTTGGAGATATATATAGACTGGACTGAACTTTTAATTGGGAAAAAGGGGTTCTCTCTCTTCCAGCTCCTTGCTTCTACCCCACTGTACAAACTGATGCTTTGACTTTGATCAACACGCTGCTCTCCTGTGTCAATCAGGTGTGTCATGAGATCTATTATTCAAAGGAAAAACAAAGTGGCTGCAGTTTCCAATTCAATTGTAGTGACAGCTTTCTTCTTCTTCGNTCTTTCCTCCAAATGCAGAACAACTGTGTGCTTACTAGAGCCCTTTTAAGACTGCAGAGAGATGCAGCCCCTCCTGGAAATGCTCCTCCCAGGCAAAATTGCGACGCTTTTGCTCTCGCCCTGTATAAAGGGCAGCTCCTGTGTTCCTGACCACAGGGGGGGATTGGTGCTGTGTTCCTGCTTCTTTCAGCTTTGTGGTACTGCTGGAGGGAAGGTTTTTCTGTTGGGCAATGCCTAGCCGTGTGATGGCTCTCACCTTGTCCCTCTCTGTACTTGATTTTCTCAGGGAGAACGGTGAGGTGCAGGGACAATATTTCCTCCCCTGTTCTCTGGTAGTACAAGAAGCATCAATGGAAGAGGCCTATTTGTAAATGAGTAGGAGACCTTATTCCCTGCCAACATTACATCAGTCCTTAATTGAATCTTTAGCTCAAAGACTTCAAGGCTTTTTTGTAGCTCTCAGGAATTAATAGTGGAAGGAATGTTTTAAATTGGTTTTCTTTATGTAAAATGTTCAGATGCAAATTTATTTTGATCCCGACTCAGTTTTGAGACTGATTACATTTACAGAGTACTTTGCCCAGCTTTTTAATCTCATGCTGGAAACCTCTGCAGTTTTTTTAATGTAACCTAAGATGCCTTATAGTGTCTTAAAAATTAAAAGCATGAAGTTAAAACATATATTTGAAAATGTATACTTGGGAAATGATGGGAGGTTGTCTTAACAGCATTTTTACATTGCAACAGCAATAAAAACACACTATAGCTGGAATAACTGTAGAAATGCTTATTTTCAGTTTACACTGACAAATAGACTCTTAAATGTCCTCTTTTAATGACTTCTCTCATTGGCCTCTGTGCGATGGCTATATCAGTGGGATCATGTATTTCCACATCTTCTGAATATGTATGTTCCTAAAAATTTTATCCATTTTTTTTTCTGTGGAAAACTGCGTATAATGGAATAGGAATGTCAGCATAGGACAGGAGTTGACAGTTCTGAAAATGCCAAGGGCCTTTTACCCCTGTGTCAGGGGATTATTTTGCTCTGTGGAGATATTTAGCCACGTTCTTTTCATTCTCTTCATTTCCTTTTCTCTTCCCCGTGTCTGTTTTCTTCCCTGAATTTCTGTGCAGGGTTCCTGAAGTTATTCTCCCCAGGCCCCGAGGCTTTGTTGGTCTGTAATGTACCGACTTGGGATAATGCAGAGTGAGGTTAGTGCCATCTCCAGGGGGCTGGCCTTCCCCAGAGACTCTGTCTTCATGACAATCTTTGATCCCCGTGGACTTGCTTTAAGTTACTAAAGGCTGGTCATGAAAAATGTTGCTGCTTCATTCTCATGCTTACATGCCTGAAATTGCATCTACTCAAAGTCACACTGTGTTGAGTCTTGAAATATATTCCCAATTTGTCTCTGTGTTGAGCTGTTGTCAGAGCAAATGTGAAGTGTCAGAGAAAGATAATACAGCTACTAAAAAAGCGCATCAGCAACTGATTTGTAATTGTCCTGAAGTGGCTTTCTCTTATTGCTGAAGAGCTTTTTAAGAGAAATTACAGAGCCAAAATCACAGCGTGCAGTAAAAAGGTGGATATTAACATTATTTTGTTCAAGCTGTTGACCTGAGCTAGAAACTTGATAGGATGTGCCTCAGGATGTACTCATCCAGAATAGCCATCACCCAGGGGGCAGCCCTTGAAAACTAAAAATTTGTAATTGTGCCATATAATTACAAAATTCTATCATTTCCTCATGTCCTGTTGTTGTCCCATTCGCACCCGCCCCCTGCTTTTTCCCTCCCTTTTTCTCTTTTGCTCTAGTCATATGTGCTGTAGACTGGCATGGTCCTTTAAGAAAGAAAATTGTTATAGCCATGATCTGATAATCTGAAGCTTATTTTTAGTACTCCATCGTTTCTTACTCTCCTTCATTGTCTGAATTCACCACAGACGTTCTCTCTATTTACAGATATAATCTCCAGCATGTTGCTGTTAGTTCTCCATTTCTTATATTGCTCTAACAGGTCTGGAGACATTGCCAGTTTCCTTTTCCTTTTTTTTTCCTGAGATAAGCATCTGAACCCAGCAATTCCAGAAGGCAATTAATCCTGACTATCACCATTACTATGAAGTAAGGTTAGATACCTGTTTTTTACTAGAGACCTAACTTTTAGATGTCTGAGCCATTGTGTATACCTGAAAGTGAAAGCCTCAAGCTACATTCTTTTGGCTGGTAAAATACTTCACCAGCAGCTGATTTATATATGTCCTGAAGTGGCTTGCCGTCGTTGGTGAAGAGACCTTTCATGTAAAATTACAGAGCCAAATCCTCAGTGAGCAGAAATCATGGGATGACAAAATATCAGTTTGTTGCAGTTCAGGATGCAGCCATGAATGAAATGTATAAACCATTCAAATAGTTAAAAAAAAAATCTTTTACATTTGAGTTAGACCAATGCAAATTCACAGAAATCATGTAACATCAAATGGTAAGTTAATTAAATGGAATGAAAAAAATCAGATTCTTCTGATCCATACTCTTAATAAGTATTACAACCAAATCAGAACTTTTCAGCTTTGAATTAGTTTGCTTGGAAAATAAATTTGTGCAGGAAATAAGACTAGAGCAAAAATTAGAAAAAAAAAAAAAGGATGTAAATGCCCTAGGTCTAATTCAGTAATTCTTTAGATGTTGAGTAATTGTACAGACCCGTGTTGAGTATATGGAAAAAAAAATCTTTTCACACCAGGATGAAGAAGCATTTTACATCAATTTTGCCTTCATAAATGACAGAGAAATGAAGAGAGCAATGGCAGTCCCTTCAGCAATTCTGACGGCATTGCTCCTGGCTGGCTCCTGGAAGGCAAGTAAGCAGGGTAGGTCAAAGTTAGGACAGATTTGACTTTGTTTCTAACTAGCTTAATGGGGGTAAAATAGATTAAAAGGAGAATATAATCTGCATTATCTAATAAGAGGAGAAGCTAAAGTACTGTATGCTTAAACTAAATTACCGTATGCTTTCAGATACAGCCATGTTTCAAGCTCAAGGTGCAAGTAGAAGCCCGGCAATAGGCTGGGGGCTCCCTCTTCTGTTGCACAGGGTACCGTGGGTGAGACTGTCTTCCCAGGGGGCAAGTTTTACATGTGGATGTGACGCACAGCCCTCCTGGTCCTGAGAGAGCAGGGCTGTTCTCCTGAGCTGAGAGAAGCTGAACAGGAGTATTTAGGAGAGTTGGAGAGGTTCACAAATAAGGCCCACAGGGACATCCTTGCTCCCTCTCACAGCCTTGTGTTGCTGAGGAGGTCTCAGGGCAAGAGCGCTCTCGGATTAGATCCGGCACCTAGCTGGTTCCCTGATGTCTTCCTGTGCTGCGGGTGCTCCTGCGCCAGGGGGGTCTTCAGGGCTGGGAGAAGCAGGTGGTGGGAGTGGGACACTTGCTTCGTAGGCATGCAGATAGCTGAATTTACAGCATTGGAGAGGATCATGTAGTATGTTGCCTGTGGTGTGCAAAGGCCACAGACCTCACAAGGTCTTAGTTTGTTTTTATTAGGTTTGTTTGAGGAGCAGGGAACGAGCCACTGGTCTTGGCCCATGTTGGTACCACCAATGTGAGGAAGTGCAGTAAAAACAGCCTTCACTGCAAACACAAGCTGCTGGGCAGGAGACTGGCCTCTGTGAACTCTCTACTTTGAAATACTGCCAGTACCATCATAAGGCCCATGAGATGGGCAGAGCTCCAGAGCCTCAGGGCATGGTTGACTCAAAGGTGTAGAAGAGAGGGTTTTGTTTGTACTAGGAACTGGTGAATGTTTTGGGAATGTTGTATCCTAGAAAAATAGGCTGCACTTTAAGCAAAAGGGAGCCTGGCTGCTGGCACTGAAAATCATGATTGCAGAAGATTGTCTAAACTAGAAGCAGAGGGAAAACTGACAGGCATTGAGGAGCACTTGGTTCAGTCTGATGCAATCCTCAAAGAGGATATGGCTCATGTTCAATGCACCTCTAAAAAGGCCAGGAGGGGCATAAATAAAGAATTGCGATAAACGGAGAATGCAAATCAGATTGCTTACGGTGCCCGCTGAGTAGCATGTGCAATACTGAGCAAGGGCAAAAATTATAGATGCTTCTACAGCAATAGTAGAAGCCTAAAAAATAAGATAGAAAAAATGGAATAGTTGGCACCACTGGCAAGCCTGACAGAAGACGCATCACAGAGACGGGTTGAGGGGAGGTAAACAAGGTTATTATGATGCTAGGATATCAGTTTTACAGGAATTAGAGAGAGGATATTAGGGTGTGGGAGAGGCACAGTACAGGAAGAATAATGCCCAGTTAAAATAGAGTATAATATTGTGTGAAAAGAAGAGCACTGGGGAACCTATGTGGGTGAAATCCAGCACGTATTTGTAAAAATGTAGCATTAGGATTATATTACCAAGACCTCCACTCCAATAGTAACAAAAAAGTGAAAATGAAGAAGCTGCACTTAAGATAGCTAAAATAATAGATTTTAACTCTCTAGATATAGTTCAGTGCCTCATCAGGATGAGATATGGAAAGAAAAATTTTTATTGCAATAAAAAACTCCTTCCTACAGGACCTTGGGGGAAAAAACCTGAACATTACCCCGAACTCGGTCTCAAGGGGTGCACAGGACCTCATTCAAGAGCTACTAGTGGGTGAGCTGCTCTGTAACTGTGATCACAATGTAGTTGAAGTTAATTTTTGTATCATGAGAGAAAAAGACAAATAAATCCAGCAGACATATTCAGTTTCAAGAAAAAGCACTAGATTAAAAAAAGAGACAGTTAGTAAAACAAAATAATAAAAGTAAAAAATTCAACCAGCTGACCAAAAATATCCTGTAAGGAATAGTTCAACAAGCAAGAGCCTGGAGTATGTATTGCAACCCAGTTAAACTGTGTACTGTAATTCCAGGAGAAAATGAAGTCATCAGATGAAATCTCCTCAAGGCTCAAGGGAAAAGCTATCGCAGCAAATGATGGCAAATGGAAAAGGTTACGATCATAAGGAAAAGAATGGTGGTTAAAAAATGGGAGGCCTGCACAGAAGAGAAGAAAGCAAACCCTGTAATATATGGCAGTAGAAAAATAAACATAAAAGTATGAGGAATGAAAGAGAATTTGAAAAGTACCTTATAAAGGTACTCTCTGATAGTAGGTTATTTTGGGTAGTCAAATACCATGCTGGTGGTGAGGATCATCAAAAGGACCTCAGTGAGTGAGTACAAAAAAAAGCAATGGATAAGCTTTGGAGTAGATAACTGTAAGGCAGGAAAAATAATCCAAATCATGTTTACATGATGCTGAACTCCGAAAAGGCAAGTACAGCTCAGGAGTGAGATTTCATTCCTCATTGGCAGCTGCATCTGCCTCATTGGCATCCATTCAACAAGGAATGGCATCATCAGGAAGAGTATTGAGAACCAAACAAAAAGTATTGTCTTGCTACTATTTGAAACAGTGATATGCCCATACGCTGAATACTGTGTGTATTTCTGGTCTCCACATCTCAGAAAAGTCAATGTAGTTAGAGAAAGTACAGAGAAGGGCAACTAAAATCAGTAAGGAGGTAAAGGAATTGCCTTACAAGGAGACACTACGGAGTCTGGGACTCTTCAGTTTGGAGAGGAGAAAACAGAGTATGAACAGGGTTTGCAAAATCTACAAGGTGGTGAATAAGGTATATGTGGAACTGTTATTCACCAAACCCCACTGTACGAGATGAGTGAGCAGTAACTGAAGTAAACAGAAGGTATATTTAAATCAGACAATACAAAGTACCATTTTACACAGTGGGTAGAGGACTTGGTTTGTTGGTGAAACCAACAGAGTTTCTTGAAAAAGGAGGTTATGGAGACAAATAATATCAGCAGTATCATAAATGAATTGTAAGGAAAGCATGGAACTCCGGTCTAGAGACAGATACTAAAAGGAATAGGCAGGGACATGCTCTCTAACTTCACTCATACAGAGATTTTGGATGCTGGAAGTTACTAAGAGGAAGGGACTGAAGCTAGTCACCATTAGTCTCCCAAAATAGCTCTGTTATAGACAGAGTACTGGCCTGAATGGGCTAATGGTCTGACTTAGTATGGCATTTCTTCTGTCCTTATATTTTGCAAATTTACCCCAGTCTGAAGTGAAGGTTCTTTCAAAAAATATTCTTAGTCTTTTAAGATTTCTTTCCCTTCTTTTCAATAACCACTTCAAACCTTTGCTAACAGAACCTGAGCCAAGAACAGAGATTATTGCCACATAATAAAATACAAAAGAGAACTGGAATTTATCTGAAAAGTGGTGGAATGGAATGGGAGGGAAGGAAGAAAGCAAAACCTTCCTACCTATTTCACGAGCATTAGTCATGCTTTGCTGTTATTTGATCATACTGTAAATATCTGTGCTATTTAACACAATGTTCTCAACAGGCTCAGTAACACGGTACCAAGAGTACCTTTATCCGTTAACTGTTCTCACTGCCTGCCACGAGGTCTCTATCCAGTCTCCACACATTACGAGAGCCTGTGTCTTTGTAGCTGTTCAGCATAGATAGGTTTTAGTAGTTCCTCATTCAGTTGCCTCTGCAGCAGGAATAATAACAATACAAAGATCTAAAAATGCAAGTAAGCCCACCACTAGCAAGCTCAAGTATGTTTTGAGCCAGTCTCAAAAATATTTCAATAATAATGAGCCAGTTAAAGAGGTCATGAGATTTTTGGTGAAAGCAAATATGCTGGTTCTTATGTCTTGCCATTGTGGTTTTTGAATCTGGTCAGGTTAGATCTTTAAGCTTTTCTACAGTCCTTGTAGCATTGGACACTTCCTTTTCAAAGAAAACGAAGCTTCTGGTTGCTCCAGGAAGTGGGGCTATAAAGAACATGACAGAAAGCTAGGGATGTGGCAACAAAGATAGCTGCTATATGGCACCTTAAAAGAGTAAGAAGTGTCTCATAAGAACACGGTCTCAGCCAGCCAGAGAAGAACTTCGAGTTTTTAAATATGATTAGCTCTGCTAATAACCTATCCATAGATCTGCAAGAGAGCAGAAGGAAGAGAGTTCTGCACAGCCTGCATTTCTAGTTAGCCTTTCTCAGAGGATAAGTGTGCTAACACTTTACTCCGTGCTTTAATGCAAACCTGCACAGACTCACTCACAGCCTGTGCATATTTGCATATGGAAACCTTTAAGCTCTTAGCTGTATTTTTGGTTTCTTTACATGCAAACATATGCCCAGTTCCCATGTTTTATACTGCTTCTGTGAGTAGTTTTCTTAAATCTTATTAATCATTTGGATTCATACTGTAAGAGGAAAGAGCAGGAAATAAGTTTTGAAGTAGGGCAGACTGGTATGACCTTCAGCTGCACAGCTACAAGTACTGTCTTTCACAAATATATTAGCAAATGAAATGTTGCAGTTTTCCTTTCATTTCACTGGTTTCACAGGGTTGCCAGTGTAACTATGATTTACATCAATGGAAGACAATCCATTTACTTTTTCCTCTATTTCCACCAAAACCCAGAATAAGGATTTAAACAAAGACAGCCTTCTTTCTTAAACCAACCCCTTCCCACTCCTCCACGCACATTTTATACAGGCATAAGATCTCCCTAGACAATTATTTACTACCTTCCCTGCCTTTAATCACACACAATCTACAGATTAAAGAGAAGAATGTTTTCCAGAAGTGTACCTTAATATTCCATGGCAACTAAGTGCCATTTCTGCGAAACCTAAAGTTCCCAGGACAAGTTAAAAACTAACACCCAAATGAATAGAGCTTGCTCCTAACAGTGGCTTCAGGAAGACAAAACGATAACTATTGCTTTCAGGAACCATTAGAAGAAATAAAACCGCTTACTATCTGCATAAGTTTTCACTCAAATGATAAAAAGATGCAAGGTGTGCTTTTCCTTTTGTTTTCTGCTACTTGGACATTAATGGGTTGTACCACTGTGGAATACCTAAAAGTGGGAGGAGAATTCTAATATTTGTCTTCACACAAGGGAGAAGTTGCAGTTACCCTTGACTTTGATATAAAAATGTCCTTTGAATACTCATTGCAAACATTGCCACTTCCTAGGTACAGTGTATAGACTGGACTCACATGCTGAGTCTCAAAAGTCCTGTTGAAGTCAGTGATACTTCTTAGATTTGGTCAAGGATTGTCCCTTATGCTTTGAATATATACACTCTTCTTTTGGTTCTGATTATTATGCATAGCTGGTAAACTCTTTTATCTTGCATAACATTACCTCAGTGTTACACTTTCCTCTCACATTTTCAAAATGAATTCCATTTGTCAGAAATACTGCATTGTCTTCACAGAAGATATAAACTAGGAAAGAAGGGAGGGAAATAAGCATATTTAAGCATGTCTCAGCTATCTTGTAATTAGAATTAGAGTCATTTACAGAAAAAAAAATCATGATACTTTTCAATTACTACCATACAAGATGGCTTCCGTTCTGGGCTACATTCCTGGAAACCTCCCAACTGAAATGCCTGAAAAGTGAAGGGAAAAGAAAGTACGTCTATTTAAAGAAATCATGCATGCCTTCAGGGGATAACAAGCCATGTGTGTGCAAGATGGGTATCATTAACTGACTGCAGTGTTTGACAAGGGAGGAGACAAAGCAGACGGTACTAGGGGGACGAAGGGCTAAGTCAAGATAAGAACTATGGCATAATACAAGAGCCAGCGGCAGCTTCATAAAGGAGGATAGTGTTGAAGGTCAGGTTGGATGAGACTTTGAACAACCTAATCTAGTGGAAGATGTCCCTGCCCATGGCAGGGAGGTTGGAACTAGATGGTATTTAAAGGTCACTTTCAACTGAAACCATTCTGTATGATTCTACGATATTCCAAGTCACGTGCCAAGACTATCCTTCTAAAAACAGTGGGGGTTGATGTGTATGCCCAAGACACAAGAGAAAAAGAAGTCACATTATTTAGCATGAGAGGTGATGACTGATGTCATCACATGTCACACAGAGCAACACATAAAAATATTTCAGTTGTTCAGTAGAAGGGCTTCAGCAGAAGCCAGTACCACCGCATTACAGGACCATCAGCTGTACTATGACCAAATACTATGAGTAGTGTAACCAGTTACTGATGTTATGAGAGGAGAGATTAGATAGATCTGAAAAATATTGTTAGATTCTGAAATTAGCTTTCTAACTAAGGATCATAAGTTTATCCCAAATGTTACAGTACCTGCACTGATCACATTCTTATTTTGATACTTTAGGGAGGGTTAAGTTTGCAAGTACATTTGTAAGTAAAATCACATGCTTTCAGAGTACCAACTAGGCAAATATTTTATTGCATGTGTATCCTTTTTCTCTTGTTCAGATATAATCACATGCAGTATGGACAAACAAAATTCCATTTTTAACAGTGTTTACTGGAGATATTACCACTCAGTTAAGTGAAGCAACCAGAGCTGGTAGCCACACATTTGTAATTTCATCCACACTAGGACCACACTGGCTTTTGTGCTCCCTTAGAAGGTTTCCCACATATGGAATTTATTCTCCTCTTAGATCAGTGTATTCAGGAGAGACTTCAGAAAGCCCATGGAGTTACACAGATGTAAATGAGGAGAGGAAGAACAAGCCCAGCTGACCTCATGAGTTGCTAGATTTATGTGAAATAAAAATCTCCAGTCCATGGGGAAACTGCAGCGTCTCAACACTCATTGTCACAGCAGATTAACGTAATCAAAAGATCATAGTACTTTTTACTGAAAACTATTCCAAAAAATCTAAAGATTAGTATCCCAGTACAAGCAGCTGCAAGTTGAAAACTTGAGTATCTGGCCCTTGTTTTGATACCCTGATGAGAACTAAGAGTTTTGGAAAAATCTGGCCTACGTTGTCGTTCTGAATACTAAAAATATGGCTTTATACGTGCAATTCACGTCACTTCTGTATTTAACACTACTCAGTGCAGCAATGCCACCATATGGTGTAGTCCTCTTAGTTATACCAGTAATTAAATGACAACTCCAACAGGAGCTCATGGAAATACAGTGATCATGAGTCAGTACGTGGGTAACAGTGCCAGCTACAGACACCCTCAGAAGTGGGAAATGCCTGAGGGAATTCATTAGCTTCTAAGATCCTTCCCCATTACTTTTAAGCCCCTACCTAATTTCTCTCTGTAGGATTCACAAACTGGTTCATGTCTCCTATCTTTTGAACACTGCAGGAGGAGATTTCCCCCCCCAACCTTGCAATAAGACAGGCCACGTGCAATTGAGCAGGCAAGAAACATGTAAGATGGACTCCAGTTTGCACTGAGGTTTTTCTGCCCAGGCATCCTACCTCCAAGGGGAGCACACTATTCAGTGTGTAGGAACACTGTCGTGCTGGGATCCTTATCAGAGTGTGTCTGAATTTTCTCCCAAATTCCGTTTTTTATGGTGCATACATGAAACATACAGCATTTTTCTATCAAACTGAAAGAAAAGCCTTAAACCCAAACCTCATACAGAATATTTTCCTTCTTTATTTATGTATCTTATAATTTCTAGAAAGGCTTGAAACTAGGAGTTAGACTTGTTCCATTCTGTTCCTTTAAAAGCTGCTCTGCACTATTTGCCCATGTAACTCTTCACAGAAGATGAGCCCAATACCAGATAGAAAAATCCCTTAAAGGTTTTGCAGTCAAAAAGCAGATCAAATCTGCGTTAACTCCACTGTCCTGGCCAGCTCCAGTTTCAGTATCCACCATACACTTATTTCCTTCTGCATTTTCAAGTAGGTAGTCCATTTTCTACGGTTCTTGTAAAGTGTCATACGCTTTTAGAATATGTTTGAAGGGTACCTAAACTTACAGTTTGTTTGCAATATGCTTGGGCATCCTTTGTACTGATAGCTGATCTGTTAATGTACTGTAACAGTTATTATGGACTTCTTCCAAAGTACATTATTGTCAGTGGAAGACTCACAATAAACTTAGTGAAACCCAAATCCAACCCTGCTTCCTTATTATTACTGTCTAAACGGACAAAGATAAATAAGCTGTTCTTACAAATATTTCCTGAACTCTGCTCTCATAGGTGCCACACCAATTGTTTGTGCTGAGAGGTATACATCAAATAGCATCTTAATAGCATTGGCACAGTGGAATTCTTTCTTACAGATAAAAAGATACTATTTATATCACTGGGGATTCAATTCTCTTTCTAAAAAAAGTATTGGGAGACCAAAGATTCTTAAGTGTAGATGAGTAAAAAATTATTAGAAAAAAAAATAACGAAACTTTGGTTTCCTCTTCTTGATTTACCTGTTCCCATATTTTAAACAGAGATCCAAGGATGAAAATTTTACTTTTAATAGCATACCACTCTAGTTATGTATCACATGAAAAAGCACTTTTTTATTTTAAAAAAACCCTAATCTGTTTTGGAAGCCTAACAGTCTAACAAGGCCATAGACTGATTACAGTTCTGTTTCTAGAGACCTGTGCAAAATAAAGTTCTGAAAGGATTTAATCCTTGCTAATCCCAGTATCATTAACAGTGAATATTTTTCAAAAAGCCCATTTGCATGTATACCAAGGCCTTAAGAGACTGTTTGATTTTTGATACATAGCATTCACCAGCAGCTGGAACAAAAACATTAGGGGGGGGAACAGATGCTCTCATGGGCAGTTAATATTCATATCTTTCATATCCAGAATCTAGAATTACTGCTCTGTGATTGGCCTTCCATAATAGTCAAATCAAGTGTCAGTTTATTCCTGTAACATTGCAATAATGTTTATGATATTTCTTCTGTTACTTATTAATACGAAGACAATCAAAGAAAACTGATCAGTACTGTCTGATCCCTGTTGGTTTTTCTAAACCTTATATAAAGCTTTCTAAAGTTAATGGAAAGGTGCCTGTTGACTTCAGCAAGTTGTAGGTTGAATCTTATTAGCGTACTCGCTCTTGAACAAGCAAAAATAGAAGAGAGATATATATCCTAGAATCTTCCAGTCTCACAATGCAGATGATTCAGGACATCCAGCTTTAATACTGGCGAACCAATATCATCTCTTGCTGCATTTTAACAACTCTGCTCTCTCAAAAGGTTTTGAATTCTGTCTGGGCTAACCACTGAGCTCAAGGAATAGAAACAAGACCAGAAGTTCACCAAGAGTGCTCCAAGACAGATTTAAATGATCAAGAAACTATTTACTATTAAAAAAACCAAACCACACAAATAAAAAACAGTATAAAAACAAAAGTGAAGCGATCATTTTAGTAAATGGTGTAATACCCAGTGATTGCTGGGTCACGTTTGTGTCCTAAAAGGTATCTGAAAGTCTCTGGTTATGCCTAGGTCTATGAAGTGCTGGAACATTTGGCAGTGCAGACTTGGATCCAGGCTTCACCACATTATTTTGGTATTGTCAAAATCACTAGAGTACAGGATGCATTATTTACGCTGGCTGTGGAAGAAAAGATGGTGCCTATTCCAGTGCAGAGTGGCAAAGGCAAACTACAGCTGATCCATCGTAAAGCCTACCATTACAAAGTAACCTGCCTGTGGCTTTCAGACAGATTTGAAAGTGGACAGTGAGTTCAAAGTCTTGACGGTAGGTCTTTAGGAGAATTTATGGTCTTTGGAAGGTGAGTTTTGTTACAAGAAATGAGAGAAAAACAGTAAATATGAAAGCTGACTCTTTCAAAGTGATTTAGAAAGTTTAGACATCCATATGTCATGAAAATTTTGCTAGTGCTTTCAGGGATTTGAAGCTGTGAAGAGGACTTGTTTTTCTGGATAGTCCCTACCCCATATTGCAAACTGGAGCCCTGAGAGGTCACAGTTCCTACATCCTATGGCTGCTTCAGGGTCTGTATTCTTGTTTAGTTCTTGCTATACTAAGCCAGTGCTGACTGGACACTCTAGAATTGTAGATAATTCAGGTTAAAATCTCAGAAAGATTCTTATTTTTATACCTTGCAGGCACTCCGCACTTACATTCTTTTTAAGGTAACCTTGAGCTGTAAATCTATTTCTGCCACAGTTCAACAATTTTTAAATATCTACATTTTAATATTGAATCAAATTTATTGCCATTCAACATGCCAGTGATAAATGCAGTCTCTTTGCTCAAACACTTTTAAAAGGTTTTAGGGTTAACTTTGTCATGTCAGCTTGAACTATTAAACACATGATAAAGACATCAAGCTGATACAAATTTTGTATCACGTTCTGCAAGTAACATAAAATAAATGTGCCAAATTTATACTTCTGTGTGGCAAGGTTGGTGCACAGTTGTGCTACTAATGATAATGGAATTATATTCTAAGGTGCAAGCTTACTTAGTAAGTCCAAAGAAGAAAGATTGCCTGTTGATGATGATCATGTATAGAAAAAGCTACCGGGAATTTTTCAAAATCTACATCCAAGTTGCTAAATTCTGGGCCCGGAACAATTTTAAGCAGAGATCCCATTCTGTCTTGTTAAGAAGTGAGGATAAACACAGGATTGCCAGATGTGTCCAAGCATGGAGAAACGCAAGGAGGCTGAGACTGCTTTGATAAGGGGGGCCCTGTGCCAGTGTCTCTCCATAGCAAAAACAATACAAGTGTCTCAGTAATAACAGAAGTGCAAAAGACATGGCAGAAAGTTTTTGCTAGGCTTTTGAAATTCTGGAAAACTGATTATTTCTGTTCAATTTTCAATAATTTGATTAAGATACATGTATGATGCCTTGAGACTCCATTTTTGCAGTAAATAGTGGTTGCTAGAAAGGTCTGATGCAGACCATAGAACTGTGAAATAAAACTGGGTGGATCTAGACAGTCTGTGAATGAGAGCATTAAAATTCAAATGGCATTTTCCTGGGAGCAACAGAGGGTTCAGATAAAGTTTATTTTCTGAATGTCTTAGCTTCCATAAGATGGCTTAACTGCTAATGTTAAAAGTGGTGACTGAAGGCAGTTAGGCTCAGCTGGTGTCACACAGCTATGTATAAAACGATTACTTAAAGCTGCTCAGATGATTGAACCCAATAATTTATACTGCAATACCCTAGATGCTGCATGATCATTATGGGTAAGCAATTTTCAAAGCGCTGTATGTTTGCAACTTGCAGTGCGGGGGGGTTGGATTAGATGGTCTCCAGAGGTCCCTTCCAACCCTGACTATTCTGTGATTCTGTGATACACCATTATTACTTCATAGCACAGTCATCTCTTGAGGCTATCAGTGAGGCTATCAAGACTCTCTTGAACTAAGTAACTAGCGACTAAGAAACAGAACTGCCCATTTGTGTCATTTCTGTATTTTCCTGTATTTAAGGGGTTAATATTATAAGTTAGAAGTCTAATTTGATTTTGAAGCATTTAGAAAAGTGTTTATTTAATTTTATTGCATATTAATATCTTACTAGGTTTTGGAAGATTTTGTCCCTAATTTTTTATCTCCTGAGAATTTACCAATATCATAAACCCAGTGTTTATTCAACCTTCAGTCAGCACTGCCTTAGAGGATTATAAAGCTGAATAAACCAAGCTATTATGCCTTTTGTTATTACAGCTTTGAACCCTATGAGCTTGTTGCTATCCAAAAGAAGGGTAGACACTGCTTAGAAAGATTAAGCAGAGTTTGGATAAGGCATCTAGCTTGCAGATAGTCCTAAAGTATTGATTTAAAATATTAAATTCATCCTCACAATTAAAAGAAGAAAACATAAAATTTATGGTTTCATGTCTGGAAAGAGATCAGCAAGCTTCAGTTATTTGAGAATAGCTTTTACAACTTCCCAAACCAAACAAACTTGATTAGCAAAATAAACAAAGAAAGACAGAGAGAGGTGACTGTAAACATCAGAAACCGTTAATGCAAAACAACTCTTGTTGCAGGGACTCACTCTGCAGTCAGGGAGGAGTGACGGGGCTGCTGCACATTATCTCATAGTGCAGCGTGGTGTTTGGTGCCTCACTGTACTGAGCACTGGGGCCTTCACCCAGCAAAGCTCTCGCGTATATGCTGGTCCTTAAACACAAACATAGTGAACTGAGGCACAAGTCTGAAATTTCAGTATAGAGAGCTGAAATCTTTCAACGTGACCATCATGAGGTCAGGTACTGACTATTTCTCCAGCCATAGTAGACTTTTGAAATGATGCAACGAGTTTTGTGTCGTTACTTTGAAGAAGATACTCTTTATTATAAACTAACCATCCATTACACACTTAGACAGGTAGATGATGTATATAAAAAATACATATATATAAAATTTGAGTGATATTATGACAGCACTGAAACTGAAATTAAGATTTATAGATGTTAATGTAAAGCACTCTACTCCTAAGATAAAAAGCATGCTTTTTATTGCTATGCTGTTAACAGAGCCATCAAGCTCTAAATATGATCTACCTATCATTTTGGAAGGGTAGTGTATGATACTAAATAGTTCAAACTTATTCTTCATTCTGAGATCCATAAAGCTCAAATTCCTGAATACACTGTCACTTGCAAAAATGTTCGCGACCAGATCCAAAAAGATTTCTTAGATGAATACTCCAAGACAACCTTTGAGTCTGTGTTTAGTGTCACAGAATGAGGGTGGGTTTTGTTCAATACAAAGCTGCTTTAAGATTTTTTGGAATTGCGTTTATGTGCAAATTATATATGCACATATATGTGCACGTTTATGTGCAAAATATATGAAATTTTCTATATTAACTTTTTTTTTGGCCATTTTTGTGGCAAAAATAGACTGCTTCTTTTTGCTAACTTTTGTGATAGAGTATTAAGGAGTTTTAACGAGCTACACAGTTGCGGAAGCCATTATTAAAATACACAAGATAACAGTGGCATGTTCCAAAATGTACCCTTATTATCATTTGTTAAGTGATCAGAAAGCCTAACATTTTCCTTGGAACATTGCTAGTGTTATGTACTTTACAACTGCGATAAGGTTCTTTAGCTATTGTATGTACTGTTGCAAAAAATCACTTCTGAGTTGATTTTACCAACATGAAGACAAAGGAACTAATGATTTTAAGTGTGTCTTTCATTGGCTTATTGAAATTATGTTCTGCTGTACCTTGGATTACTGACCAGGAGTAAATTATGCACATCTAAAATAATGTTGCTTTCTTCTTTGGTTGTTTTTTTTTCTGGTTGGTTGTTTTTTTTGTTGTTTGGTAAGGATTTTTTTCTGGAAAATTTGTGTGTGTTTCTGAAGTAGTTTATGTAGAAATAAATTCAATAGGTTAGTCTGTAAGTAGTCTAATTTTCTTCAGAAGAGATATTATCTACTTACAACTGACAGAAAGACAATCTCCTCATCCCTAAAAGAGTACAAAATATACATAATGCAGTAAATTAGTTATAATAGCAATCACATGTGCTATAGAGCTAATAATAGTGGCTTTGTGCATACAAACCTTTCCTTGATCTTAATTAGAAACTATGATTTCTATTTTCTAAAAGAAAGGAAGAAAAGTGGAAAGTGATAAAATTTAATTTAAAAAACCCAGGAAAATATTTATTAATTTGTTTTTAATGAAGGAAAAAAAACCACGCTAAAGATTAAAGAGTTCCAATATTTTTCAAGATTTTTCTAGTTGCTTTCTGCATTTCACTAGGAATATATGCATTATGTCAGTTGAATAAAAGTGTGAAGAAAGATTCAGAGGAGGAAGTCTCAGTTTGGAAACAAGCAGAAGTAAAGAAATGAAAAGAACTGAGGAGTGACATGTAGCTTTGGTGCAGAGGTGAACTGTTTGTGGGAGGAAAAACAAAAAGAGGTCATAAACCAGAGAAGGATAGGGTGGCACAGGGAGCGGATTCCCTGATTACAGCTCCTCGGATAACAATGTAGGTACATCACTGCTGTGGCGTCAGTCTGACAGTAGAGACTGAGCCACTGAACTTGGTACAAAACCAAAAAGATGCCAGTGAAAGGGCTAGGAGGAAGATTAAATAGCTGGAACTGCACAACAGGGAATTTTATCCTCTTTAGCAGTAGAAGTCCTGGTTGCATCTATCTGTCCGCAGCCAAAATATCTGCCGTTATCTTTGCCTGGCACTTGAGCACAAGGAAGGGAGTAGAGCTGCCGAGGTGGCAAAGGTTGCACACAAATCACAGCCTCCATACTTCCTGTGTAGAATATTTGTGTTTCTGACAGGATGGATGATCTTTTTAAACACAGTATATGCTAGCTTCCAAATACATTATTTCCTCAGCATCAGATGGGCTGCCGTGTGATATTTCCTCGAGAATAAATACAAACTGTAACCATCTGTGTCTGGACTCTTCTCCCATGCCTTCCTACACTTATTTCTTCTACGACTTCTTTTAGCTTTTTTTTTTCCATTTGTACATACTTGTGTATAAGCTATAAAATTCCAGCTGGAAAAAATGTCTCTTTTTAAAAAAATGTCTAATCCAATTTACTCTTAATCACATGAATGTTCAGTCCCACTTTCTGACAGCTGATACTTGAATGCTTATATTCTGTCTGATAGGTTGTAATTATTCACTTCCCTTCTGCTGTGTAAAGGTGTTATCACAGTATCCGCATTGTCTAAGCATGCTGGGTGGTGTAAGAGCAACTGTCATTTTATGGATAATAAATATACAGATTCTGTTTTTATAAATATGCCAGGAAAAATAAGGGAACAATTTTTCTAAGAGCAATAATATGAATTCCTGACTTGATCTTTGATTTATTTAAGAGATGATATGTGCTAGACATGTTCCTGAAGCCAGTTTTCACCAAGCCCTGTACTTTAGTATCTATACCTCCTACTTTTGGAGGAAATTTTGCCCAGTATTTCAGAATATTCTGAAAAATACTTTGTATTAATTATTAAGCAGTTTCTGAGAAAAAATATTAATTCCATCATAGCTTTGTTTTTCCTTTTTCTGATAAAGTCTGTAGGAAAGGTTCCTGCCAGATTGGTATGAGGACCTTTAGGCTTATGCTTTCACCAGAATCTGCATTAGTCAATGGATCTTCCTGACCCACACAATGTAAATGATTAACTACTAGCTTAAATATTTGAGCGCTAACTACGTATCGTGTCTTCAAGTTAATTTCCTCAGTAATCACTTCTCACACATAGCAATTCTCTCTTCCACACACAGAGAAACAAAAACTGAACAAACCCACATAGCTTAAACAAACTGTGTCTCCTGTAGGCTGGAAAAAAAAGGAGTGATTGTTATTGGTAACATGATTATTACTATCTTTATGGTATCAAACATAAATGCGTCACTAGATACTACTGTACTTTTGAAGGTAAGATCAACAATTAAGTATGCAAGATAGGAGGAAATGAAGGTTCAAATCTGGCTCTGGCATATCCTATTTCAAGTCAATTGACTTAAAATTAGTTAACTTAAACTGGTTGTACCAGGTTACAGGAATGGAAATTTATTGCAAGAACTTTCTGGAGTGTTTTTGAATAACTTGGTGTTAGCCTTTTTAATTTCACACTCCTGCTAACTTGGAAAAAGCCGACAATAATGGTGGTGTGATTTGACCCAAATTCATCTTGCTGTCTCAGAATAGAAGAATTTACAAGAAAAGTGTATGGTTTACAAAATAATGTTACTTTTTTCAGTGTTAAGGGACCATTTAAACATATTTATAATCTACAAATATGGACAGTAATTGATATATATAATGTACTTAAGTTTTCTTCTGTGTTAATGCTCTCTTAACAGGAGCAAGAGGTTTCATGCATCCAGCATGTTTCCATATACTAAATACCTGGGGAGGATCTTTTTTTTATATTGAACATGAATTGTGTGGATTTGGTTTAACAGGAATTCTATTAAGTACTTCTGCAATATATGTAGTAAATTATAATGCAGTACTCTTCACATTTGGAAAATTCTCTGCATGTACAAATGAGATGCATAAACAATTTAAAAGCCCTAATTTTTGTGTAAACTGTATCATCCACAACCTTTCTAGAAAATAAGATGGCAAGCTGAAATAAATTTAATACATTTGATACACTGTGCTAAATTCTATAATTCTAAAACGATAGAATTAGGGGAGGAGAGCCTTTCAGAATTGTTTTTTATTAAAGGTATTAAAAACCTACAAAATAGGGAAAAATTACTTACACACAAGTTTCTGTGCATAAATTCAGAAATAAAATCTAGCAGAAACTTGTATCACAAAACTATTTCATCTTCACTACCTTCCTGTAATTGCCTGTTATGTACTTACCCTTCAATCTCAAAGAGTTATTCCCACTATTTTTTTTCAGAAAGGTTTGTTAATTGCCCTTTATATTTTGCACAATGGAAGTGCTACAGCCCTGAAGTAGCCATTTTACAGCTAGCTTTTACTTTCTGTATCTCTTCAGCTAGTTCATGAGTGTTATTAACATTTGATATTCTTTTTCTTCTGTCTTTTTAAGAAAGTGGAACATTTATATGGGCTCACCTTGACTCAGTAATACTTATGATTTTGAATTATGTTCTTCTTCATGTTTATGATGAGAAAAAAAAAGCCGTCTACATGAAACTATTGATTTTTAGTGTAAAGTTCTGGAGAGGTGACTCTTTTTGATTAAAAATAAGACTTTCTGAGCAGAAGCCCTTTTATAAGAACACCTCGAGCCTCTGCAGAACTTTCTTGTTCCTCCTATATGTTTAGGCAACCCATTAGTCAGCCTGACAGGTTGAGCGTAGTCATCTTACCTGCTTACTCATCAGCTGTTGCTTATGCAGCTCTAAACCACTCAGGCATTTGGGGTAAATCAAGGACTGTTCCTCTCCATGGTGTGTTTTATAGTGCTGGTAGGGTACCCAGCCGTTGCTGCTGCTGCTCCTGTTGCTCTTGCTGTTCAAAGCAACCACATACTTTACTGTGCTTTAAGCTACCTGTGGAAAAGGATCGTGTCCTTCGTTGTGTTTATACATTGGCTAATACTGTCTACTATACTCTATAGTAGTAATAATCCCATCTGAGCACTCTTTAAGAAATCAAGGTGGGTAGAGCTCTGGGTGGGAGAGAAGACTTTCATATCTGTTTATTAACTATATCTGCACAGAAACTGGACAATTGTTACATTATGAAAAATGTCTGTACAATGTTCTCGTGTGTACTTGTAGGTAGTGTCTTGAGAAGGAAAATGACCACTTGCAAAGAAACTCAGTAGTTAATATTTGGAATAAATACTTTGCAGTCATCCTTTGAATTTTTTTGCCAGATTTAATTATAAACATAATTCAAGAGAAAAGAAATTGCAACAGAAAAAATACTCACTTAAAGCACTCAGAAGCTGAAAAAAAAACCCCACCAACACTGTTATTTGCGAATTATATTGTTAAGTATTGGCATATGTAAATCTGTGAAAAATATCTTGTTGAATATTTTACATGCCAGTTTTATGTCCCAGTGATAGACAATTTGGATCTATTTGCAAATATGACCTGAATTATCTTGTATAACTTTGTTTTAATGTGTTTTTTTTTCATAGTCCAGTGGTTAGAACATCCAATAGGAAGCTACAGATCTAAGTAAAAATCTACTGTTTTCCTAATTTAGTAGAGGTATATGAGTTGAGTTCACTTCTCAGACGGCTGTTATTATTGTAAGGCTTTGTGAGTTGATCACCTTCAGACTCCTCAGCTGATGCAATTTCTCACTGAATTGTTAATCTGTTTCTTGAGCTAAAGTAAGTGTGAAAAGATGGCTGATCAAGTCTAGTCATTCAGAGATTCAGTAGAAAGGGCATGATATTTTGGTTTCAAACCACATATTAATACTCAAGTATTTTTGACACTGCAGAGCTTACCTCAAAGTATATCTAGCATAATCATTTGTCCACTGTCCTGGGGTGCCCTAAGCAGAGAGCAATGAACAACAACCCTCACCACATTTCTACAGCATATGATAGTCCTAAAAAATGATACTTTCATGTCCCTCCAAGGTTAAATAGGTGTTTTCTGGTACTTCTGATTTTTTTTTTTTTTTTTTTTTTTTTTTTTAAANGAGATTCTTTTTTTATCCAGTGAGTGACAATAAACTAACAAACAAGCTAATAAATTTCCTAAATTCAAATGCAACAGAGAGGAAGCAATTAAACTGAGTATCAGAACAGGGCCAGATCTGATATCTTAAATTCTGTTTTATCGTAGTCACCATATAAATGTCTTGTGCTGGCTGGAATTTTTTACATTTAAGATCATTGAGTTCATATGGCTAAAATTTTGACTGAAGCAGAAGGAGCTTTTTTGGGGGAAAGAATCCTAAGTATGTGGTAAAAAGGCTCAAAATATCCCCCTTGGAGTCATGAGACTCATGTTCTTGCTTCACTCAACTTCTGAAGTCAAAAGCAATGCGTTGAAACAAGTGTCAGTAATAGTTCAGGTGCTCTGTTCAATTTTCATGCAAGGGTCCCATGCTAGAATAGTTAGCAAAGTTGAAGACATCTTGTTTTTATAATTTTACTGCTTAAATTTAGTGAAAAATGTATCTGGGTTTCTTTCACACCAGTAACAATATCTGCTCTGAGTTTAACAAATAAAAAGCCTGAAAAATAGCAGACCAGTATTTTCTTTGGACATCAAACTGCTTTTACACATGGATAAATCTTGCTTTGGTATGGCTGAGATGCCTCTTAACAATACTGTATTGCTGACAGCAAAGAGCAAAATTTTACAGCCTGAAGCCAGTGGGAGTTCTGCCTTTGACCAGAGTCAAAAGCGTATCAGAGCACAGGTTATATTCACTCCCTTAAGACACTGTCAGATCTGAGATCCAGTCCTTGTTTGGGAATCTTTCAACTCAAATCTTCTTTTGCTTTAACAGAATCAGAGGTCTTTGACTCAGAATGCCTTAAACAATAGCTCATTGAAGACTGGCTAGGCATGTGGCTCTGATTCACTTTCTGACTTCCAGCTAACTTTTGTTTCAAAAATTGCTTTACAAACCAGTAGCGACACCACAGGTCCAATCCGTTTGCAGAGTATCTTTACGTAAATTGAGACATGTGTAAAGAATGATTATGTATTTATGAACTGGAGAGGAGGATCTGCTGCAGTTGAGATTAAAAAAGATATGGCTCATAAAAAGCTACTAGCAAGGGCTGCATTGTAAATTTCTGTGAAACCTGGTTATACTGAATAGTAATAATCCACTATACTGGGTTTGTAGAGCTAAAATCATGAACCTTCATTTCTGACCCTAATACTTAGTTAGGAACATCGGGATTTTTTTTTTTTTTTTNATTTTTTTATCCCCCTGTCCCCCCTACCCCCCCCAAATTGGAAAATTGTGTTGAGGATGATCAGAGAACTCTCATTTTTTTGTGATCTTCACTTCCCTTTCAGTATTTATGTTGATGGGACTTTGGCATGCAAAATCCTGCAGGCTTGAAATATGACAAATACAATTGATGAAGCGCTAATTTGTGTGCATTTGTCAGCAATTCAAACTCATTTGCGCAGTGAAGAGCTTTTTAACATAGCTTTCTATTAAATGGTAGAGGAGAAAGTAGTTCACTGTACTCATCAGAGAGCACATCTTTCATCCAGGGTTTTCAAAGTACTTCTCAAATTAAGCTTTCTGACCCTCTTTTGAGTTAAATATCAGACAGGTGAACTGAATATTTTATTTCTGCACTTTGTGAAACATACACACACAAAAGGGGTGAACCTGCAGAGACGTGAATGGTGCTCCATGGGATGTACGGAGCTCGGTCAGGCCCAGGTCCTGCAGACAAATGGGGCTTCTGAAGCAATTGACTGTAATCACAGCATTGCACTTCATCTCCTGCACTTCTGGATGCTGGTTTCAGGCTCATGCTGCCCGTGGCCGCTCACAAGAACTGTTCTGCTGTTCCCATTATGCCTCGAGCACCTACGTGTGCCTTACCTGCTGTTTGAGTGCTTTTCTATCATCTTAAAATTTAGGCACGATTTTGCCCTATATCATTAAGCTTGTTTTTAGATGTTGAACGATGTTATAATGTCAGGTATTTGTCCTGAAAATATATACATGTGTATAAATACATATACATACGTAGTCTGATTCTCTGTTTGCTGTGAAAATGTATTAGAAGTCATATTTTAGAAAAATCTTTTGGACATACTTGGGGAAAACATGCTGGGTTTTGCCAGATGTGCAGTTAGAGTAATTAAAGCAGCTGGGTTTGCAGGTGGTAGGAGGACACTATTTCTTGGTTTATTCTCAAGAAAATTGGAATTATAAAACTCAACCACATTCTCATTTTGAGAACTTTAACCAAAGTCCAGGGCCATATAGTTGAGTAAGAGGAGAAACAGAATTATTCTCGTTTATCAAGACTGTAGAAAACCTGCTTTCCTTTACAGGAGATTTCTAACAGGAAAGTTTATTTTTTCATAGTTCCCAGCTCCTTTTCAGATACTGCTCAGCTCAGAAATTCCCTCACAGCTTTTCTCAAGGTCATTTTCCAGTACTCAGTCAGACTTGATTTTCTGCTCCTTCCCTCTCAGCATTCCAGTTGTTTGTCTTCTTTTCTTTCTGAGGTGTTAAGTTTTTATCACCAAACAGTGCCTGTAGTGAGTCCCCTCCAAGCCCACCTATGAACCTCTGTTCTGGTAAAGGTTACAATCCTTTCACCTCTTTGGTTCTACAAGGGAGTCCAGTTGCTTTTATATTTTTGGGCAAGTATAAGCAGTTGTTTCACAAAATTTATTTTTTTTTTTTTTAAAAAGAGTTCAACCCAAATTATAACACTTGAAATAGTTATGGTAATGTAGAATGTGATGTATGCCATGAATTAAGTCACATAGTGTTAAGATAAACTTTTTATGTACTCTTGTTAGGATAACTTGTGACAGTCATGGAGAATTAATACAACCAGATCAAGCTCATGCTGCTAAACTCTTTAACCCAAGCTGTACATGTAAATATATTTCCTGTGCAGACTTTTCACATAGAAAAGCTCTGGTTAGAGTGATTCACATGGCAGAAGGAGGAGAGTACAAATGACACGTCAGTTACAATTTCAGTGCTCGTTGCAATCCATGAAATATCCGTGGCATACAGCAAAAACAGACTACTGGACAAGATGTCAGGAATGTTATTGTGTGTCTTTAAGGTCATATTTCATTTTCTTTCTTTTTGAAAAGAACTGAGTTTGGTTTCTGGCATTTTGGGAGGGAATAAAGAGATTTTCATTACCCAGTAATAACCAATGTGAGTGCAAGAAGCATATTTTAAGGAATTCTCAGTATAGGACCATAGTTGCTGCTATAGCTGCTCTTACACAGTTCTCTCTGTAACACTTCATCACTATAAACCTTTTAAGAGTATAAACCGGATCAATTTTTCAGTAGTCTCATTCAAGTTTACATAGGATGAAGTTACTTAATATCCCCCATTCTCGTTCCTGAATTTTCTAAAGAGCGAAGGTTTTAGAAACATTTTGTATACAACAGTTATTCTGTTCACAAGCTATGTAAAAATAGTCTGCTGATTTACACCTGATGCAGTATTTTAAAATTCATAAAGAATATAAGATATAACTTGCCAAATAAGGAATGTTCCCTTTTGTTAAACATACATGTTAGATTAAATGCCTCTCTTCATACACTGCTTATCACGTTAGACAGAATTCATTCTGTCGTAAGAGCAGATGGCTTGGTTTGATGGAATGTGCTTCATTCAAGGGAGAGGATTGAATAGTTTGACAAAATGCATTTTGTGGATGGATTAGGTACAGGAGACTGAATTGTGGTGTGTTGTCTATGGAAAACACCGATGAATTGATTTTAAGATGTTGAGTACGGAATGGATTGGAGTGGTTTAAAACATGCACTTTATTGATCAAACAGATTGAGAGGTCTGACAAAAAGTAAAATGTGCCCACAGAACTCATTCTGTCAATGGGGATATTTTTCATCTACCTGCATCCTCAACAAATTGTATTTTCTTATATACTTCATATGCTCTTATCAGCACAATGCCACTTTCTCCCAATTTCTCTTTCCTCTGACAACAAAAAGTGTTTGGTGAAGTGTTTTGCCGTGACAGATTTCATAGGCAGTGCATAGCTCAGCCGCTCCTGCTTGGTACATGCTTCTCTGGGGTAGGGAAGGGTCAGTGGTAAGAGCTCAGGCAACTGGGCATTTGGGTTCAAACCCCTCTGCTGCAGTTTCATCCCCAGAACTGGGCAAGTAACATCCAGGTAGAGACCCAGCAAGGCGTGTGTTTTGTGCTGATATGCCTGAATCAGGGCTGCAGTGCAATTCACAACCCTAGAACGCCCAGCATTAATTAGACACCTAGTAATGGTGTTCACAAAATCCCCAATGCTGAGAGGACAGTTAGCTAGAGCATGATGAGGGCACCTGGACGCTGAGACACAGGCGCCCATCCGTAGAACTGTGTTTATTCATGCTCAGGATAACTTTCCAGCATAGATGCCTGTGTCAGGCCAGCCCTTTCCTCTCCGGGGGTAGTCTAGCAGCTCAGGTGTTTAATGCTTAGGTTCTAGGAAATTTGGGTTCATATCCATAGCAGGTTGTGTACCTTAAAGAGCTTTCCCCTTCTTCTCTAGAACAGAACTAGTCATGTTTGACTCCTGCGGGTGCTGAGGAGGTAACTATAACAAGAGCATAAGGGACATGGATACAGCTGGGATATCAGAAAACCATACAAAGAGCTTCCAAAGGCTGAAGGGGTTGTGCCTACAACCTCTGTGCAGACCTAATGTAAAAGAAGAATAAATGCCCTTTTCTTTCTTCACTCCTTTAGCAAGGAGTACTTTTACAAGGCCAATCCCAACTCCGTTTTATCAAGAACAACCCAAGGCCATTAAGTGATGCACAGAAAATTACTTTTTCCAATATGAACAAATGAACATAATTGAACCATAATCCCAGATTGCGTTTTACAGTGGAGCTGGTTTAGGTGAATTCAGTAACTCCGAGATGAGATTTTTTCCAGATAGAGACAGTAGCACAGTAGACATGACTAGATCCTTGCAGACCCACTCAAATAATATCTATGAGACTGTTGAAAGTTTAATTTGAGAAAAGTGTGTTATTGGCGTATGCAGAAGCTTTTGAGCTAGCAGACAGTCTATAGATTATTTTTTTTTGTTCCTTATTTCAAAATTGTTATCATGCCTGTTCTGTATCAAACACTTTCATAAGAGTTCGTAATGCTGCATAATAGGGCTAGGTTGAAGTGTTTATAAATTGTTAATGAATAATGTTAACTGACCAAAGTTAATAATGATTCATTAAAATTCATAAAATGATTCATGTATATTTCATTGCAAACACAAAATGAGATACTTTTCCAAACATGGATGTTTCCTGAAACTTAAAATTAGGAATTTTTAGAAACATTAATTAGTGCAAAGCTGAAGGAAAAAGTTATAAAGAATGTACAGTTTGCTCTATTTTGAATAACTCTTCTGTATAAGTTCATAAATTATTCAGTACAAACCACTTATGTAATACTTCTTAAAGGTAAAAGAAGTGTCCTTTCAGGCTTGGTTGCCCTTTCTTTAAAGCAAAATAACTCTACTACTTTACTGGAACCACGTAACAGAAATAAATTGATTTTTTCCCCCAGGGTAGGCATCTGTTACTTCTTAAAGTAAAGAAATACTCAAGGAACATACGGTTGAAAGGATTTGGCAGTGTACTGTTTTAGAAGAAGAGATGTATATGAGACTGAAGCAGGAAACAGGAAAGTATCAGATTCAGCCAATAGACTGCCAGCATGTCTTTCTCTAAAATTAAGTAAGCTTTTGAGTAAAACACTGGCTGAGTGAAACTGGACTTAAGAGCAATTCGGCTTCTGAACACAGAAGACAGTGAGGCCTTATTAGCTGGGTAACAAAATTTGCTTAGGCTTAATTCTGCATAGTTGGCCAGCATAGCTGGTCTTAGTCAGATGTTCAGTTTTATTAAATTAATGCCTTGGGGGTGGAGGGTAAAGGTTACTCACATGAATAAAAATTCCAGAACTGCACATATCGGATCAAGAAAGGCTACTAAAATAGCATGTAAAAGCCAGTGAAAACTAGATATCTGGCTCAGCATTTGAAGTCTACAATTAATTTTGAAAGTCAACAACACTAATAAAATGAGGATTTATCTTCCTTAAAAACTGAATACGAACAGAATTCAAAAGTGCTAACTACACCATTGTGCATTTTGTAGAGGCTGGAGCCTTCCTCTTTTAGATAATTTCCAATTACTGTTCGTTTTTGAACTCTAGGAATAAAGATGGGGAAAATGCTGAAGCCATTTTGCCCAGACAACTTAATAGAGCCTGGGATTCATGGCGAGATTTTACTTGAATGGTTGCTCTTGAAAAGTGTTTTTTCATTTTTCCTCTGGAGCTGTCAAGCCAGGTTAAGAGAAATACAGTGTCTGCTCTCATTCATTTGTTATGACATTTGCAATTTTTGCCCATTCTTAGATGCATTGCCACTTGCCTTTGAATGGTGGAGAGAGGAGCCAAAGACCTGCTCCTTACATTGCCTTTTCTCCTCTGTGCACCTTGGTGGACAAATCTGTTCTGAATCTGAACGTGAGATGGTAAACTTCCATATTCATTTTCCAGGCTGCTGACGAGTCATTGTCAGGAAAATAATTATGAGGAAAAAAGCTAGACTCCAATGGAATCAAGATGCTATTTCTAAGCAGGTATCAGTGAGGTGTAGTCCATACTGCTTTTTTTCTGCACCCATCTTGCTGCTTAGAAGTTTCTGGTCTCTTTAATAATGCAAGGAACCCTGTGTTTTCAACCCAAGGCATATTACTAACAACCTCTGAATGTTATTGCTGGGAGAGCCCCTCCCAAAATTTGCCTTTTTTCCCTGTGTGGAACTGGCTGCAGCATGACTTGCGCACTTGTTTTCATGTAATATTGAATGACCAAGTAGTATCTTCACTCTGCCGAGCTGCAGGGGAGGGGGGCTGGCAGGCACTCGAATGGCTCACATCAGGCTGAGTGTCCTCAAGAGAATGGGTGTGCTACAATGAGAGGGGTCAAGATTTCCTGGCAGCTAAGAGCAACGAAGCTGTCAGTCAAGGGAAGCTGCAAGATACATGCGAGGCAAAGGTTTCAGTTAACAGAATAATACTGTGTTTTTTAAAAAAACCTATTTAATCAGCAGATTTCAAAGGTACTCAATGTCTTCATTTTACTGAAGGCACAGAGAAGTGAGCTGGAGCCAATGAAATGAAGCAAAACCAAAGAATTAGAGCATGGGTCTCTCAAATCTCAACTTGAGCTTTATCTCCTAACCACACCATCTTTTGTCTCAGGGTAAGCTTAAGAAATGTGAGACAATAGACTGGAAGGGTGTACTGCCTTCCCGTTCTGGATCAGCTGCAGCCTGGAATGACTTCAGGTTGTTTTCTTGTGAGTGGTTTGGGGATCTCCTTCTCCAGAGTCACAGTAGAAGTTTTCTATATTTTGTTTCTGTGGAGCACACATTTCTTTTCTTGTGTTCACATCAAAGAATTTTGGCCACTGGCTGTTAACTATTTGCCTTTTTTTTTTTTATTATTGTTTCCATATATGTGTATTAACTGTTTTTTTATTAAGATTTCATTCATTTCATTGATTTATCATTGTTAAAAGATTTTTTTTAGAAGTATTTGACCTACCACTGAGACAATTGCCCTCATTTACATATTGAATGACTTGGCAATGTCTGGAAGGAGAACTGGATGTTCTTTGAGATATTTTGACAGATGTTTAACACTTCCAAGTGCTATGACATTTGGTGTGGTGAACAAGACTGAACTTAAGAGGATGTTTGGGCTGTAGAGTCCAGTCTAACTGCAGTAGCAAGAATCGTCCTCTGATGACACAAACTGTCAGGTACATCAGCAACGAAAAAATGACATAAAGGATTTTATCTGACCTATCCAGATAGCTTTTGTATTTGCTGTATTTCTACTAATATTCATTCCAGTACAGCAGAGCAAAGCTTGATGTCATTTGTGAGTCTCAACTTTACACAGAGAGTGTAAGGCTTACCTTTTGAGTTAGGAAGTTTTGCAGTTAAGGGTGTGGTTTTGTGGAAATTATCATCTCCTATTTAGGCTCATCATATGAGAAACTCTCTATACTGCTACAAAGGCCTCCCCAAAAGCTGTTTTCCTAAAGCAAAATGGCAAGGCCAGCGTGAGAAACCTCTCCTTGCAGATTTGAGAGAATGTCTAAGCATTCAGGTTTCATTCTGTTTGAAACAAGCAGATCATTTCTAAGATTTTAAATTTACTAGCTAAGACCCACCCCTTCTCTGACTGCTTTGAAGAGAGGCCCCGAGCTACTGAAGACTTAAATTATGGTAAGCCTTATCACTACAAAAATGATTTTCTTTAACTGGGAGCTGATCAACATTCAGAACCACATTCTGGTGATTGCTCCAGGCTCCTGTACTTGTAGGAGCAGGAGAGAGTGAGCAACAAGGCAATATTTCCAACTTGCGATTTCTCAAGTCATAATTCTGTGCATCCACTCAAGTTGTCTTCTCGTATTACAAGTACAGAGCTTGTATCTGCAGCACATCAGACCTCTCCAAGTGGTTGTATCAACATATGGAACATCATACTATTTAATGGGAACATCGAGAGTTGAGAGTGGAGAACGGGGAAAATCCCACATTTTTCCAATGACAATTGCAGGAGAGTCAACAGATCTGTTTGATTTTGTACTGCTTTTGACATGATAAGAAGGAGTTGAACATTTTTGAAAGATGTTGGAAATAAAGCCTAGGTGATTGAGATGATTAAGAGACTAGTGTGTATAGGTGAGAAAGAGATGTAATTTCTTGTTAATGAGTGAGATGCCCTGACTTATGACAGAAGTAGAGGTCTGGTTTAGCTTTGGTACAAAACAAGGTATGAGAAAATAAGACGAATTGTAAATACTGCAAAAGCCAGGAGAAAAGCAATGAGATGTGGAGGAAAGATCCTTGGATGTCATCATCCCAAGGGATTGCAGTGTGAGGGAAATGTTGAAGAGGGTCTTACAGGTCTTTGTGCTAGGAAGTTGCATACAATGGTGCATGAATTCTGTGTGGAGCTGACAATCTGTACCTACACACACTTCACAAAAGAAGAGATTATCCACCAGAAGCTCCTGCTTTTAGTATTGAGTTGTGGGGAAAAATGCGTTTAACCCATTGGAAGGTTTAAGGAAGGGGAGTGAGAACAAAATGAGGTCTAGAAACCTAAACTCTAGTCTCAAATTTAATGAACTGCCCCATTATTGTATGAGGAAATACATCAGGAAAGAAATAGTACTGGAGCCAACTAAGACACAGGGAAAGAAAGTTCATGGCTCAAAGAATTTAAATGTGATACATTTTGCTCAGTAGTCAGAGGCGCTTAATGCAAACTTTACTGTCATCCCTCACAACCTGAGTGAGCATATGTTCTAGTAGAATTAGCCAATATGTAGGCTTTCCTGCAAGAAGAAATTACTAATACTGGTGTTTTACTGCTTTTGAAATGATGTTTCTTCAGCTACCACTGAGATTTGGACTAGGTTTCTGCTTTACACTGTTTGTTATGAGAATAGCATTAAAAGAACATATCTGCCTGAATGAATGTCTTCTGTACACTCTTCTCTTTGCACACCTACACTTTGCTAGCATTTGAGTCTTTATATGTATGAAAATATTAGTCTGAGCACTGCCATTAGTTGTACAGGAAAACAGAAAAAGGATAATTTTTCTAAATATTGCCACATGTTCAACAAATTGAAAACTTCTGAGTTATGTCTGTGATTCCTTATGTGTTTCATCTTTAGAGCTTTTTCAAAGTGTTTTCCATTGTGTTCAATTTTATATGATACTGCGAAATTATAAGCAGTCCCATTAAATTCCATTTTTTTTCTCTGAACGACGTAGGTGTCTCTTTCCTTCTGAATTCTTACTCTTTAGTAATTTTCAATGTGTCATCTCTTGCACTGGCTTTTATATGTCTCTTCAGTTTTGTGTCAGTGCAAAAATAATGTTTTAAAATGTGTATATATACCATTTAGCTGAAATTAGCTGAAAAAACATAGGGCTGAGCAGAATAAATACCCCTGTAGCTGCAGTGTAAGCCATTTCTTTCTTACGTTAAAATAAAAAAAAATTCTCTGCTTTTTCCATTTTCTAATTTACTTCAATATTTTTCCCTATCACACAAAAATAATTATGTTTACGGAAGTTTTATAACTTCTGTAAAAAGACCTTCAAGTGAATCTCTGTCATCTTTTTCTTGCCGTTCACTAGTTTTCTATTTTGGTTTAACCTGGGACAGGCTGGTCCAAGATGATAGTATCTACATCAGAGACACAAACCACCCTTTGCCAAATAATACATTTGTAAATGTTATGTAGTATTCATCCCACATGAGTGCTTTCAGCATCGAGTTGACAGTTGGAATCACACTTATTTTGATCCTTCTTAAACTTTGGAACTACATTAGACATCCACCATTCCTCTTGTGCTTCCTCTGTCTGCGATGAGCTATCCTTAAGATTTGCTAAAGGCTTTCCTGCTTCCCCTGCTACTTACTTCATATAGATGGGATATTATTCATCTAGATCTGCTGTCTTGTCATCTTTTGTTACAACTAGTTGCCAGACTTTATACCATATTGTAATCATAAAATCTTAGTGCATTTTACTCTTTTCCTCAGAAAATGCTGCTCCAGTCTCCAGTGTGGGATCTTCCTTCCCTTGTTTTCCTTTTTCAGCACTAAGGCAAAGCTGCATTTGCAATCACAGTGATACGTATGCTATGTTTTTCTTATGAATTTCTGACTCACTTTACCCCAAACCTTCATTTCAAGATTAAGAGCATTTGAATATTGGGTAGCAACATTGCTTAAGCGAGAGGTTTTATTTATTTGTGTACATTTTAGGAAAAACATGTCTTCAGTTGGAGAACTGCTGTTGAAAAGATGACATCTTATTGAAAAAAATCCCAGGGAACCTCAGTACTAAAAAATCTCATCTCATAGGGAAGGGACTGTGAAATTATTTAGAAAAAAGATTCCATCTCGGAAAGAAAGAGGTAAAGGTGAACTATGCATGTGCATCCCTAAACATTTTCATTGACCACGTAATCAAATATATATGCTCCTGATCCCAGTACAAACTTGTCATACTGAAACAGGGCTTGCATTACAGGTGGGTATCCATCATCCATGGTTCAAAGAGGAAACTCATGTTAAAAATATGTATAGATATGTAAAACCTTCAGTTCCCCTTTGAACACTTTGCATTGACTTTAAACTACTAAGCTATTAGTAGTTTTCATTATATTATAATGTAAAGGAGGAACAAAGATAAATGTTATTTAGTAGAATTTAACACTTAAGGAAGCTTTATGTTTCCAAGCTCCAACCAAGTTGGTTTTTGTTTGGTTGGGTTTTTTTCCAAACCTCTCCCCCCCGCCCTTCTTTTGTGATTGACCAAGAAAATCTTTTTTTAAAATATGAATATTGTATGCTGACCGGAGCAGATGAACCCAAGACAAAACTTTAAATCTTTAAAAAACTTATACTTCTACACAATACATGCAGAAACATGCCAGAATGTATTGGTGAAGGAAGTAAAATGTTTTCATTCTTAACAGAACTTTAAAAAATATCTTCATGTGCTTTCTGGATATTTAGATTCACTGCTTTAAATGCTGTTTCTGTTTTCACTGTAGTTCTTCCTCATTCCTTAGGTCTTATTAAAACAAAAAGAATAGGAAGAAAATTTTTAGACTGGTAAGCCACTGGCAAATATAGTTAAAAATGGTATTAGGCAATTCTGGGAAATAACAGATGACACATGAACTTTTTAATGGACTAGCTCTGTAATTAAAGTGCGTTCAGATGTGACCTGTAATTTCCTAAGAAGTTGCTGCAATACATGGAAGAATTCATTAATAGTGAATTTCCCACCTGCAAAATGACCTCTTCTAGTGTAGGTGGAAACGAACAGGAAAAAGAATCAGGAAACAATGCCAATGTCTTCAGGTTCTATTCATTTTTTTTTATCTTGGGAAAGAATGATTGCTGTTTTCTTTTAAGTTATATGTATTTATTATATAAAGGCCATTGAAGGGCTTTCTTTTCCGTTTTATTGGAAGTTTTCTTGCCATACATCCTGCAAGGACTGGTTGTATGATGAACATCCAATCTGCTCCTTATCAATCATTTACCATGTACCCTGTTTGCCATCTTCTTTCTTATTAAGTCCTCTTGATTAAAATTTCTTTCGTCCCACGTTTGGTCATATGAACATCTGAATCTCTGTAAATAATGTTTCTCTAAGCTGCTGACTAAACCCCTTCCAATCAGAAAAATTAAGATACATTTGAGTTTAGGAGGTGGCTTAGCTGAATACAGTCTGTTGCTGCTGAAGCACTCAGCTTTCTACTGATTCCTCAGCCCGTATAGCTGGACTTTCATTCATAGGTGAGTTGACTGAGAAAAGTCTTCAGAAACGTCACCTGAAACTTCAGAGTCACGCTAAAATACCGCAAAGCCACTACATTCAAAAAATCCTGAGGCTTCTAGAACCAGAATTGGATGTCAAATTCCAACACAGTGATAAAGCAAGCAAACGCTGGCTGGCTGCCATGTAGCTTTTCTATCTGTATGACTCCTTATTTGATGGGAAACTCCAGTAGTTACCCGACTTGTTTCACTGAAGGCCAACGCGTTCCTGAAACTTGTCAGAGCAGCAAAGTCTGATGACTGTGCTCTCAGCATACCTAATATGTGCCAGGGGCTGGTCCCTAACCACCACCACGGTAGAAGTTCTTGGGCCACTTTCTATTTTTTTAAGGCTTCTAGTCACCATAGAGGCACTACTCAATTTAGCATATGAAGCAGTTAACCCAGGGAAAGGTCTAGAGTGGACATCTTCCTTCTCAGCCTCAGCACTGCCCAAATTGACAGCACCCACTTTTTCGGAGAGTGTTTTCTTCTGAGGCTAGTACTGGAGCGCGGGAAAGGAGAGGGAACCTCCCCTGTCTTTCTGGTGGAGTTGTCATTGTGCAGGAAGGAATAGCAGATTTGGGAGGTCAGGAGGAGAGAGTGCAAGGGGAAACTTGGCTGTGTACCAGAAGTCAGGAAATTCATTTCAGAGAAGGAAGTCTGGACTTTGTTCTCACACCCACATCTGCTTATTCATCTCATACAGAAAGTACACAATGAGAGAGAAATCTAGGACTCATCTCCTAAGTAAGGACCCTAACTATTGTACTAGACCTGTGTGCTCTCCCTGGGTCTTCTGTTGGTTCAGTGTAGAGTGGCAAATAGTGGTGCAGCTTCAGGACGAAGAGAGGAAAAGCTCCGCTCTCCAAACTGGTGCAGTTACTGGTTAGAGCTAGGGTTTTCCTACTTGGAGCAGTGTACCAGCTACCAGAATTGTCTTTTCTGCATACATTTTAAAGTGGTACCTGCACTTGAAAAGCAGCAAAAGGAAAGCTATCTTCATTTCTTTCAAAGAATAGCCGCTGTTGTCTTAAAAGGCAAATTCTGACCTTTTGGCTGGATGGGTGAGCACAGTCAGCCTCTGGAAAGACGCAGCAGTTCAGGCTGCATTTTCTGTCCTCAGTATTTATTGGTTCCGCTTTCTCAGCATGCCATATTTTTAAAATCAGTCTAGAGTGTATAAGATACTCAGGAAACACAGTAAAACCGTTTGCATTTTCGCCTGGTTTTTCCTATTGACCGCTGTAGGCCAGCATTAGGAATGCTAGGCTCATGGGTGCAAACCTGCAATTAAGAGCCTGTCCACCATAGTGTGGGTTCAAGACTTCGCCTGGGCCAGGGGTCTGGCCTTATGGCCAAAATCCTATCCTCTCGAGTCCTTACTGAATTTAGCCTCAAGTATTTTTTCCAGAGGCACAAAGTGAGTTGGAGGAGGGGTCTGAACGCCTGCTTTTCATTGTGGGCCATACACCTGCTGAATTTAGTAGCACCATCATTTATTTCTGAAATACTTTTCATTCTTCAAGTGATGCATTATATTGCATGGTTCTATTCATCAGTGAGAACAATGATTTTTATGAAACAAAATGCTTTGTGCTGGCCATAATTATACAGAGAACCTAGAAATATGAATAAAATATGCCCATTGTTTGCCACTGTTCTCATTTAACAATGTCATTAAGAAGTTGAGTAAAACAGAAACCCCACTAAAGATCCTTGATCTTTTCTTGAAGAAGTTGTGCCAGTTTGTCCCTTTTGTCACACTATAGTCCTCTAGGAATTTTATAAGCACTGTTTTTAATTCCCTTTTCACCCATCTTATCTCACACAAAAGTGAATTTTATGGCCAGCAACATAAAGAATATCCCAAGGACTTTTTGAAAGATGTCAAACAATACTTATTTGCCCTATAATGTAGCAGCTGGCTTTTATGAAACTATATATTTTTGTCATATAACCAATTACTTTGCTGTAAAAGTATTCAGTAGTGTAGAGCTTTCAGTTGTCAAAGTGTTTTCAAAGGCTTTTAGTGCAATTAGATTGATTCCGAATCTTGTGTATGCAATGATAATTGTAATGGCACTATTATTAGAAGAAGGTTCTTTGGGGTTGATAACTTGGAGGTGATTTCAAAATAGAAACTGTTTATCATTACTATATCACTGTATTTTTATGTGAAGTACAAATGGCAAGACGAGACTTGAAGTTTGCTCATAGCATGCTTATTTTATTACTGGAGAAGAGGAGATTACGGCTCAAGAAATTCATCTTACTCTCTGCAGGTGACATTTCTAATGGTTCTGCTATTGATTTTGGTTTGACATAGCCTTTTCTTTTCACTGCCAGTACAATACTGTTTTTGTGCCACTCTGTACTTGGTCAGTGCACACTTGCGCAAGAGAGGAAGGACAAAGCAGGTGAAGTTCTGTGGGGTTACACTGACATGGGGAGATGTAGAAAGAGGACAAAAGACTGTGACAAGGTGATAGGACTTCTGTTTCTGGGACTGTATACATGCTCTTGTTGTTCAGCCAGGCGTTTGTAGAGTCATTCTTTTATCTGACCTTCTTGTGGCAATTCAGGGACAAGTGAAAATGCAGTCACTTTGGTTCCAGGTGAACAAAACAAGTCCAGTCTTTGGAGCTCCTAAACACCCATGTTTAAGCACTCTTGAGAAGTTAAAGGAGTGAACCTGGACTACAAGAGAAAGGCCTTTCACAGGAGAGGCCAGAAACTCAGAAGTGATAGAAAACAGGAAAGAAAAGAATAAGAATAGGAGTAAGATACTGTCCTTTCATAAGAAAAGTTTTGCTACTAAAATTTTTTGCTACTAAAACCCAGTAAGAATATTAAAGAGGGAGAATCTTTTCCCATTTGAAGTCAGTCATTAATAAACTGGATAAAAATTGAGATTATACAACTTACTGAAATATTTAATAAAATCATTATTATCTATTAGGGAGAAAGCCATGAATGTTTTATTGACAAAAATTCCTTGTGAATATAATTTTTCAGAAGCTGTCTAGAAAGCCAAGAAAAGAAGTGGGCAGGTTAATTGCAGCTTGGAATTTAGCACTGGAAAATGTCCCTCATCTTGACCCCGCAAATGGTTCTTTTTTCAGTAAGTTTAAGGTTGTGGGTTAAACCATTCAATCTTTCTCTTGGGTTTAAGACAGAGAGAGATGAAAACTTCTGTGCTAAACCCCAAGATGTTTGCAATAGCAATGGTTTACATGGTTGCCGTAGAGCTCTTCACAAGATGCTTGTTTGTATTGAAAATTGCACCTCCAAAACCTATTTTTTGTGCAGAAATTTCTGACTTCTGGCTGAAATGAAACCCCAGAAAGTCCAGCTGAGCCACAATCACTGCTCAGCACCTTGTGGGAGGTGGGTGTTGTGTGCAGTGGCTGGCATTGTGATGGTCAGCCTCACTACACAGAGACTGTGGTCTCCCTTCTTTTCAAGATGCCACAATGCATCCTGCGATGAGGGATCTTTTGATATTTGTTTTATATTTATGCTTCTTCAGCTGTTCATGGCATGCAAAGTAAGGGACCATATTTTCTTATGGCTAGCAAAGAAAGGCTAGGGGTTTATTTGGCAGAGTCTTTGGCCAGTTTTACATATGAATGTAGTCCCTCAGAGAAATGATAAAGGAAAAGGGCTGGTTTGTGTACAGGCAGAGGAGGTTGGTATATGGTGGCTGTAAGCAGATGTATAGAGGAAATCAGGATCCTGAAATGAGGATCCTGTCCCAAAGTGGGGCAATTTCAGAAAGAGAGCCGCTCAGATGAGAGAATCTATCTTACCCACAGATACCTCAGTCCCCTGGGCCACAAGTGTTGGTGCCTGTGCAAGCATGAAGAAATATGTTCCCGTCTCGGTTCTAGAGGAAGATCCTAGACGTGTGCTTTAGCCAGTTTGGGAAGCAGGACACTGGGCTGGATGGACCTTTGGTCTGATAGCACAGACTGTGCTGTTCAGTCTGCTCTCCTTCCTGTATTTCTCCATGAATTCCACCAGCACCACTTTCACCGCCCTAAAGCCTCATTATCTTCTCCTGGTCTCCTATCATCTCATCCTTGCCCCAAAAAACTCACTTATCTCTGACAGCCCTCCCCGAGCTCCCTACTGATCTCTCGTCTTCTTGCCTTGCCTCTCCTCCTGGCCGGTGCCCTCTCTGCTGTCAGTCCATAAACCAGTTTTCCACATGCCTCCATGGAGATTGGGGTACACACAATATTACTACTAAGTTCCCGTTTCTTACAGTGAGTGGAGCGTACTGGAGCCTTGGATCCCTTTGCATGATCCCATGCTCAATGAAGTCAATGGTAACAGGAATCACAGTGTTAAGTCTATGGATACCTGTCCCTTGATTTACTCTAATGGTTTCTGCAAAGCTGCTGTGAAGTTTGTGCCTCTCCACCAAGTTCCATTTTCAAGTAAGGAACACACTTGAACTCAAATAAATTGAGTATAGGTGTCTTTGTCTTGCCCTCCTCTCTACTGGGAATTCTTAAACCTCCAGTGCATAAAGCTCTTGACCTCTTTTGCCCAGAACTCTGTTCTGCGGTCCAAAGCAGAACACACAAAGGGAAACCAAGACAAACATCCCTCAGAATGATGATTTCCCCAGTTGGTTTCCTGCATGTTGATTTGCTCTGTCACTGTGAGTCCTGATCTGCAGAAATTTTTGTCTTGTATAAAAGCTGTCGTGAAGATAATTTAGGGCACAGCAAGGGCCTCCTTTAAACAAAACAAAACCCAAGCAAAACACAGAATACAGTGATCCAAGTTGCCTTTTTGTTTTGTGACAGAAGAATGTAAAAATATTTTACTGTAACTATCTAGGAAGTTCTGATGAAACATCTCTTTCCCTGGAAAACAGGGAAATCATCTTTCCCAACGTCCATATTAGCCTGGTGTTAGAGCAATCACCTTTATGACAGCAATACTCAAAGCTCTGAGCTGGGTCAAATACAGTAACAACATGAACTCTGCTTTCCAATATCAGCACCCAAGCAAATAAGCTACTGGTTATTTTGGATTATGGATCTTTTTTATTTCTTTTTTTTTTTTCTCAGGAGTTTTTTTTCTCATCTGAAGACTTCTATTTTGTCCTCAAGTGTTAAAAAGAAAAAGTCAAAACATTTTTTGAAATCTTGAAACATTTCTTTATGTGTGATTCTAATGTGATTGCAACTAGTCCATACCCCGTGGTATACATAACTTGAATTTCTGGGATCTATTTAGCCCTAAAGATAGAAGACTACAGAGACAGACTTTTACATAAGTCTATGAGAAACTATACAAAAGCTTAGATTCACATTTCCTTGTTGATTCATCTTTCTATCTGGCAACATTTATCAGTTCCTTACTAGACTGCAGAACTGTAGAGTATAAGTCAATTTTACTGCTATAACATATAAAATATTGTCTGTCATTACTAGCGATCAAACATAATGTGTACATAAACTACAGATTTTCTTTGATTTGTACTTTGTTAATTTATCTGTAAGTATTGAAAATTCAAGCTTGTTATAGATTTCAAATTTATGGAAAACATTGCTCTACACCCACTAATCCCACCAGGATTTAGTTTATAGGTATTTCATTTTTGATGCCTAAGCAGTGAGAAATTTAAAACAGCACAGCATTCAACAGGACTGTTCAAAGCTTAGACATGGTATTAAACACAAGTCCGAAGGGATGCTAACTGCTGTGAACAATACAGTAGATGAATTAATTCAGTATTTCAAATTGACACATTGGTTGCATCTAAAAAATTTTGCAGCTCTGATGGCTGAAGTCTATTTGTCTATAGAGAATGTGCGACACAATAAAATCTCAGCATAGAATCACAGAATGGTCAGGGTTGGAAGGGACCTCTGGAGATCATCTAGTCCAACCCCCCTGCCAGAACAGGTTCACCTACAGCAGGTTGCACAGGATGGCATCCAGGTGGGTTTTGAATGTCCACAGTGTGGGAGACTCCACAGCCTCTCTGGGCAGCCTGTTACAGTGTTTTGCCACCCTCAAAGTTCCTCCTCATGTTAAGATGGAATTTGCTATGTTCAAGTTTGTGCCCATTACCTCTTGTCCTGTCACTGGGCACCACTGAAAAAAAGAGTGTTCCCAACTACCGGGCACCCTCCCTTTAAGTATTTATAAGTATTGATAAAATCTCCCCTCAGTCTTCTTTTCTCTAGACTAAAAAGACCCAAGTGCCTCAGCCTTTCCTTGTAAGAAAGATGCTCCAATCCCCTAATCATCTTAGTAGCATCTTCTTGATAAGTTTATATTAATGCTTACCTGGATGAGTACTCTCCAGATAGTTTTTCAGGATCTTTGGCGTCTGTCAAAGATGGTGATTGCATTGTTAGCCCTTTGAGTAGGATGATATATACTTATATTGTGAATCTGCTGACCCCCTGAAGTCAAAGTGAGAACACCCACCTATCGTGCATAGTGGTCTGCATATGGAATATTGTCATAGAGTCGAGCCTTAGAAAGGTTTAATGTATTGACTGCGTGAATGAACATGATCTATTGGAACTTGGCATTATTTCCCATGGTAGGGGGTCAGCCTCTAATTCAGCTTCTGCAGTGAAGAAGTTATCACTAAAATAAGTGTGGCAACTCATGCAACTGTGACTGCCCTCCTGGTAACACAGTTCGTTACTGAGCTTCAGTTGAAGACCAAAGTCAGGGCAGAACAAAATAAACATAGGAAAGAAAAGCAAAGCAAATGACCAACTTCTTCAAAACTTTCAGACTGTTACAGGAAGATACAAGCAGCCGAGACAGGCTGGCAGGTGACAGTGTGGCCAGAGAGAAGGCCATGACAGGGCACTGCCACTTAGACTGTGGCTGTGTCTGCATCTGCTAATGATTTCATAGTTTCTTCCTTTAGCACAGCACACTGCCTAAGTTGTCGTGACTCATACTTGAGGTCAGAATGCTGCGTATTGTGGTGTGATGTCATTTACTGCTCTATCATGTGACCCTTGGGTCACTTATTGTACAGCTATGTGAAACTAGTACATTCCTGTAAAGCCCCTACAAGGGCTGTGCAACTTTCGTGCTGAGTCAGCATTTAGGACAATGAGTCTTATCAGGCCTTTTAACCCAGCAGTTTGTTGCTGCATTTACTGCAGAAAGTAATACTGCTAAAGAATGACGATATCCAAAATGGGCAACTATGAGTTAAGGCTCCATAGTCTTGTGAAAAACACAAACCTGAGTAGTAAAAAAATGGAACTTTGTTACTATTTCTCCCCATTTTCAAGTGTCTAGTTTTTAAAGCCAATAACTGATTTGGCTTTGTAATTCTGAAGACAATTCTCAGAAGTATAAAAATTCTGTAAATTGTTAGTAATGTGTCAGCTGAGCTATGCAGATCTTTATCCATACATGTACATGTTACAAATATTGACCTAAAGAGAATGAAACTCAACCAACATCCATAAATAAAATGAGCTGACAGCAAGTTCACATGGTGCTGCAGGCAACATCTTGGAACAGGTTTGCCTGTAGTGAAATCTGAAGGTTTGGAAGAACGTAGTGTGAAAACAACACCTACAGTTTCATTGGGTTGGAAATGTCAGCACATCACAGATAAGATAAGCACTCGGTACTTTCTGTGTTGGGCCACGGAGGAGAGTTAAAGATGGAATAACATGCAGGGGCTGAAGTGCGGTATGAATCTTTCTTCACATTCCTAGAGAAAGGTCACTTGGTTACAAACACAGTGTCATCCTTATGTGCAATTATTTTTGCTGAAAATTAAATCTATAATTGCATTAAATATAATAGAGGCTTTTGACTTTGGTTCTCTTTATTGCAAGACAGTGCACAATTGCTAGTTCTGTATCGCAGACCTAATTCTGTATTAAAGATTAGTTGAATTTATAAACAAAGTTTGTGTATCAGGATAAACATCTCTGACTGTATGTTTGTGGGATGTAAACCTATCCTTCTAATAAAAAGAGCTGCATTGGCACTTAGGAAATTCGTGTGTCAGTCCTGATCCTGCCTCAAACTTCCTGTATTATCTTTCACAGTTTAGTCTTTGTTTTTAACTGTAAAACTGGGATGAAACCATTTCCTCCGAAACATTCTTCAGCATATAAACTCTTTCAGTGAGGGACGCTTGCGTGTATGTGTCCTGCGTCGACCTTAATAGGTCCTTGTGTAAATGAAGGGCCTAAGACATACTGTAGCAAAGATAAATACTGTAGAAGTGCAGAAGGTGCCATTTGGTACAGACCTGCATCAGAAAATGCTGTTTTGACAAAACCAACAATTTTTTGGGGCTTGGTTAAGACCTTCATGACATTTCCACATGGGATTTTTCCCATTTGGGGAACAACTTTTTCAAACAAACGTCTCATAAGACATTTAACGTGCACATATTTTCAAGAAGAAATATTTAAAACATACGTTTTGTGAGAAATTTTGGATGAATGTTTTTCTTCCGAATCAAGGAACAAAAATACTAAAATGTCACAATATCAGTAAAGTGGAGAAAACTAGCACTTACAAGATGAAAATAATCCTCCAAATGCTTTTGAAATTAATGCATCTTGTTTAGCACTGTTAATATTTATGCCATTTATTAAGAAATTCAAACAATTTTCTGACTTACTGATATTTCGAATCAAGAGGCAGAAAGAGTAGAAAATAGTATGGGGTTAAAAGCAACCCACATGACTATGTCCAACCTTCTGGAAATAAAAAAACCCCTCTTCTAAGAGTCTGTGTTCTAATTTGTAGTGGAAAAACCCTCAAAACTTTTAGCTGATGTGTTATATTTGTGAACAATATTCTCACTGAAATGTTTGATTTCACTGAAAATTCAGCTAAGATTTCTTTTGTTCTGCAAAACATTAATTCTAAAATGCTTTCAGTATCTTGACTTCATTATCTTTTGGTTGCTTTTACTCTAATGTTGATGATTTTCATTAATTTTCAGATTTCTTCAATGTGGGTGCTTTGTCATAGCCACTTGAAAATTTAGAAGTATTTACAAAAATAAAAGAGAACAAGTTTGAATTGAGATTCTTGTAGCAGAATTATGTTTATAATGCAGAGTTTTTCTGACTCTAACAATGCATTTTCACTGTGATTTATGAACATTGTATGCACAGTAGTTGCTATTGAAGTCATATAAAGGAAAATTAAGTTTGTAAGGATATCCTCTGTGGTAAAACATTAGTGAATCACAGGTAATTCAAAGATAATAGTATGTCCTGTTTCCTTTTTATTACCTTCTGTAACCTAAACTTTAGGATGATTCTTTTATCTGTGGTAATACCTATTTGGTTTGCCTAGTTCGACATGAACAGTTTTGAGACAATCTTAGCTTTAAAACTGGCAGTTAAATTTTATTTGCTTTGCTTTCCAAATTTAAAATTTTAAAATGCAGGGATTGAAGAGACACCAATGTCATGCATATCATTCCTTCTTCTAACAAAGAAGCAATGACAAGAAAGTAATAATTTAAGAGAGTGTTCCTTCCAAACCTTAACAGCTCTAAATCTGGAAATTTTAGAGAAAGGAGAGGAATGTGTTGTTTAACACAGTCTTAGAACTGGAGAATATGTTTCCAAAGGGCAATATTTTTCAAAAGATTTTTCCTTTGGGGTAGATAATCACTGGCAATGAGCAAAGAACTGGAAAAAGTCATAGTCCTGAGCAATATTTCAGAGTGTTTTGGAAACGTTATGAGCTGTTGATAGCTTTTGCCAGGAAAAAAAGGGAAGGACAGGGAACTACGACAAAAAAGTTTGCTGAAAAACAACAGGCAAATCATTAATCCTCATGTTAGCTCATGCCCAGGCAAACAGAAAAGCATTTGGGACTTCTGGGTTTTTTTTTCTGGTTGGTTGGGTTTTTGAGGGGGAGGAGGAGGGGGTGGTTGTCTGCTTGTTTTTAAGATCAAGACTTGGATTCAACAAAAGGACCTGTTAAAACTTTCACTGGTATTTCTACAAAATATGTCCTTTTATTCCACCTCCCACAAACATCTTTTAGTTATAAGGTCTCAAGTATATAGGATCTTAATTTACCTTCAGTAGTTAGAACAGAAATTATAGGACTCTTCTTTTGTAATTTGAGGGAAACAGCTTGATGGTATTTTATTTGTTTGCCTTTGTTTCTCACAAACTAAAGGAAAGTCAAGGGTGAGTCTTACATTTAAATCTGAAAGTGGCAGCAATCATAACAGTGATTTCCTGTAGAAGAAAACCCTGTAGCTTAAATACAGTTCCTTGTGACAGGCATGTCACCTACAATTATCTGTCTTCCTCTTCTGAAATAATGACAAGAACATCCCTTAAAAGACTTATCAGTAAGGGGCTAAATTTATATATGTTTGGTGGAAATTCAATGCAGAGAGAAGCTCCAATATTTCAGACTTCTTGTAAAGGAAAATATTTAAGTCAAATATGTAAGTGGCCATTGTGTTCCTATATCATGTAAAACAAAGTCTTTGCATAGCGAGATGGCTAATTTATAATTCTGAAGTGAAATTTCCCATGAAAAATTTAGGTAGAAATGATGCCTGAATGGATAGAATTCCTTTTCATCTAATAATATGCTGGTATAAATGTGTTAACAGTGAAATGCGTTTTCCGTATTCAACTCTGCTGTGAAAATAGCTTCTAAAGCAGGAAACATTTATATCATTGCTCACCTGGTGCACAAGGAAGCACTCTCCTTGGATACAATGGGATTACTCATGTGAATGATATTAGATGATGCGGGAGAGGTTGTGCTGACCTGAACAAAGTGTGGAACTGGCAGAGGGCAAGATCTTCTCACACGTCTCAGTTCTGTGCAGCGGAAGAACAGCACCAAGGATTTCCCAACATTCACAGAAAAACATAAATGTGAAGAGTTAATTTAAATTCCACTGAGTCAACAGCAGCTTCTTAGAGTTAAATTGAATTCCACCGAGTCAACAGCAACTTCTTTATTTATTTCAGTGGAGACAGAGCTTTGCCACAGGACTTTTCTGATACATTTTAGCATAACATCTAAAACCAGTCCATTATCTGTTTATTTTCTGTGTTTGTTTTTTTATTTTTTCTTCCTTTCTTTTTGGAGGTGTTTATGCATCTCTGCAATGAAGCACAAAGCTTGTGAATGAAAATGTCCTATTATTTGGCTGCTCTTGCACAAGTATTTTTTTCTTCTTGTATGCTTCTCATAGAGGTATTTTTCTTTTATGTAGTGATATTTACTTTATGCAACTGTCATTTTTTCCTCTTCCATCTTACAGTACTGTATGTTACACTGCACTTTCTTTCACAGGATGGATTTCCTGCAACAGTTTCCTTTTTAACTTGTGAAACCTGTATCAGCAAATATGAAAACAACAGAATGAAAAAAAACCTAAGAGATGACATGATGAGAAACAAACCAATAAAGATTATTGCAATAATGTTGAGAAAGAGGCATTTCTGCGTCGAGCAGTTATTTTTCCTCAAGCTGTCAGTACGCGAGCCCTGAAGGGCTCACTCTTTGTGACATGTTGGAGAAAATACAAGGCCTCTAAGCATGCTGTAGATGCTATTTCTCGGAAATCATCTTCTAATGCTTGCAAAACCTCAGTCCAACCGACTGCAAGTAATTCAGGCTTCTTCCAGAGCATCCATTATATCACTCTACCCTTTTCTCTGCTTCTTCGCATTGACTTGCACTTCCTCCCTCCCTACCTGATTGTAATCTCACCCCTGGTTTCAAAACACAGCATTTCATCCACCACCTCGAAAGGAGGTGAGCTGTGGGATAACACTGCTGTGTAAAAGAAGGGGAATTTGGAAGCTGAGCCATTTGCTGCATTTTCGTGCCGACTAATAATAGAGTTTTCAGGCTTTGCCCTGCCAAATGTCACAGGATCAGGAATCTGGAGAAAACCGAACTGGGGAGGAGGCTTAAAAATATCACTTAAAGAAATAAGTCCTGGTTTCCTTTTATTTATCTTCCTGCTAGGTCCTGCTGCACCTTGCATATCTAGGGATCAGATTTACAAGAATTTTGGACAGAAAGACCTAGAAAAAGTGAATTTATATTCTTTTTTATTCAACACCAATTAAGATATCTGGAGATTTTTCTGGGATTCTGAGGTCTCTAAGAAAAACATAGAATATCATGTTACTTGGGACAAAATACACTGGGAATAATGATACTGGAGCCTAATTTCATTAATTTAAGATGAGGTTTTTTGTTGTTTTTTTTTTTTCCTTTAAAACATCATAGTTGGAAATTATTTTTCTGAGTCCTCCTTTTCTTCCAGTCAGTGGCATGTTATAATATGCTTCTGTAGCAGATAATGTAGTGAATGACTTCACATTCACCTTTGCAAGAGGTTTAGTTTTTCCTACTTTCTTACAATGTTTTCCCTTTTAAGTCAGCTTGTGTACAAACAGGTTTCCAACAGACTGGCGCCCTTTTCCCTGCTGGAGGAGGGATGTGAACATCAGGGTTGGGGACAGAAGTAAGGCTTACAACAACCTTTGGGGCTCTGCTCTGTGACGGGTGGTGGGTGCTGAGCAGAGGTGTATGTTCTGCAGCCAGGCACAAAGCTTAAATCACGAACCATACTCCCACATAACTATATGTGGCATTAGTAAAGCAGGATGTGACCAAGCATGTAAATCCCAGCCCACTCATTGAGCTGAATATATAAACTATTACCTTATAGGTTACTCAATATGAGGTAGAAACCAAGTCCTCCTGGTGGTGATGTCAGCGGGCTGACTCAAATGCCAGTGCACTACCTTGCAGCACCAGGATAAATACATTTTATACTTCAGTGCTTAAAACTGGTCAGTAATCTAGAACTTGCGGCCTGATGCTGCGAAGGTTTGTGCTTGTGAGTAACCATAGCGCCATGAGCAGGGCTGTTGTAAGCGACGCAGCAGTTTGCCGTCAGCGAGTTTCCTTAGATTTACAGGCTTAGGGGCTTAGTAATTTTTTGTAAGATCACACGATTCGTGGTTTTCAATGTTTATTTGTAACATTTGTATTTCAGCTGAGTGCAGAAACTGTTGATTTATTCCTTTCCTCTCTCTCTCAGTTCTTGAGAAGCCACATCCACAGCTCTTCACAGACGTAACGCATCCTTAATGCTGCTGAGGGGAACTCTGGCCCTGAGTAATTGTAATTTCCATGTTGTTGTCACTTTCCTGTCCCTGGCACTGAGAGGCTTTCAATGTTTTGACACCTTTCCTGTGCTGTCTCCAGCTTGAAATTTCCTTGTTTGTTTCTTACATGGTGCATTTTAATTCCAGGGCGTGTAACTGCTAATGCACTATTGCAGTCGACATTGAAGCTCTGAGAAAACAGACTGGTAGAACTAGGAAAGAGTTTGGAAAATGGAACTGATTTCTTTACTGCATATGTTCTGGTCCTCCCATCTTAAAATGTGCAGTGAGGCAAGAAAATGATCAATGTATGTAAAGCTTCCTTACAACTAGAACTTTTTAATTTTGAAAAAGGCAGTGTACATGATAAAGGTCAGTAACACACATGAATAGCATAAAGAAGTGCTTGTTCCGTGCCACAGTCAGGAACAGGGAGACTTAGTGAAATAATAAAAGCAGCACTTTAAATGTACAAAAGCATTTTTCTCCCTTTATATGTAATTTAAATGATGACTCTGTTTGTGAGGAGGTCAAAATTATAAATTGGTTCAAAAAGGTATTAGGCAAATTCATGAATAATAGCTGTATGAACTACAACAGCCCAGAGGTAACCTCCAGCTTGAGGAATCTCTAAACTACTGATTGCTGTCATCTGTCAAGGGAAGGGTCATACTGTATGTACTTTATTCCTCCACAATCATTGGCTACTGCCCCCTGTTAGAAAAAGAGACTGATCTGGAACAATGAAAATATGTCTGTTGCTTTTGTTTAAGATTGAAGATTGGTATGCAAGAGTTTTTAAATAGCATAGAAGAAGTGGGAATGCAACTGCAAATGTATTAATATCAAGAAGTATGAAGAATTATTTACAATGCTATAATGAAGCATATCCAGGAACAATAGATTGGACTGAAAACTCAGCTTAGGTGAAATTCTGAACAAAAAAAAAAAATGCATTTAGATTAGGAACAGTGTCTTCCTAGAGTTAGTAGAGAAAAAAAAAAAACACTTGAAAATATACACTATTTGAGAGAGAATCCTGAGATGATATCCAGATGGCGTAAGTTAAATGCCACAGGAGATGAGTTTACTTCAGTGGATTGCTGGCTTTATCACAACGCACACATCTGGTCTGTAGCTAAGTTGTACGTATTGCACCATAATAGTGTATTTCAGAAAGTATGGGTCAAGTATGCTCTGAGTTGCACCTAATGTGACTTCACAGAACTGATGACAGATTTCTTTACATCAAACAAATCTGTTCTTAGTAGTGGTGTAAACTTGAAGTCTGTTAGCCTTGGGTATTTTTCCTTAGTTTACTGAGAACAAATCTGGGCCCAATACCTCAAATTTAAAAGACATCTCCTGGAAAAGTTTGTTTCTCTTTCAGAACTTTTGGGATGGTAAATAAACAGTATTAACTTGAAAGACTTCTCAGAATTCTTAACAATTTATACAAAGCCTTTAATTACTACCAGCATTTCCATAAAGGGGAATGTTATTTAGTGGAAACATTGTGTCTTAAAACCTTGTCTATTTTGGGCAATGACATTGTCTCCATTTCTCTCTGGAACGCAGAATCACTGGGAGGCTGAAGGGCAAACAGATCAGGCAGAAGAGACCATGAGGTGAGGAGCAGAAGGAGAGAGAGATCACTCAGACTTGTGAGAGGCAGCTAAAGTCATCCTCATTTTGTCTCATGTGGCAAGTACAGATATTTATACAACCACAAGATCTTTCTCCAAGTTCCATCAGTGCAGCTGAGAAACTGAAAAATAACTTCTACGCTTTGTGTCCATTACTGAGATTGAAATACCTGCAGGTTGACCTTAGCTCTAACCGTGTGTTCCGGAGTGGAATTTTCTTCTTTCAACACAGTCTGTTTTCAACAAGGTGGATATTTATTAGCATGTGAAAGAATCTATAAGCAGTGATTTAGAGGCTAAATCTGAGCATATTTGAAATATTACCTTATGAATTTCTTATCTATTTGCTCAATTCCTCTTTCTAGTGATTTTTTTTTTTTTTAATGTGTGAAGGAGGTAATGTATAATTTCTATTGTCTTATTTATTCCTTATTAATATTTGGGTCATCTCTACAAAGAATTTTTGAAGTTCTTTCCATTAGTATTACATCAAATATAAGATGATTTTTTTTTTATTAAAATGAACTATTTTGAGAGAAGATGGCTTGAGTTTTTAATGCTACTAGCAATTCTTGAAGACTGGACAGGCTGAAAGTCTAACTTGTCAAACCAAACAGCGTCTGGAAGTTCCAAAGAAAACATGAACCCTAAAACTAACAAGTATGACATAAATTTAATGGCACAATTGCTTGGTTAATAGGTCATACTTTCTAAGCAATGATGTGTGTTGTGATTAATAAAATGCCCTAGCATAAACTAGACATTACAGAGATTTAATAATGAAGTTCAAGAATGACGAACATTTAAAAACAGAAAATAACCCAGAATGGTATGATGCATAATGGATGCAAATTAATATAACTGTGAAGGATTTCAAATATAAAAAGGGGTAATTCCAAAAAGAAATGTATCCAGAAAACAGCTCCTGCCAGCACTTATGGGATTTACAAACATTTTGAAAGGCTTACTTAATTTTTACTTGATGCAACTTTTTTCTAACTTAGCAAAGTTGCGGATAGCTTTGCCCTAAATTTGCCTTGTATAACTAAGAGATGATAACCATAGACATTAAATTTACTGGGGAAGAAATTTCCCAAATGCTAGCTAAGACTGAGACATATCTTAGGAAACTGTGCAAGTCTCTATGTGCATATGTGCCTTTTCTTTTTCCTTATTCTCTACATGCCAGCATGAGATATGCGTGCTTTATGCTGGCTGCTATTCAAACCATGGAATTGAAACAGCAGCTAGAAATGCTATACAGGATGGAGAAATGTCATAACCTTTCTTGCTTTCTTCCAGCCATGCATCCTGTGCTATTCAGTTGCTAAAGAGTGGCAGGAGAAGTCACACAGCAAAGTGTGCAATACCAGAAAAAGTATAAATTGGAGTATAGCCAGAAAAAGGGCTGTAATCCATTAGTGAAGTGGCGTGAACCTCTGACTGAACAAACCACATGCAAACCAAAAACCTAAGCATCCCTTATTTGGCAGGCAGTTCTGATTTCTTGCGAAACCTGCAACAAACAGAAGAACAGTAGCTACTTCTTGTTGAAGTCAGATTGATGGGGTTACCATGAGAGATTAGAAAATACCCTGAAAAAAGAAATGCAGGAGACCTGGTTTCCCACATTGTTCCGGCTTGGCTGTCCAATTTTGATTTTCCATCTTCAGGCTAGTGCTGAGTTAGACAGGGGAAGTGGGTGCATTTCTCTTTCCTTAGACCTTTTTACTCTTTATAATCTTTAAATCATCATAATCATTAAATATTATTTGGAACTTTGATTTCCCACATTTTAGTACTCTGTGAAGCCTTTCTTGGTTTTGAACAGAATTGAAATCCAGAAATCACCTGACTAACCTGATCACCTTCCACAACAAAATAACACTTTTTTGTCAACATGGGGAGAGCAGTAGATATTGTTTGCCCGGGCTTCAGCAAAGCATTCAACACTGTTTCCCAAGACCTGCTCCTGGAGAAACTGGCACAATACAGATTGGATGGATGGTCTGACAAATGGGTAGGAAATTATCTCACAGGCTGTGCTCAGAGGGTGGTAATCAATGGTTCTTGCTCAAGCTGGCAGCCAGTCACAAGCAGGATCCCCCAGGGACCAATACTGGGCCCCACGATGTTCAACACCTTCATAAATGGTCTGGATGATGGGATTGAAAGCACCCGCATCAAATTTGCTGAGGACAAAATGGGTGGTGAGGTGAACACATCAGGAGGGAGAGCCATCTTGCAGACAGACCTAGCCAGGCTGGAAGAGTGAGCGAGCAAGAGCAGTGTGAAGTTTAATAAAGACAAGTGCAAAGCCCTGCACTTGGGATGACATAACCAAAGAGCCCAGTACAGGCTGGGACCAGTGTGGCTGGAGAGCAGCCTTGCTAGAAGGGACCTGGGGGCCCTGGTGGACAACAAGCTGAACATGAGTCAGCAGTGCATCACTGCAGCAACAAGGGCAAATTGGATCCTGGGCTGCTTCCACAGGGGCAGTGGAGACAGAGCTTTTATCATCCCACACCACTCAGCGCTTGACAAGCTGGAAAGCTGTGTCCCCACAATTCAGGAAAGATGCAGACAGATGTGAAGGGGTCCAAAGGAGGCCCACAAAGATGATCAAAGGGCGGGATAATCGGTGCTTTAGCAAAAGATAGTATTTTAAAGCAGCTTGGCTAATCTTTAACTGTATAATGAAATACTAAAGTGTTCCATTTCTTTGTGAATTGAAGTTGAAAAAAAGTGTTTTGAGGCATAAGTGCTACCTTTACAGCGACTTTTTTTTCCCAGTTTCTATCCCATTTCCAATTAATGAGTTTTAATTATGTCAGTTGTCAGCAGCAGTAATAATATATCTCCCAGTGTATGGAGCTGATAATCATGATTTTCTTAAACTTACCACATTATAGGATTCTGTGTTACTGTATCTATCCAGCAGTACACAACGTTCATCTGAGCAACCTAGCTGACATAATGAAATATAATTATTCTTTTCAATTGTTCATTTTAAATGTAATTGTATTTTTAAATTACTGTGCAATTTAATAAAATCATGGAATATAATTGCCTTCTTTTAACTTGTATGTGCTATAGAATATTATAATTTTCTAAACTTCCATGCATTCTTGTCTTTACTTTAAACTTACGATTAGCATGATTTGAATGAATATCTAGTTATTGTTCATTCTGAGTCATCTTGCTAATTTATTGACTGTTCTGGGCATAACCGGTAGTCTTTAAATTTGACATAATTTCTGAAGTAACCCTGCTTGAAGTCCTGTGGACCTCGATACTATCAGTTTCTCAAATCTTCACAGATTAAAGTAGATGTTTCCTTGATCGTGATTAACAGTGTCCCACAAAAGACAGGGCAGATCTGCAGCACAAACGGAGAACACAGAAAAAACTGGGAGAGGAGTCACAAGCATTTCCTGGCTCAAAATATTTCTATAGATGAGAAGCAGATTGCTTAGCTTCTGGGCTGACCTGTCTCAAGTGGGTGGCAGTTTCAACTGTGGATCTTAAACTGAGTGTCAGTCCCTGATAATGTTTGCCTGTGGGTGTAGGGATGGTGAAGTCTGTTCAGGTGAAGTCTGTGCAGATTTACCAAAATACCTGTGGACAGAAGCAAGGGCAAGCCTTGGATTCTCAAACGTCTTTAACTTTACACAGTGAAGCAGGAGCAACAGACTTGCTTGATCAGCTACTGAGTTATAGTTCTCATTGTATTTCTCTCAAAGTGGATGAAAAAAAACATAAATCCATAGCGATTCCTGCTTCAGAGTCTTTACAACAGGGGAATTGAACTTGTTGCTAAGGAATTGAACTTGTAATTTTCACATTCATTAAATATAAAGATTTATGCCTTGAAACTCAGCTAGTCAAGAACCAACATCCAGAAAGGGGAATTTTTGAAAGAACAAGTGTTTTGTTTTGTTTGAGCTTAAGAATATCATCGTGGAGATATTTCCCAAGGATTGAAGTGGAGTCAGATTCTTCTCGTCACAGCCCCATGTCCTCCCAGTAGCACTAAATCCTTGAATACTCCAGATTTCCTGAATAGTTCTGTCCTCTAGCAAAATTAGCCTCTGTGTAATCTGGAAGAAACAAGTGGTCCCCTTTCTGTGAAATGGGGAAGAATCACGACTGTGACGCTTCTGCACCCCGTCAAGCAACATCCATCCGGCATGACTTTTAAGACCCTCATCTCTGTAGTGCATAAGTCCTTCGTGAAGATCAATTAATTCATCTTCATAATACTCCAGGTGTTTTATCATCTCTTCTCTACTCAGGACCAAGGAGAATAATAAAGATCAGACAAAAATGATTTATGTATTGAACCACATTTTTAGAGGTCTCTGCTAATGACTTAGCCAAGTTATCTGTTCTATCTCCCTGTATTCTCTCAATTTCTGATTTATTAAAACAAAGAAAATAGCGACCTTGTGATCTTTCTGCAAATGTCAAGTATCAAACACTTAATGCAAACCTTTTAGGAAGAGAGAGAGAACGAGAGAACCCCAGGAATTACTTTTTTTTTTTAATTACATGCTTTTAGATTCCCTGTTTCATACCATAATTTCTGAGTTTAAGGAATTACATCAAAATCAGCTGCTAAAGGATAAACCAAACAGGTAGGGAATAAACACAAGTATTGAAAGACAGGAAGGCTCCCTGTGGAGAAATATCCTCTGTCTCCATCAGGCTGGGAGTTTTCTTTTCCCAAGTTTTAACACAAGGCTAAACAGAATCTCCAGGAATGGAGTGGGATGGGTTCTCAGTGGTCAGAAATGCAGGGCAGAAGGAATATGCTGTGAGCAAGACAGGCGACTTCCTCAACCAGAAGCAGCCGGAGCTCCGGTAGGCATTAACTGAAGTTTGAATTTGGGCACAGAACTATGAGTCTGCCTTTTGTTCTATAAAACTATTTTTGCAAATACTTGAGAGAAGAGACATCTGAATAAAGCATGGGTCTGAAAATGCTGTTTATGCCTTTGAATATATGAAATACCAACTCCTGAAGGAAAACATTCAAACACGTGAATGGTAATCTGAGCTTTCATTGTTAATATGATTAAAAACCAGGGTACTACAAAGAAGGAAGGTGGTTTTAAGGGTTTGCCCACATATTTCAACTTACAGTCAGGTATAGAAATCCATGCATTAATTTTGGAAAGCTGAGAGCAGAGCTGTCAGCCTGATGTTTTCTAAACTTATCAGCTAATGTTCTGAAATAAACATTGGCACAATATATCTCGCCAAATTCTAGTGTTTAAAGCTGTCAAGATTCATCTTGCTGAAGGGGTGCCAACCTGGACCCCCCTTTACTACATCCAACCCTTATGCAGTTGAGACTTGGCTTCCTTGGGGGAGGGACGTCCCACAGCAAGGCTCCATGGGGCAGGCACCCTGAGGCCCCACGCGTAGGCAGCCCTGCATCACAGGGGAAAGCGTATCCAGGGGCCCTCCCTGCCCTTGATAAGATAAACTCTGGGTGTGTTAGTGCAGTTGGCCTTATGAAGACTTATAACCCAGCTTGGGAAGGCTGAAGGGTTTGCTTCTGCTGATGCAGTTTGATTCCCCTTATCCAAACCACTTTTTCATTATGTTTTCACCTAGGAACTTCTATACTGAATCCAAAGCTGCTGGACAGTTGGCCTAAATAATGTGAAGTTCAGTCACCAGGAGAGTTAAGTGTTGTGTGCCACTGGCAAAGAGACAACAGAGACCAAGGTGCGAGCAGTGCTTGAGGCCTCTGCAATGGCAGGGAACTGATTAGGAGAGATATGCCCAGATGATCATAGCAGGAAATTCATGACCCGTGCTGTGCAGAAAGATGAAAAAATCCAAGGTTTCCCTCCCCCCCCTTGAAGTCACTTTTTTAAGTGTACAAGAACTTCTTGCCACGGCTTTGTGCTGTGAACTCATGTTGAGGCAATTACCTATGATGACCTTTAAGTCCCTCTCTGAATTACTTATTTCCAAGACAGAAACTTGTTCAACCTGCACTCTGTGTTCCCAGATATCTTATGTTACATTTGACCATACAATATGTACTTTTATTGCTTTCTGATCATTTACCAAGTGATTCAGGGCTCCCTGTAACAGTAACCTGACTATTAAGTATACTCTTTGATCTTATGAGTTACTGTGCTAGTAAAATTTTTGTAGCTTTAGCTGTTACTGATAAAAATAGGGGTCAAGAATCAGTTCCCTGTGGCATTATAGCTAAAGCTCCATTCCTGACTATTTCCTCAGTATGAACTGCTTTTTGAGATCCATCAGGGGACTGAGTTTTAAGTCACTGTACTGTTTTTTAGATCCAGGATCTTGAGATCTAAAATCAGAAACTGAATGGTACTGAGTCTAGGAGAAATCCAAATATAAAACAATATAAATTGGCTATATCAGTTAGACCTGAAATCCCAACATAAAAAGGGAACAGTTGATTTGAAAAGACCTACTTTCCATGAAATCAGGCTGACTGATGCTGAACATTTCCATAGTCTTTAAATTTAATTGACAGTCTCAAATTGGTTCCATATTTTTTCCAGGAATTGACATCTAAGTCCTCTACAATTCTCAGAGCCCCTGCTTTTATTCAGTTTTTTAATCCTGGCATTTATCCAGTCCTTTGAAATTTCTATAGTTTTTAAATGTTTGTTAATTATGAACAGTAATGGATATGTTCAGAGAGAGAGTTTCTCAGCAGTTTCCTCTAAGACGATTCTATTTAGGTTATTCTCTCCTGCTCAGTTTGATTGGCAAAGCTTTCATTTTACTGCAGTTGCCCTCAATTTTTCCATTGAAAGAGGAGGTGAATGTTCTGTCCCCTTCACAGCTGTGTAAGGGATAGATTTTGCTTGCTTGTTAATAAGAAAATTTACCAACCATTGCTATTGCTCTAGTTTTTCTTACTGATGTTTATTAATTTATTTCTCCTCACATGTACTTTAAATATAGGTTATATTACATTACTGCTTCTATATGTCTTTTTAAAACACCAGGACTAGAGTCTTTTGCTTTGTTTGGGCATAAGTACCTGCACCGCCATAGCAGGTTGATAAGCCTGGGAGATATGTTGTACCAGAAGAGCAAACAGCGCATCTCAGTGAACCTGTAACAAATCTCATCTTATCCAGGCATAGCTTGAATGGTTTTTCTCAAGCACAACTTTTTATTCATTTCTATTGATTATGCAGCCAGGTCACTATACATTTCTTGTTTAATACATCCCGCTTGGTCTACTGGTTAATTAACCTGGCAATGTTTTAAGACTACCTTTATTTAACTCTTCTAAATATGTATACTAATAGTCAATCCTATATTCTTTATGCGTTATGTAAACCATGTATCCAGGTCATGCAGCTAATACTTGGAAAACTACTAATTTTAGGTCCAGTTTGGGTGACAGATTAAAAAAAATAATACTTATTTTTAGAATCTCTGAGGAGAACTTGGTCCTGACTGTTTCAAAGGTGAGGAAACTTTTTTGGGTCTCTCCATTTATTTTTAGGAAATAACTTTGGAATAACTTGACTCTTTTTGTTTGAGAGAGTGGATCTGAAATTCACTTAAAGCTTCATTCAATATTGCTAAGCCAGTGCATTAATCAAATAGCAGGTTTGGAAAACACACAATAAAAATTTTAACCATAATCTCTCGGTGCCAGTGGGTCGGAAGCACCCACTGTTAAGTGATGCTGCATTTGGCATCATTGCTGAGGAGTCAACCTCCAGGTTCCACAAAAGCTTATTAACTTAAAATATCTAACTGCACTGTTTCTCAGATACAGTGCAGCAGCCCTTAAGGTAGTCACGATGGATTTATCATGAGGCTAATTCTGCTAGTTCAGAGAAGGGTTGTCGTCGTAGTAGATCACTTTTCTGTTGCTGGTGGACTTTTACCTTCCTCAAATCCTTGACTTCCCCCTCTATACATTCAGTTGGGGTATAAGGAAAGTACAGTACCATCTCTAAACGGATGTGCTGTTGAGTTTTGTATTTTCTCTGAATTGAAGTTGCTTCAGGCCCCTCCTCTATTTTTCATTTTCACTTTGTGCCTTTTTTTTGACAAGTGGGAATCACAGCGCTCTCCTCGGCATGGCAAACATAACGTTACAGATCCCTCTGCTGTCTTTAGGAGGCAGGTACAAGAGGCATCAATACTGCATCAAACAAAAGCAGTGGGGCATCTAGGTGCTACTCACAGTTTGAGATTCTTGTGATAGAAAACTTATTGATGCTGTTGTACCTGGAAAAGCCCGAGGGACGTTTGACTGGAACGCCAGGAGGAAAGGCGGCAGATGCCGTGGGATGAGGGGCTGACCAGCCCTGCGCGTGGGCTCAGTGCTACATCCCCACCTGGGGAAGATGGGCTTGCGTGAGAGGCTGCACCCTCGGCAGCACAGCCTTTGCCTCCGGCACAGGGAGCAGGCTGAGCTTTTAGACTGCCATTTTGTGGGCAGTTGACTCTTTTCCCTTCTCAATAAAGCAGCACATTTCACAACAAAACGTGGACTCTGTCCAGCTGTACAGCATAAGGTACTCAGGGTTACGTTTGTCTCCTGTATATGAAAAATAAAAGACGGGGTCTTGGTAAAGGTTGAAGAACAGAGGAAAATAAGACAATTTGAATTATGAATAACTGACCAAGCATCCAGAGGTCCAGTGTTCAGCTCTTTGGAGATGCTTGGGTCCTTAACTTTACATATATAGATGACTTTGCATACAGGTGACTTTACATATATCAGTGAAGAGAGGTGTCAGCTGACAGCAGCAATGTAACCTGCAGCTGTGGGGATTTCTGTGTCATGCCTCACTGTATTCCTTTGTTCTCCACTGTGTTCCTCTATTTCCCATCAGTCTTGAATTAGCTATCATCAGAATCCATGAGGTCACTGAAGAGGTATTTTTCTTGCTCCCAGTAGGGTAATAAGTTGTTTTATAATTAATATTTAATGGGAGTGTGTTTGGAATCTCCAGGAAGTCATCAATAGTTGATCTACTTAAAGGGGGGTTATTTGGGTTCATCCCATTCACAATAATTATGATATGCACGAGCTTGTGGGTAGCAACCACAAAGGATACTGGGATTTGAACCCTGAGGGGAGCAAAAGCCTGTATGAATGAAGAACAGGTGTCTGTGATTCATATAGGATGGCAAATGTACTCTCTGAGAATATGTAGTATAAAATCATACCTAAAGCTATTAATATTTGTATTTAAACTTTTTAAAAGGAATTTTTTAAGAAAAATTCTTCAGTTAGACATGCTTTCATTGTCACTTGCTTGAGTTCAAATAGACTACAAAGCTCAAGCAAAACTCACCCACAATACAGATCATCAGACTCCAAAGCAATACCAAGACCCGATATTACAGGTAAAGGTATCACTAAGAAGCAGAGCAAATAAATACATATAAACCACTCTAACCCTCAGGCTTAAGCAATCTGGAGAGAACAGCAATGGGTACATTTCTGAAAAAAGACAAATAGCTAATTTATCGAAAATTGCATTTTTTGATTGACGGCAGCTATTTGTGATGTTATGCCAACTTTGGCAAAAAGCTCCACCCCACCATAAATATTATTTTCTAAAAGGAAATAGTTCATTTTGACAGTTTATTAACTAGGTAATTTGATTTTTTGTTTTGAATCAACATTCTCAAACTAAATATGTATATAGTAAATGTTTATAGATTTTCTTTAGAAGTCATTGAAGCTGAAATATTGCACTTGGGGTGGAATAAAAGAGAATTTTTTATTATTTTTTATGAAGACAACTAATGGACCTTTAGTTGTGTTTTTTTTTCTAACAACCTGAAAATTCAGGCATTCATACAACAAAGCATTCATGGGATGATGAGATACTCTGATGGACCAGCAAAAATTATGACTTGACCCTAGATAAAGAAAAAATTGGCATCCTACAGCTTGCAGTCCAGGTGATATTGGTGCTTATGAGAGTGAAAACAGAATATTTGAAATGTTCACTGAATTTCTACATAGGAAGTACTTCAGAATTTTGAGTGATTTAGAGGATGTGACCATAAAGCTGAACATTTTTAAAAAGCCCCAAACCTTTTTTGTCCTTTTGCAGTGTTCTTAGCAAGTTTGGCTGCTACTGGGAGCACATGGTGTCATTGAGTTTATAATTGCTTATTGATTCAGGTAGACCTCTTTGCACGCCAGCTCTGATCCTCATGGAGGAGAGGGAAGGCACTCTTCTGGGCTTGACTCACCCTAAAGTTTGTCTTGGAGTGATGACCTTAATATTGCTAACTCCTATTAATTTCCAGCTTTTTCTCTAAAGGAACTGAGAAGAGGGAGACTCAAGGGGCAGGCTCCAATCCTAGACCAACAGCTCTCTTAGAGCAGGGACTGATCTCTGTTGGCCCCTTGTGATTGGTTTCAGCTCTTGTACCACCACAATAACTTAGAAAAGCTGGATTTCAATAAAGAAATATAGCCTTTTATTGGCAAGAGAAACCAATATTAAAAAAAAAAAAAACCAACCCAAAACAAAACAACCAATCCCTTCTCTGTACTAGAATAGATGTAGACTCATTAAATAACATACTTCAAACTGATGCCCAGAAAGCCAAATTACAAATTAATCTGTGACAGAGACACACACTAAGAATTGTAATTTAAAAAAAAAAAAAAATTAATAAGTTTAACCATCTCTGAACATCCCAAGATATTGCTTTCTTATTATTATATTGTCTCTTGGTATATTTTTTTGGTAGCTTAGATGTCACTGTTAACCTTCACAACCTGGAATTTGTGGACCTGGTCTCACTTCACCAGTGAGTCATGACAATTTTGCAGTGTGTGTTATTAGCTACCTTTGCCACCATTTGCTGAACTGGAGCACCTGCTTGTGTATTTTGAAGGAGGAAATAAGTGAAAATATATAAGTATTGTTGCTGATTGATAGAAATCAAACTTTGCGCTATGTTTCTGAAGTCCTCCAGTTTTGAAGCTGTTGGTGCAGCAGAGCCCTAGGAACCACAGGCTTCAGCTGAATCATCTGGATTACAAGAAAATCTGCTGACCTGTGTCAGTGTATAACAAATGAAAAGTGTCAGAAAAATGGCAGGAACTGCTGTGAATGACACAGGCATTTGATGAAAAACTAGTGGAACAAAAGAAAAATTACTGTAGATGGTCCTAGTAAGTACTATGGCATTATATTTAATACATGCTTTGAGGTGTTCTGACTGTACCTGGTAAAAGTATCAGAAATGAAGTCTCTAATTGAAAAGAACAACAACAATGTAGCCCTGAATTCATTAGAACTGTTCATTTTCCTGGGTTTAGTCATACCTGTATGTACTTTAACTAAGATCCCGACGCATTTGTAAGCTCTTTCAGTGTGATTCTAGAGTTTCAAAAAGGAAAAAGTGAAAACAGAGATGGTATTAAGTGGTATTACATGGTCTCCAAAGCACCTTTCCCATAAAGTTGGAAGTTTTATTTCCACAGCACAGCTGCTTCAGTGCTGAAGGCAGGAATCTTGGGATTCCCCTTTGTACAAGGATGCTTTAACCACTGTGCTCCAGCTTCTTCACCTCCTGGATCTTGCTTTACATACTGTGGAGACATGTTTTTGAAGAGAAGTGGCTTGCTGCTCTTCAGAGATGAGAACTCTGTGTTTGAACACACCCTCTGTGCTCCAGATGAAGGTGGCGAGGCCTGATTTCTTGTTTACTCTAACTTGACATTAAGTCAGAGATAGATTCCGTAACACCGCCTGTTTTATTGGATTTGTTTCAAAAAACAAGTGTTTCTGAGGACCCTGAGTCTGTAGAGATGATTCTTCAGGGTAATTAGAGCATGTCCACAGCACTGACCCCTCTTCAGGCTTCCCTGACGCTCCCTCCAGGGACAGGGCAGGATCTGGCCATGCAGCTCTTTAGACAAGGCATTTTCTTGGCTGCAATGCGGTGCTCTGGGTGTGTAGTGAATTTTCCATCCAGAACAGAGGCAGAGTGAGCTTAGGCCAAGAGTTCTCCAGCTTGTGAGCTGAAATTTCCCTTTCTTATTGTCTGTAAGCCTTGGACACCCAGAGGGCTGAGTTCTCACGTCTCTCTGCTCTCGGGCGTGCACTACACCACTGTCGCCCAGCCTCCTGTACCTCCTCTTCCAAGAAGAGTCCATCGCCAGTCTGGTCTAGGTGAGTGTGAGCAAAGCTTTTCAGGTCGTCTTTTTGGATTAAGTACTCCTAGCATCCTCCTATATCATGTTTTATATTCCCATGTCCTTATTTGATTCTAAATCAAAAAAAGGTATATATTTTAGCCTTAAAGGTTAAAGAATCTGATACTTTCCCCTGACAGTGAACCATGTCTTTAGGCAATGTCATATTTAAGTGCCTCTTATTTAAGAGGGTAATCTTTCATTTGCCTTTGGTTTTCATGATTATTTGAACATTTGTAAGTTAATTTTTCCTCAGTTCCATAGGATTAGAAATATTTCTTCCATAAGATAAAATGAGGAAGCAACTGAGGAATATGTGAAATAGAGACCAAATTCAGAAGAAACATTTATTTTGAAGCAAGACTCTGTCTTGGCCCTAGTGATCAGATAAAATCTGAGTGTTGATGCTTTTAAAATTTAATTTGCTGATAGGTCAGCATTTGTGAAAACCTGATCTCCACATTTGTAATGCAAGTTTTGCCCACTGGGGAAAAGGTTTGTGACTTAGCTCTGGTCTTTTGCAGTTTGTTGTATGGGAAGGGTGGTGTTTGCAACGTGATGTAATGCTATGGAAATAAATACTCTTGCCTAGAAACAATTATTCAGAGTAACTGACTGAGAACAATTGATAGCAGCTGTAATGTGAGAGATGCCAAAAGATACAGTGGACTTTTATATCTGTAAGTGTTAAATTGACATTATGTGAAGCACACAGCTTTTAAAGATGATCGGTAGGGTATTAGCACAATAACCTGCAATTTTGTTTTATCCTTTGGTTTCCACATCATTTTTCATGGTACTGGAACTCTTCTGTAGTGGTTTCACCCACTGTTCTATAATGACATTAAAAAACAAAAGAGAAAATAAAATATGTAAGTATTTGACAAACGGAGAAAACCAGCACTTAGTGCACTACTACCACAGGGTTTAGATTTCAGGTTTAGGTTTGTTGTTTACATGGCTATGTAAATTTGACTTTCTGTGTTAATGGCTGAAGTTATCTAGCTTGTTCTTTAGATTTTTTGTGCTGGAAATAGGCCTTACAAGTGGAAAAAGTATATTTATTTTCCTCCCTCAGATATATCTGTATCCATTTCGGTTGCAATCATCTCACCAAAGAGATGCCAGAAGGCAGGTGCAGCATCTTTTGTCATGTCTATTGCCTCAGGATGTGGAGGCTGAATTGGTAATGGGGTGGTCTGTGCTGACCTAAGGTGGCCCCTGTAGCTGACTCCCTGCTGCTTTCCCTGGCTCTCTGTGCCCGCTCTCTCTAGAGCATCCCAATGGGCAAAGGCAAAGGTAAAAGAAAGTTCTACATGAACATGTTCTTGCCTTGTCTGGAAACAAAAGTTATGCTGCAGTGCTAGAGACACTGTTTTATTTTTGTTTGCTTGGTTTTCACTTTTTTGTTATTATTTTTATTTCTTGGTCTTTGTTTATAGGTGGAAGAGAAGTCTGATATATCCTAAATCAAGGCTCTTCTGCCTATCAAACTCAGTGAAAAGGAAGAGCTGATCCCAAATGTGAAAGTGTGGAGATTTTTATTGCTGACATCTGTAATCACTGAGGCTGTCCACTTCTCTTTCTCTTTACTCTGTTTTATTTGGGGGCATTTGGTTTTAGCTGTATTTTCTTTCAATGTTATTTTCCCTCTTAAGTCACCAAGACCCTCTGAAGGGTCAATAAACCCCTTTGAAGATCAATAAGTGCCTTACAAAATATACGACTCCATTTTTAAGAAACTAACAACATAGAAAATAAGAGATGCCTCTGCAAAATGTTAAAAAGGCTTGATGGAAAGAAATGGAGGCAGATTTGTTCAGGGAATTAATAGCTGAATCTGCCCGTATGTCATTCCCATAACTTACAATGTGAGCATTTAGTAAAAGCAGAATGTAACAGTACCTATTCAATAAGGGGATAAATATCGGGCAGTGTTATATAACAGAACGACAGCCTTTTGTACCAGTGACCTCTGTAACAGAACTGACGCAAGGAAATTGATAATAACTTTTACCAGTCATCTTTTATCATACTCATATCATATGCTTGCTTGTGATCATAAAGGGAGTTTCTTCAGAATGAACGTATTGTTTTATTTGCTTGTTCAGTGAGCAGTTTTGGTTTTATTTGAACATTTGAAGAATCAGTTAGAAATTCCAGCACCGGGATTACAGACAAAAATATGTGTGCCAAAGATAGAGTATCGTAAGAAAAATAAAACAGTAGACTGAGGCGGGGAGGGAAAAGATAGGCCCATGAAAAGTGATGCTGGCTTGTTTGAATAGCTAACTGAATTCCCTAAGTAAAATAGCCAGCAACAAAAACCTTCTTTCATCTACCCAGCAGTGATAGCTACAATTATTACATGAATAAATGTAAAATGAATAAAATGTTTTGTTTTTTTTTTTATTATTTTTAATTTTCCATTATTCAGTAATATGCTTTAATGCTTCATTAACTCTGATGATACAATCTAGTTTTGATTAGCCAGGATTTGAAACATCTGCTTTCAAATGTTACTATTCTTCGAAAAATTGTCTTCTGAACTACAGAAGTAGCACCTGAGTGCAACAAATATCTCAGCTGTTAAAGGTAGTCCAGAAGAATTGGGATTTAACGCATCAAGGACTTCATACTTTTGTTTTTTTTGTGTATCGTAAACACTGCTGAAAAAACGGACGGACAAATGAAAACACTTCTGTTTGTCTAGGTGAAGACAGTATTATGCGTGCAAGTGCTCTCTTTAGCCTGAAAAATAGTCATGATGAGCTTCTTGGCTTCCAAAACATCCAGGATTAAACCATCAAAGAAATGATACACTCACGTTAACACAGTCAGTTCACACTTCAAATCCTGCCCAGCCTGCTTTGGTTGTTCTGTTTGCTGGAACCGAATTCAAATTGTGATGTTTTTATTGTTATGACAAGCATTTCCCTACTCAAATCTCCCTCTCTCTCCAAACAAGTTTCTCTAAACTCTACTCAAGTCACACAACATCTAATAGTGAAGATATTTATGTTTGTTCTGTCTCTTTGTTCTTCTGCTTTGAAGTGTTATAAGGATGGGTTTTACTATAGCGCTTTTTATTGTGTTTTGTAATTCTGTTGTAAGCTTGAGCTATGTTGTCAGTGACCTAGTGGGGAAACTTGATATATATATATATTTATTACTCTTGTCCGCATGATAGTTTGACTCAGGTCTTGTTCTCATTGCTTTTTGTATCCCTCTAAGAACAGAGAGTTTAGGTTGTTCTTTTCATGTTATTCATTTCCATCAGAAAAGAAATGTACTGGTGTGTTCACAACTTGTAACATTAGGGAAATTTCAATTATTTGCAGCTGCAACATTTACACCGGGAAGTGCCAGAAAGATAGTCCCCACTCCAGGAGATCTGTAGTCTGCTCATAGGATGAGACATCATGAAAGCAGAAAACACAGGCAGGAGAGCAGATGAATCTGGAGAAGAAGTGATTATGAAGAGAAAAGTAAATGGTTTTTATGACCTACTGCTAATCTAAAAGTGAATTTCGGTTTTCCCCCAAGCTGTATGTGAATCCAAAGGAAAGGGCTGGACAGACACTTTGGTATCTTTGCACAGAGTGCCCTCCGCTGCCAAAGGATCCTGCTGGAAACCTCCTTGTCTACCTTGCTCACCGGCTCAGGCCAAGGCAGTGCCTAGGGCAGTAGGGAGGGGGGGCAGGACTCCTTTGTCAGTACAAGTCCCTAATGGGAATAAAAGGTAACCTGTGGTAAATTTGTCATAATCGGGGTCCTTTTAAACAAAAAAATAGTATAACAACTTATTATTAACTAGACTATGTGCGAATGTCTTCATGGCAACTACCTTCGTTAAAAAACAGCAGGCAGCTGAAACTGAAACTAGCTCAGAAATTTTTAGGCTTGCCGAAGTCTGATATTTCTAAAAATCCTGCGGTGTTCACTTTGCTCCTTTGTTTGTTTTTAATAGCTAATACTTCTTCAAGCAAGCGTATAAATCCTGCACCCTTGGTACAGAATCAAAAACGTAACATGCAGGTGAAGTACAGAAACCACAGCAAAAGTGTCTTTATTACAGTATGACTGTATGTGACCTTACTGTCTGTAGTTGCCGTATATCTTTCATGTGGATTAGAGAGGAAACACGTACGAAAGAGCTGCAAAGTCTGTCAATACTATCTCCTTTCTCTTGGAATCATAGTCAAAAATCCAATATGGGAGCAGAATTCAGATTTTTAATGAGAACAGTGGGTCTGATTTTGGCTTGGAAGATGCTGTCCTGTGGTTCTGTGAGGTCAGTTTATGTGTTTTGGAGTGTTCAGCTATATTCTGGGCCTACGCATGACTTCTCTCACAGTTAAATTTGTTCAGCTATCTTTTCATTAAAAACTTGTGCTGTGATTTTGCATTATTTCCTGTGGAGCTGCTTTTGATGACACAAATATTATGACTTGAAACCTCAGAATTTCCATAAATAATTAGAGAAGTTGGTGAAAAGAAACTTTTTTTTCCCCCCAGACACAGAGCCAAGAGAGAAAAAGGAAAATTAAATCAAACGACACATCCACAGAATACCAGAAGCCAATAGCTACAGTGCATGTCCAGAGAGCAGCATGGAATCCATGCAGTGCATCGCAGAGACAATGGGGTGTTACAAGTAACCCAGTGCTGTTAAACCACCACCAGGATAAAACAGTTACCTGAATGTATACTGGCAGTCTTACAGCCTAATCAGCATCCTCTGTTTCCCAGTCTCTCCTAGATCTTCCATTTGTTTCCCCCCCTCAGCATCCCCATGCCTATAAAAACACAATCATTTCAGTAGCTAGCCAGGTTATATTTACTGCAGCAGGGTACACTCCTCCATTTTTTGCATTTCTGGATCTCGGTGTTTCTTCTGGTCCACTGAGTTAGGACTCTCCTTCTCAGTGCCTGCACCATTGTGCTCTTCTGGTTTTCTCCTGCCAGGAGATGCATGCCTGGGCTGCGTACCCTCTTACGGCATGTGCTGCTGAACTGCTAGAGCAGGTCCATCATCAGACTGCTTTTGACTGACCCAGGTTAGGTAACACTGGAAGCGAGTTGGGAACAGTGACTCTTCATCTGGTGCAGTTGCTGTTAGGAACACAAGCATCCACAAGCATTGTCATCCACAGTGACAAGCACAGCCTTAGCTGGCCCATGACATTTGATTTAAGCAACACTCTATGTAGGAAAGTATGTGGCATTGGAATATATTTCACTCAGCTTAATGCAAACATCTACCACTTATTACAGTTAATGCATAAATGTATATTCACACTCACCTGCTTCCCTGAATAAAGTGCTTTCCTAATTTGTATCCTCACCTGGCTTTCTGCAGACTCAGCTTAACATTTGCTCCTGTGGGTGTGGTGACATTCTCTACATTGTCTTGTGACTTCATGCTCTTCTCCAGCACAGTCCCTACCAGCTCCACAAGTGCATTCAAATCTACCAGGTTTCTCCTTTCTCAGCTTTGTGCTTCCACTGATGCTGCCTCTGTTAAAGGAGGAGAAGTCCTTTCTTGGCCACAACAGTCCTTTTTTTTTAAGCTTTATAAATATACTCCTTTAAAACTCCCTCACAAAACCGATCCTATGCTTGTTTGCTTAGAACTAGCACCTCTCTATTGTCACTTATGTCAAAATAGTATGTCCTCTCTTGTTTTTCTGTGTTATAGTACAAGATCTTCAGGAGTAATGCTTTTCTTTTTTAACAGCTGTGATAGCCCAATGTATGACAGAGTTCAGGAAGCTTGGGCTGAGCTTTGACAAATGGATATACCTGGGGAGAAAAAAGACACACTAGCATTCTTTGGGATTATACTTAGCTAAGAATTTTGCTAGTTCTTTTCAGACATGAAGAAGGGCTCAGGAACACTTGTCTTTTTTTTCTTATTTATTAGTTGAATTAATGGTACAATCCCTCCCTACAAACCTCTACTTTAAGGTTGTTCTGTGCAGAGATAATGCTATTTTTGTATTCCTCAAGAAACTTAAAGACTTACTGGACACATTCCACCTTACTGTTACTTTTGCCAACAGATGTTTTGTTTCCTTTCGGGATAAATTGCCTGTAAATTCTTTGCGGCGTATAAAATATTTCTTTGAGAATCTCGGATCAGCATACAGCTGTATCATTAGGAACACAGGGTGGCCAACCATTTTGCACACCGTTGTTATTAATTGAAAAACAGTCCTTTACAAAACTCAAAAACATTTTGCAATTGTCAACATTTTCAGTTTTCATAAATTTATATCAGAATTTTGTGTGCTGATATATTCTGCCTTGTTAAGATTTTTACTGATACTTTCTTCAACCAGTTCTTATTGACAAGAATTCATACTTTTCATACTGCTTTTTGTAAAAAAAAATGAAATACATGAGAATTCAAAGAAAGAATGGTAAAGAAAGCAGATATAATATAGTTAAAAAATGACAACTGAAAACAATGAACACCTGAAAAAATTTCTGTGTTATGCTTTAGGAGATAAAATTTTTCTTTTATTAGCAGATGAAGTCACATCTGTAACTAAATGAGAAAGAAAAATGTCAGGTACTTTAAAGTTTTCTGACTGTTTGTTTTTATTATAAAGCTAACTGAACATATTTTTGAGCACATTATTTTCGGTTGCAGTTTCCACTAACGTTTATTGTTGAAAAGCTATTGTCAGCGTGCTGAGATAAGGCAAAAAAGAACTGGTGATTATTTTTGTTGGCTGTTCCAAAGACTTAGAAAAGGAAACAATATTTCAGGAGTTTCTGAGTGAATACACCAAGCAGGATGAGATGTTTCCTAAATAAGCAGGAATTTGTAGCCCACACCTGCAGAAACTGGCTCTGTGGCTTGGTCTAGCAGAGGACTGAATTTTCTGCTTTTCAAAGTGCAGTTTCCCCAGTGAAAGTTCAGCTCCTCCGGTGCTCCATATTGCAAGTTCCCTGCCTCTGATGGCGTGAGGCACCTCTTAATGGAACAGGGTATATTGTTTTAGGATTATTAGGTGCATAAGCTGCCTGCTAAAACTTGTTCTGAAGTCAAAACGCCTGCTGAATCAGCTCCAGAGCATTATTCTGCTTCTCCTGTAAGTTTTATGCAACACTGTGTTTCTCCCTTCTTCCTTTTTCTGTATTCTGCCTGCATTACTCCCACATGGTTTCTTACATCTGAGCTCATATCAGAGGATTGAAATATTACAATGAATTAAAATTATCACTATTAGTACAGACATAAGTAGTACATTATTGAATTAAAAATAGTAGTTTGATCCTTGGCTCGGTGGTGCAACACACTCACAAATTCAATGCCCTCCAAAGTTTGCCCGCTGGCAGCCCTCCCCGGGAAGAAGCTGGGAGAGTGGAGCGAGCACTCGGCCCCAGTGCCGCCTTTGGTCCCGGGGCCGGTCAGACCAGCACTGCGGGGGCCAGCCCGGCCCCACACGGAGAAAAGGCAAAGAAAACTCTGTCCCTGGCTCTGAGACACACAGAACTGCTGAACTGGGAAAGGTGGACCAAGGCTTTTCTTGTTTTCTCTTTCTGACCAAGATATCTGTGACCACTCTGGCATTCTCATGACTTAGGGAAACCCTGCAAGCACACATGTAAATAAATAAAATGGCAAAGCTGATGTCATTCTAAGCAAACCAAAGTGATTGTGAAATGCTTTCTCACACAGAGGGAGTAGAAGCAAGGAGCAGCAGTAAGGGCTCCCTTTATAAAAACATGATCTCAAAGATATTTAGGCCCTTTACTTAAATCTTAATGGGAATTTGGCACCTAAATACCACTGGCGATTTGAGCCATGATCAATATTCCAATAATCATTCACAAAGTCTTCAGTCTGTTTAGAGAAACAATGTCTCAGAAAGTCCCCATTCAGGCTCCTGTGCCAGGTCTAATGCCACTATAAAGCTACAGAGGGTTTTCAAATGTCTAAAAGCTTCAGATGTTGAAGCCAAAATTACATTTTATATGACTCACAGACCAATACATCACTTTCTTTTTTCAGTGCTGTTATTTCCTGAATAACCCTGCTAAAGCAGAATTGCATCGGGAAGAATGAGATACAAGGCCAGTGGAGAGGTTATATATTGTAAATAAGAAGGATATGCTTTTTATTTTAAGTGTAGTCTGTTATTTTTTTAATAATCCCTATGTATACAAGTTCAACATACTCCTTTTATTGGCTTCACATACTTATTACTGAGAACTTCTTTTCTTCTACAATTTATATTAAATTCTGGGGAAAGAACTTGTCTTTTAAAAGCACCTGGAATTTTAACAGTTTTTGACTTTTAAGCTCCAAACCACTCAGAAATGAAGCAGCAACTCATTACAAGCACTTGTCGCTTTTCTGTCTTATCTGAAGTTTCTATTCTCTTGAGTGACTTTTAACAGCATTAAATCAACAACATCTACTCAAGCGTTGCCAGTCTGGTACTTTTTTGCCAGATGATCTTTCTTTTAATCTGATTCTGTGGAAAGCAGCAGGATATTCCAGCCCTACAATTTATCTGCAATAACAACAATCAAAGTTGTTATTTTCCTTATTCTGTAACAGAGCTCTGCTTTATCTCATATTGTGGAATTTTCCTTCCCTAACTGGCAGCAGCAGCTCAGGCCAAAAGCTGTGACAATGACAGTAGTGCAGAGGAGAGCAGCCACTTCTGATGGCATTCTCTGAATGTGCTGACTGTACTTTTGGAGAAACATAAGACTACTCTATGATAACAAATTTGTGGGCCATCTAGCACCTGACATTTGGCAATCTCCTCAACATTTTAGTCAATCAGAACTTTGTGGCTGTGTCACAGCTCTGTTTCTTTCACTTAAAAACAGCTAAAAGAAAACCCTTTAAGCCATGGATTCACTGTAGCAAGCTGAAGTTTTGGGTGTGGTGGCAGCAGAGGCTGTGCGCAAGGCAGGGCTTGAAGACATCAATAGTTAAGGTAATTATAGCTGTAATAAACTAAAATACTTCTGTCCACAGCTGGCTGTTCTCCCTCTCTGCTGTGGTTCCTGCCCCCAAGGGTAGAGGCAGTAGGACAGAGTTCAGATTTGCACCTCAGTTCCAGTTCCGATTTCAGGGTATTATCTTAAGCCACTGATGAGAAGCTATAGAAACCCCCTAAACCCACACTAACACAGCGGGCTGTGATTCTGCCACCCTGACACAGGGATAACTGAATTCTAGAGAAGAATGTCCGTTCTGAGAGGAAAGAGTTCCTGGGTGGAAAGAGTTAGACTGCTGGCTGGAATTTACAACCATGAGCTGGCTTTGTGAAATTTCATCCAAACTGTTAACTGAGGATGCCTCAGCCAGCCAGCCAGCTAGGAGGACAGACTGAAGGCAGAGAGAAATTCTTACTTTTCCGGCTTTCAGCATCTCAGAAAACGTTTAAAGCTGGTGTTTATGAAAGACTGGCATTTGCAACCTGAAGGGCTTCAGTGCTCTACCTGCCACTTTGAGTTTGGATACTGTCTTGTAGTTCTCTTTTAAAATTCAACTGAAAGAGAAGGTATCAGTGTTGCTGTCCACCTCTTCTTTAACAAATGACTTTCGGAGGAAGCACAAAACTAGTTTCTCTGCCCTCTTTATCTGGACAGGTGTCAAATGTATATCTCACGTATCCCAGAAGCTGTGCCTTCACTTCCCAGTTTCAGGCAAGGATGACAGAAGTTTATTCACAGCCTTTCTGTTGAAGCTCTGCCACTGTGCAGAGAGAAAAACAAGACTGAGGGGGCCAGAGTGGGAGAAGAGAGTAAACAACTGGGAATGTAACTCACAGCCCCCCAGTACACAGCCTTGCCCAGGAAATCAGTTCACATGCCGCTTCTCTATTTTATTCATGGATCCTTCAATGCAAAAATGCATAAACAATCCTTGGGGCAGGGAGCAGAGCCCACAGGAGGGACCACATCAGATCACTGAAGAACCTCTCTGTGTTCCCTTTGTTTACTGTTTCCCTGGCTTCTGAATCTTGTGCTTTTTCTACAACCATTAAGTTTATGTGGTATATTGTGTGCTGAAATCAATATGTCCTGCCTATAGTGTCAGCGAGACAAAAACTACGAGATCAAGATAGCATGCCCATGAGTACACTAATTTACTTTTTCTCATCAGTACGTACTAAGCTGTACTCTAGCTTCTGCATGATTTTAGCATTACATGCATCACCAAAGCTTTTCAGAACCCAAGATCTATCTGTCACATCAAAATCCATGTTGGACAATATGCTCCTAATGTTAATTCAAAGCTGTTAAGAGTTAAAGTTAGCATAAAATTGTCTTAATAATGTGTTAGCTCACCTTTTCTTGGATAAGTTTCTATTTGGAGATCTGCATAATCCTTGAGGACTTCCTCACTGTGTATATGAACTATGTCACCACTATGACTTCAAGGCCAGCAATTTGCAGCACCAGAGGACTACAACATCTTTGCTTTCCAGTGTCAGGTATTCACCCCAGAGACCACTGAGGCAGTGACGGAAGTATCTGATAAACCAGGCATAGGCTGTGCAAATCTCACCATCACAAAGCAGTAACAAGGACAGCCTAGTAACAGCAGCCTTCTCTTGCAAACTAGGCGGAGAATATGTCTACAGTTTGTGAAGTTCGTTACCAAGTCATTGCTAGCTCTGCAGAGTGACACCACAATAATCATTGCAGTTAAGAACAAGGACACTATACACAAGGTACAACCACCTCAGATGCATTCTCTCCAACTGTGTCGTTGGTGAGCTTTGTGTGGTTGGACCAAATGTTTTATGTGGCCAGAGCACATTTGCTGCATAGGCCCATCGAAAGTCCTAAATGCTTGATCTCTCAGATTTTTACACCCAAGTTGTTTAAGCATATGGCAAATTCATGTCAGTTGATGCAGTGATGTCCCTCTATGTGAGCAACATCTGAACTTTAAGTTTAGTTAGATGCCCAACTGATTTATGTGCCTGATTTATGATTTACTGCCTAACTCTGGCAGAGGTGCTTGCACTCCACATAACACCCACATGGGAAGCTTAGTCACCTGAATGAGTTTCTTCTCCTCAGGAGCTGATTGAAGAAGCCTGGCACCTCTTAATGGTGAAATAGTCACCTAAAGCTCTGAATTGCTGAGCTCTTTCCACTAACTATAGAGAGTACCTCTTATGAGGTAATTTTCTAACTTAAGTGTCTCATTTAAGTGACTAAAACTAGGCAGGATGAATCCAGGCCCACGTGTATTTTTGGTTAAAATCTTAGTCACTACTAACTACCAACTAGTTACTAACAATGTCTCAGTTACTAGGCTGGTGACATGGAGTTGAGTTGTCTAATTCTATCTGTACACAAAGATTACAGTGTTTAAACCATGGTGGCAGTTCTCCTTCAGATGCTTATGGACATCTGTGGATTTTCTCTAGAATATATTTTCAGCTGTTTAGGTAATATAATTGACAGTATTGTTGGTGTGAAAGACTGCATCTGTAATCTAGCACAGAGAGAGTTATGTAAGTAAACACTTAATGAGCTTTTGAAATTAGGGGAGGAGGTACAATTTAATATATTCTTTGAATACAGAAAAATTCTGATTTACTACACTCTCATAGAAGAAACAATAGTACTACATCTCTTGTATTTTGTGTATTTGAGGAGGCATGCCCATGGCAAACTAAAGAACAACATGACCTTTCTATAGAAAATTATAATTACAGCATGCCTGAGTTTTGCTATTCTTGAATGATTGTCATTTAGTTCAGTGGCTGATGTATAATAAAGCATGCTTCTGAATTGCTGTCAGTGAAAATGCAGCTCATCACAGCCTCAGAACTAGGACTTAGTGAAACCCTCTGAGTGCACCTTCTGGGCTGGCACTACATGGTCCATGAGGCAGGTAGCTTGGGGTTCTCCTGGTATGCTAGGTCTCTTCTGAAGAAGAGACCAGACTGCAAAATATTTTATGTGACTATAGAAGAAGACATTTATCTGAGCAGAATGAGGACATGTCACGTCACAGGTGCATTCCCATGGTGAACTACAGCTAAGCATTAGGGAGCATTGAAATAGGTTGTAATTTTAATGATCTCCAAGTAAAGGAGGTGAAGTTCATTAAAAATCTGTCCAAACCATGAAACCATGGCCCGTGCTCTGTGGCCTGTGCTCTCAATTAATCACTGAAACCTTAATCTCTGTCTATGGCAAGACCAGGTCCTAATTTTAACTCTTCTTAAAAAAATTCAAATTTCCTTCCCCCTACAGTTGTACCAAAGGGCTGCAGTGAAATGACCGCTAAAATGAATTCTTTGAGAAAATGGTTACGGGCAGAAACACTGGGGTAATAAAGGCGGGGAATGAAGACCTCAGTATCATTACTGTTTTCTGCTGGGCAGTGTGAAGCATTTACTAGCATGTTGTCTCTTTTAGATACCATTTCAAGGGTGTTGCACTCCTGATATATTAGGAGTACAGTACAATGACCCTAGATACCGATGAGAGGGTGCTTTCCAGTATGTTTGCCAGCTATTGAGAATGATTTTCTATGTTCTTTATATGACCTATCCCTTATTCAGGAAAATAGTTCAAGGATAGTACTTTACATAGGCAAATCAATGCATATAGATGATTCTTCATTTCAGTTAAGTCACTTTTCTGCTGTTTACAACTGTTACATCAAATATATATATATAGGGTTAAAACATTCGGGCGTTTTACAGGAGAACTTGTGATTAATTTGAATGTTGGTGTTATTTGAATATAAATTGCAATTACTTCAGCAGAAAATAAAATTTAAACTTTATGTAGTAATTAATAAATTTGTCTCATGTCATCCATATTGATATAATCCACATGAGGTCACCATACTGCAGATACTGTGTGACACGGGCAGTTGCTTCCAAGCTGAATTTTAGACTTGTGCATGCTGTGTTTATAGCTGGCTTTTTTTATGGTGGGAAGCTCTCATGAATTCTGTAAAGCCAGGGAAGGGAGTGGCATCTGTTATCGCTTGTTTGCTGCAGCTAGCTTTTATAGCACCCCACCGTTTCAATAGTTTCATGGAAAGGGGAAAATATGCCTCCTTCAGGCTTGGCTGGATTCAAAATTAGCTGCTGTTATTCTTTCATTAGCTCAGCGCTTCTTGTTAGCAGTTTCACAACGTGAAGGGGGCCTGGTATTACACATGCAAGGCTGTAATTTTTGTCAACTTGGTGATTATACTGCCTTTGTGGTAAGAAGTTCTCAGCAGCTTCTGAGTTTTAAACTCTTCTGCTTCACCTACCTTATGTCGTATTTCTTTGGTTTCAGCAAGCAATAAGTTTTAGTTCTGATTCAAATCTCACTTCTTATGAAGCTTCTCTGTTTTCAAAATAGCCTTTCTAAATATAACTTATTTTTAAAAGTGTCCTTAAATTTAAGCAGCCATCCCAAAAGGCACTGCATCCTATTAATAGCTCTTGTCGAGACAGCTCTCGTCTCTCTGAATTTGGCACAGAAATGGTGTAAGTATTGTCAGATAACAACTTCCCCAATTAACATAAGTAGCATATGCTCAGATGGCTATTGTTCCTAGTAAGGAACTCACCAAGGTCATTGGATTTTTTGGATACATGAAACATGCTACTAGTCATCCAACATGGGTATCTGGAAGTTGTTATTTTCAGATTTATTAACATAAATAGTATTGGCAATCCCAGTTCTGAAAAGGGGTTTCTCATCTTATGCATTTCAAGAAAAAGGCACTGAATTGAAACAGCTATCTGAAAGCAAGCATCAGGTTGTGTAAAACATTTTCCCACCATTACTGTTTTCCTCTAAGTCTCTAGAGAACTATTAGGATATGTAGATATTTAATCTATAGATAAATTTTCATAGGTTTAACCTACAACTGGTTTGGACTTTGTTCCTGGAAAACAGGGATGTGGAAAGGATACTGCTTACTGCTTCATTTTGTTGTCCTGATAACACACCCCTGCATTGCTCTTTGCTCTTCAGATATAATGCCCTGACATTACTTTTGATACAGCACCATATCTTTCTAAAACACACGTTGCTTTCAAAACTTTTTTTCTAAGATAACAATCATGTCTTGAAAACAAATGTTTGGTACCAGGGGAAGGAATGGTGTTGGCTAAAGAGGCTGTTTCTAATGTTGGTGAAATAGATGTAAGCCTTCTACAATAGTTTTACACTTTTTATCTAAAGATTTCTAGTATATACTTTATATGTTAAAAATGCAACTCTCAGCAGCTAATGAATATATTTATAAGAAAATAATATAAAACACTGTAAAAAGTGAAGAGAGAAACTACTTCATTTTAGCCATCTTACACATGTGTGTAGACTTTGTATTATCCCACAGAAATGCTATAATCTCCTGGACACTGGTCTTAGCCAAGCAGATGACAGAAATTCCTGATGGAATTTCTTTAATTAATTTGAATTCATTTCTTAGGAAAAAAGCAGACAAAACTAAGAACACCTTGGTACAAAAATATTGTCTTGAACTAAGTAGGTGTGGAGGTACATTTATAGCAACATGACTTTCTAAGAATAAATCACAAAAATACTGTTATTATCCATTTTCATGTCATCACACTTCTTATGAATCTCACGGAAGATGTTCCCACAGAGGGGAGAGCATTAGCATTTCTATTCCAGATTTGGGAAGTCTGCAGTCATCCTCTTTCTAGTAGCATGTAAAGACTGTACAGACAGCCAAACAAATTCATAGGTACAGTTTGCAGAAGGACATGACAGACGTGTTAAGGTCTTCTTTCCCCTAACCCTATTTTCAGGCTGCCTACCTGCTCTTAATAGCTACTTAATTGATTTAGAAAGAATATGTTAGTTCTCTGATAAAACTTTAGATGGCAACTGAAAATTAGAAGATCAAATTGAGAATTGACATCAAGTGCACTTGCATCTCCTGGAGCCTGACTGAAGCAAATGGAGCTTTCATACACTAAAAAGCCATGAGAGAATCTTGGCCTGTTGTTTTTCTATCCCCTCTGTGCTAGTTTTCATTCTGAATTATTTTTTACCGAGATAATGTTTTTCTGGGTTTTTTTGACACACAGAGGTGGTACTGCTGTCTCATATGGGGGAGTTACAGCTATCTCACATTGTTGTTACTCATATTTGTATAGGAAAATTTGGCCCTTGGAGTACACAATGGTATGTATAGTCTCCTCCACGTATGCAGTCCTGGGAAATGACGCATCAGACAACACCTACTGCAGGTATTTATTTCGCAATCAATATCTGTTAGTTCTCATCATGCATTTTGATGTTCTTTTTTGCGGTAATACCGGTTATCATACGTGAGTAAAGAGGAATAATTTCACATTCTTTGCAAATTCATTATTTATGTGCATTAGTCACATATGATCATTCAAAAATACCTCTGCTGTATTTTTGTCAAGTTGCCCAGCCAGTATTCTCAATTTCAGAGTTCTGCCTGTGTTATAAATAGGTATTTTGTTTCCTAATGTAATGGAACACAAACGTGTAATTAAAAGTGGGGAGAACAGTTTCTGTAGCTTATCCTTGGACAGGTTTCTACTCATTTAATTTGTTATTGCAGTTGTTGGAACGCAGTATTCAAGCACAGCTCAGTCTGTGGCTTGCTCAAAAACTTTTGGACAGTGTTTGAGTGGCTGCTGAAGCCACACACTGTTTTTGCTCTCTTTAACTGCCCAATGCTTCTAGAAACATGAGTAGGCACCGGCAGCAGGGACAGCAAACGGCCTTGTACGCACAACTTACCCATCCTCAGAGAGGAATGGTTGATTTCTATGATAAAAAGCTCTTTTATCATATTGTATCACTCCACACCCATTTTTTTTTACATCATTTATTTAGAATATAGCAGCAACCAAAATCTTCACAATTCCTCACCTGCTAACTGTACGATCTGAAAACATTTTACAAAATATCATGAGAACACCAGCACATGAAGGAAGGATTATTATGAATTCAGAAGAGTTTTAGTTGTCACGTGCATGTTTGTTTAAAAGTACCAATACTGTGTTCCTCTCTCACCCTCAGTTCCCCTCCACCCTCCGCACTTTCCCCCATGCCTTCTTATTTAGAAGAAAATGCATTAATTTGCATTAAAAATAAAAAAGACTAGCCTTTATTTCCTGTGATTTTCTGCAATTTTCCTTTAGAATCAAACCTCTAAATTATATAGGGAAATATGGAGCCACATTCACATGCAAACTATTTTTAGAGAACATGAATAATTACACCAGATGGTTGTTTAATTCTCTTGGCATTATCTCTACTGTACATTTATGGCTTAAAGTAATATTTCCTTACACTTTTCAATATCTGCGGAAGGTCATGGGTAAGTCCCGTTTCATTATTTACATCTGATCCTTTTTATAGGCATATTTCAATGCTACAGCTGTCGGAGGGCTACAGAGATGCTGATCTGCAGACTTCTTAGTAAACTATTCAGCTCTTAGAACCAAAGAAGTATGTTCATAAGAAAACATTACATCTTTGACAGCAGATTGTTGTTAGTGTTTTATATACAAAGGAGCACTACTTATTCTATGATTGCCTCCATTTAATCTTCTGAGATTTACTAAAATTACCCCTTTCAATTGCCTCTTCTTTTTATGCAGCAGTGAAAACAGGAGAGGTGTTTCTTCACATTCTGCGTACCTTGACTGCTTTGTGAGTTGCAGAGGAAATTTCTGCAGTTCAGTCTGTTCGGTTGCTTAGTGAAATTACCTAGGCAATTACTCCTTTCCAAATTCTTAAACATTTGGACCCGTGTAAAAAATTTATTCTTTAGGTGTTATTTCTGAAAGCCACAGATTGTTATGTGTCAAAGTTAATTCAACTGATGTAGAAAGCTTAAAAGCACATATTCTCAGGGAGTATCTGGCACTAGACTGCGGAGGATGAAAATTTTGTGTCAGGAGAACTTTTGAAGTATATTTTTGTTCTGCTCTGGAACAAAAATAAAATATTTCAAACATTTACATGGGAATGGAAATATATCAAAGTATCTGGCTTTCGGTCCAAGACTCAAGTAGTTCTGTTTAATAAGTGTATTTATAACCCATGGTGCTTATAGAGCTGGCCTTAGTCATGGAAGCCATCTGCTGTGCTTAATTCCTAAATTTTTGATCTGGCATTTCTCTGGAGAAGGCAGAATAAGCCTTTACTTTTGTCCCCACGCGTAAGACTAGTGTCTGAGCTGTGGGTTATAGAAACGTTTTGGCTCTAATGAATATGTTGGAGAGAGAGGTGGGGGACAGCATCTGTTCTTTGTCTCAGTGGCCAGTCCGGCCTGAACCACAACAGCTAGAAAGATTCTCTTCGGCTCAGCTAAGGCTTGGCAATGGAGGCATGTGAGAAACCAGAGAAATGCGGGTGGTTGTTGACTCTTCTGAAACTGGAAGTGTCTGATCAGCCCAGTAACTGGCTCTCACTGAGAAGAACTTGGCTGTATTCAGCATTAAAAAATGCATTTGACTGATTTCTCCTTCTATATATTTCTGTACACCTGCAAGTTATGTGCAACAAGCAAAAAAATTTGCACTTCATGCAGCAATTGACCTTTTATTATACTCAACCAGAACAGGGTGTCTGGGCTATGAGAAGAAATGTAGTTTAGGGCAGTTTAGGTGAGGGAAAGGGAAGGGAAGGGAAGGGAAGGGAAGGGAAGGGCCAGTCAGTAGTGCTTTGCTAGTTTGGTGTCAATACAAAGTCTCATCTGTTCAGATAATTCATGCATTTGATATTATAACCACTAATATTTTTTCATTTCCTAAATGCTTGTGTACAAGGACTGCTTTACGTAACAGGAATCTGATTAATTACATAGTTTGTATACTAGGTGTCAGGAAATGAAAATACATGGAATTGTCCCTGGTTTACAATATACCTTTCTTCTTGTGAACAGTATGTAACTGAGTTGTGCACGTAACTTTTAACAGGTAACTCAGGACACATAGATGAAAGAATTAGTTCATTTCCAGCTTTTATTGCAAAAGAGTACTGAGACTAGGTTCAAGTTATGCTAGTTTATCTGTATGATTTATTGTCCTCATAGTGTTATCTCTCCATGTCTGTGTTTAAGGACGTGTCCCTTTCTATATAGATATTGAGCCCAGTGGGACGATAAATCAAAAGTCTCAAATAAATTCAGTGAAAGTGCAATCTCTGGGAGACCAGAGCATCCTCTAGACCAGAAGGTAGCAGTGGGTCCTTCCTTGGTGGACAAAAGAGGTTTAGGACAAGCCAGGGTAAAGTTCTGCTGGTGAATGCCAGCTATGTAAATTTACTGCCTGACCTCCCTTGCACTTTCTGTGCATGTAAGACATGAGCACAGTTCCTCTAAGTCTGTTCTTTTTCTTACCTTGGTTGGGAGGCATTGCTTCCACTCCAACCTAGTGTAAGTTCTTAGCTCCCATCAAACCTGTGTAGTTTATGCACTTGAGAAATATTAGAAAGAGAAAAGACAAAATGTGGCAACATACATCAAGCTCATCAATTCTGAACTAATCATAAATATACTGAGCAAGTATGACATGTTGATGCAAAAGGACCTTATTTTTGGCATATGGAGAAGAGAAATGCAGGACTCAGCCACAAATGTTGATGTGCAACACAGAAAACAAAGTGCTGCTAGAAAATTATACCTGTCTCTTAAATGATAAATTCTCACCATCACTCAAAGCTAAAAGAAATTCCACATCTTTGTCATTACAGTTCCCACATGTATGACTTTTTTATAACCTTACCTAAGAGAAGCTGTCATTTAAAATATAAACATGACATATCCAGATAGATTATCTAATTAAGACTGTAACTGCAATATAAACTACAATGTAGAAGGGAGAAATACGAGCTAAAAAACAGAGTTAATTGGTGTTTAGAGCTCTAAGGTAACACAGTTAGACTGTTCATTTCACAGGGTTGTTTTAGCTTGCTGAGAGCTAGCAAAAGCCTCTGTGCTGTACGTTGCAGTCTGAACTGTCAGGTCAGATGTGAATATCCTGTACATAGAAACCGTTAGTGGAACTGTAATAACCCTTTTTTTTTCATCAAAATTATGAACTGTCAACAAACAGAAAACTTGACTTTTAAATCTTTTTCAGCACTCCTTAGCAGAATATCAGGAATTAGATAAGCATCAGTGCTCATATATTATAATAGAAAAGTAATGAAAAGTAATTCACAGGCTTCCTTTTGTTTGTGTGGAGATAGGTTTTTGTTTGTTTGTTTGTTTTTTCACTAACAAAACAGAGTTTACCAAATAAATTTTGAAGGTGCTGGAAAAATTATCACCAAAGCTATATCAGCTCAGTTGTACTGGCAATTGTGCTCGTCACTGTGTTCCAATAGAACATCTCTCTCCACTTGAGTGTGACCAGGAATACCCTGTGATGAAGACACATTTGGCAACAACACCTGAAAGAATAAGTCTTGTAGTCTGTTCTTACGGGGGGGCGGACGGGGACGGGGACACGACTCTAGATAAGATATGCTTGTGTCCTTCTTTTTATAGTACTGCTATTAAAGTCGAAATATTTCAGCCAATGCTGTCAACCTGATTGCTGTCTACCACCTGGAGACTCTTCATCTGGAGGCAAAATCCTCTGATGGCAGATCTCTGTCTTCACCTATGGAAGAGTCATTCCTCTTCCTCCTATATTGTTTTGATTATTACATCAGCTCCAAGAAACATTCCCGTTTGTCATGATACTTGAGAAGCTCAGGCACAGAGCTTTCCTACCTATAAAGCACTATGTTTTGCACATTGATTCTACTTTCTGCTTAACAATGAAGAACTATTTTAAAATAAACTGGGAAGTGGCTATATGGTAGCTTAATGCTGAAGGCTGAAAGTGCTGTAAATGTGTCATAGCACAGTGATATTATTGCTTAATAATAAACAACAGAGCTTAAAAGACCCTATAATTTTCTTCTCATAAAGCACTTTTAATCATAGTTTTATTGTACCTTCAGCATTTATTAAGGCAATAATGCAATTATTAATAATTTAAGCATGACTTTGGAGTAAAAGCTGTAATATCAGGTGTACTGCCACCAGAGTCACCTAGTTCAAAATGAGTCTGCATCTCCCACAGTAGGAGGACAGATATGCACTATCCCCAAATTGTCAAATTTGGTAGAGTAACAAGTGATTTTCCATAGATAGGGCCAAATTCAACTCTCCATATTGCTCCAGACAACTGGGGAAAAACTTCAAATAACTATATCAGATTAGGAATTGGACCAAATGGTACTGTGGGCAGGTGTCACTATCTTTTTTTAAAGGGCTTTATTCAGCTTTCCTAAAATTCATTTGAACAAAATCTGTCAATCTGCCTTGTAGGTAGTGTCTGACAATTTGATGGATGGATCACATTTTCTGTTATTAGTAGAAAAGAAGAAAACCTCTTTCCGGAGAAAAGGGCTATAAGATTTATGTGGAGAGTACCTTCTTCTTTTGTCAAGGCAACTGAAAGATTAGTATAATAATAATAATACATAATGCTAGACCAGAGACAAGAGATTAGAAAGTTCATCCTTGACCCTCCTAGGCTCTCCCTGAAGGTAGTGCAGCATTCTGCATGAAAGGGACTGATGTTTCCATTTCAGTACTGATTAGACAGGGATCTGCACTGCAAACAAACCAGAAATAGTCACACAAACATACTGCTGGCAGTGCCAACAAAATGAGGGAGAAGTGACCTGGCAGAAACAGTACAGAAGCGCTTATTCTTCCAAACTCCTTCCTTGTCTAAGCTGCAGGATACTGGGGGAATTTTGCATCATTCTCACCCATACTGGAACACCAAAAATGTTGCAATAGGGGATCATATTACTGACCTACACTGACTCCAGTACTGACCCATGCAATAGGGATCCGCCACAAAAACAGTTATGGAATAAGGTAGTAAAATCCTCTTCCTGGTAGATACTACTGTATTCCCTCTGGGACATCTTTCTACATAATTGGCAATACATGACCTTGCATAACCACTTCTAATTTCAAATTTTTTTACTAGTTTGTCCCTTACACAAAAACCTGCTTTTTAACAGTATTCTAAAATCATAACGTGGGACTTTCTAACTTTATCAACAATTAATAGGAGTAAGTTATCTAACCAGGATTCATCTGTGTGCCTGATTTCTTCTGCAGGTCTTCTGTGCCTGCAGCACAGTCCTAAGGTCAGCGAGGATCCAGCAATGAGCAGCTCAACAAACGTGCAGATAGGTTCCAGTAGCAGAGCTTTTTTACATTGCAGGACTACCTCCAACTATTGCCAGGATATCTTTAAATCTCAGCAGGCCTTCTCCAAGGGTCAGCTAAGCCAAACAGATTGTCACCCGAACTGATTTTTATTTTTTTTCTGTAATGTCACATCTAGTCTCTGTCAAGGCCTGATAAAGAGGCATATTCATTGTCCTCATTTATGGGTTTGCATGACGAACAAGCAGCTTTCTGAAAAAAGTTAGGTGCTTAAATCTGTGATGAGAAGATGCAATCTGGAAAGATCCATTTATCTGCCAGGATATGCTGTACCGCATCTGTAACTAGGCAGATTTACAGTCAAAAGCACATTCAGACTGGTGAAGCCTCACTAGTAGAGTGGAGCATTTCAAAGGCAACTTTAAATGGAATGAAAAAAAGGAATTTCTGTGAAACAAAACTATATTCCTGTAGGAGATAGGAGTTAAGAAATGAGCAGTTGGCTTAATTAAATCAGTCATCAGGACTGGAGATTGTAGAAAGCTTTGGGGGAGAATACGTACTTACTGCTGTAATTCTACCTAAGAAACAAAATGTAAAATCAATACAGTCATTTTAGTCTGTATTTACTTCAGAGAGGAGAAGCCAAGGACAGGATACGTCAGTGATTGGGGTCCACTTAGAGAAAACATGCTGGAAGATACTTTAACATTACTGTCGCTAACCAGAAAAACCCAGGAAGCAAAGCTGATGACATTATGTCAAGATCATGGAATTGTTTGGTTTATCTGTACCTGTTTCCAAGTATAGTTAGGAATTTGTTAAAGAATTCTGTTTTCTCTTTTCCATCTTATGATGTAAGTGTTGACAAATTATATCAGAGATGCTGCAAATCCCCTCTGTGTACGGTGATGAGGACTGACCCTGAAGGTTTGGTATTCACCTATTAACTTCCAGTGCTATTAACTTCAGAGGTGCCAGTCTCAGGAAGACATCTTCCTGACAGATATTAAGCACTGCAGGACAGTGAGGAAAGAATCTGAACTTGACACATTGTAAAGCGCACCATGTTGAGAACAAGGGAAGAGGACAGTCATGATGGTCCAGAGGCTGGGACATGCTATGCATGACCAGCATCTCCTCCTGAGGCTCCTCAGAAATCCTAGTGCTATGCTGAAAGCTCTTCCCACTTGACACAGATTCTTCCTCTGATGACACAATGCTGTTTGCACAGCTTTTTTGGCAAAGTTCAAGTAGCTAAAGACAATGGAATTTTAAGAAATACGAACTATATATATCTATCTCTCTACACTTACAGAGGAATCTATTAGAGAATTAAGTACATTGAATCCTACTTCATGGCACATCAAATTGGAAGGGGTGAAATGAATAATGCCTTCAGATGTCCAGTATTCTCCCCTCCCAGGCTTTGCCTCCTTTTCGCATGAACTACTAAATGGGACACAAATAAGTTTACACGTTCATGAACTTAGGGTCAGCTAAGCCAAACACGTTATCACCCCAACTGTTTTTTTTTTTTAATTCTGAACTTAGCTTAGACACCACCACATCAAGTAAAACAAAATTGTCACTAATTTTAACATGCTACATTGTAAACAGAGTCTGTTCAGCTGTTGCTATATATCCTGTCTGAAATGGCACAGTGATCCTTCCAGCCATCAAAGGTTGATTGGACATAAATGCCTTATAACATGTCATTAGTGCCAAGATTGCATTTAAGCCAAAAAGAAATCACTTTGAACTTCCCAGACTGACCACTGCCAAGAAGTCATCCACTTTTTATGAAAGAGGTAGCATTGTGTGTTAGGTTATGTGATTAAAAGCTCATCTCCACAAACAGTAAGATGCAGAGAGGCGTGACGGCAAGTGAGGGAATCCCAGTAATCTCATCAGAGAAAAGAGCCCCTGTGCTTTCTCCTCCCAGGGCTGTCGGAAGACAGCCATCAATGCTGTGGGGGTCACACCCATCACCATTAGTCAATGGGAGAGGCTTTTTGGATCACCTCACAGGCTGATGGAGGTTACTGCCTGCCAGGTTTTGGGGTCATTGTGGGGTGCTGGGGAAGAGCATCTTGGGATTATACAAGACTTCAATATGAGATATTTAGGGGAGGAACCAAAGGCAGAGATATGGAGGGATCAGCATGCTTTGCAGAGGGACAAGCATGGAAACAGAGGGATAAGGATAAAAGGGGCAGCTGCATGTTAGTTGGTCAGTACACTTATCTGGCCATATCCTGTGACTGATCACTGCAGCCTGTCCTACATTCTCATTAAACTCCATTTCTAACTATTTTCCTGGGTGAGGGACTCTATATTCTGTGCACATATTGGGAGGGGTGTCTGAGTGCCAACACGTGGAGTCAGACCATAGGTCAGAGGTCCCATGTGTCTGTGCTGAAACAACTGGAGAGAGCAGAGCGCATGCATCTTGTGTGGGTGTGTGTTTTGGCATGTGACTGCTAGCAAACATCAAGTTGGATGAGCTGGTGGGTAGGCTAAGTGGTTTTGTACCCAGGTTTTGGAGTGGTCATAGATCTGGGCCAAATAGCAGAGAGAAGAGTATCTGAGAGTTGGAAGGAGGGAGCAAAGGGGATCCATACCAGTTACTGGGGAGACCATGGAGACCGGTGGACAGCTACTGGTGAGGTCCTAAGAATGAACTGACTACTGGGGACACCTGTTGGTATGTGTGTGTCTGTGTGTACGAAGCAACTGGGACACCATGGGTTCCAGGAGCCAGGTAATGGGTAGATCATTTAAGGACACTTACTGGTGGGATCTGTAGTGCTTATGTATGGTGGTAAGGGGGCTGGTTGTCCTGGGTGTGCCAAGGCAGGGGGCTTTCTGTATCAATAACTGCTGTCAGGTTGCAGACTTCAGGGACTCTTATGTCCAGGTGCCAACAACTAGGCAGACCTGGCATCCAGGGACAACTACTGGACAGTGTGTGTCTAAGACTTGGTACTGGAGGGATCCACATTGTGTATGTCTACATGTATATATACATAATTTCCACTAATAGGCTTTTGTCCTGATCAGCCAGTGGAAAAAATGAAGCCACTGGTGCTGCCTGTGTTCGTATGAGTGCAGAGTTTTCTCCCCATGTTGAGCTGTGTGGCTGTCCATGTGTATTGTGTGTCAGCGTCCATGTGTGCGTACATGTACATGCTCAGTCTCATTATGGCTGGACATGGGGACAGGGAGCCATGGCAGCCTCACCACTGTTGGGCTACTGGATTTGTCAAGTCCTAATGTCTGAAGCTGACAAGCAACTAAAAAAAAGCTTTGCTGCTAAGAAGTTCAGTGCCTCTGAGACCACCATAGATAACTTCAAGTGGGTATTGGCCAAGTTTAACTAAGATAGTTCTGGAACAAAATAAAAATCAAAATGAAAGAAAGAATGATATATTATACTGTCCCACTGAGACAGAATATATAAATACTCCTGGCTCTCTAATGAATGTTAAATTGGCACATGAGATCAAAAGTAATGCATTTTCTACCAAAGAACAAAGCCTGCACTATCAGCAAATAGAAAAATATCTTTCTGCTAGGCTATACAGTGCTTTGTTTGTATATAGTACAGTCCCCCGTGGTGAACTCTTCTGGTACTGGATGTTTTGGAGCAAAAAAAAAAAAGACTACAAATGGAAGTTGAGGGTTACTATTTTGCAACTACGATGATGGGGGTTCTGTGCAAATTAAGTGCATTAACATCATCAATGCATGCAGTTTCGATGGGTAATCTTGTGTCTTTGTTACTCTCTGGGCCAAAATAATAAATGAAAAAAAAGTGGAAAATTGCATGGAATTAATGTATTCTTGTGGCAAAATAGTAATGAGAACTGAAAGTCATTCACAAGACAAGCAAAAATCTGGTTTGTTCTGATGCCTTTTAAGGAGCACTCAAAAAAAAATGGATGAGATAGTTTGAGCTGAAATATCAGAAAGAAAGGAGCTGCCTCTCTTCATAAAGCAAGTACTCCATTGATCCCTTGAAATTGTATATCACAAAAGGCAAAGCTTGCAGCCTTGGAGAAAACAAGTCTCGTCTAAATGACTACAAGAGTAAGACCAAGTCCTTCAAAGGCTTTGCTTCTGTTATAAAGTTCTGTTGGCACAGCTTTGTCAGTTCGTAATGAGTCAGACATCCCGATGCCGTAACGCCTGTAGAATCTCAGAAAGAGGCAGTTATGGCAAGCAGAACAAATCCTTTGGCAGTGAGGCTTAGTGGGGGCAGATTGATTTGGTTCCCATGCATTAAGCCTTCAGCTGAAAATGCTGATAAATTCACATAACTCAAGTTTTGTAGCATAGTATAAACATACCTGCTGTATCCTGGTGCAGGGTTCATCCAAGATGACCATGGTGGAAATATAGATGTGTCACAGAAGTGTATTCAGAGGAAGTAAGTCACCTTCAAAGTCAGTGTAAATGTAGAGGAATTAACTCATTTCTTGTTCCAGTCACTGACCTCCTGTGTCGTCCCAGAATAATACTCACAGAATCACAGAATCACAGAATAGTCAGGGTTGGAAGGGACCTCTGGAGATCATCTAGTCCAACCCCCCTCCAGAGCAGGGTCACCTACAACAGGTTGCACAGGGCAGCGTCCAGGCGGGTTTTGAATGTCTCCAGAGTGGGAGACTCCACAACCTCTCTGGGCAGCCTGTTCCAGTGCTCCACCACCCTCAAAGTAAAGAAGTTCCTCCTCATGTTAAGATGGAACTTCCTATGTTCAAGTTTGTGCCCATTACCCCTCGTCCTATCAATGGGCACCACTGAAAAAAAGACTGCTCCCATCCCCCTGGCATCCTCCCTTCAAGTATTTGAAAGCATTAATAAGATCCCCTCTCAATCTTCTTTTCTCCAGACTAAAGAGACCCAAATCCCTCAGCCTCTCCTCCTATGAAAGATGTTCCAATCCCCTAATCATCTTTGTAGCCCTTTGCTGGACCCTCTCCAGCAGATCCCTGTCCTTCTTGAACTGGGGAGCCCAGAACTGGACGCAGTATTCCAGATGCGGCCTCACCAGGGCAGAGTAGAGGGGGAGGATGACCTCCCTCGACCTGCTGGCCACACTCCTTTTGATGCACCCCAGGATGCCATTGGCCCTCTTGGCCGCCAGGGCACATTGCTGGCTCATGGTCATCCTGTTGTCCACCAGGACTCCCAGGTCCCTTTCCACAGAGCTGCTCTCCAGGAGGTCGGCCCCCAACCTGTACTGATGCATGGGGTTATTCCTCCCCAGATGCAGTACCCTACATTTACCCTTGTTGAATTTCATTAAGTTCCTCTCTGCCCAACTCTCCAGCCTATCCAGGTCACGCTGTAAGGCAGCACAGCCTTCTGGCGTATCAGCCACTCCTCCCAGTTTAGTGTCATCAGCAAACTTGCTGATGGTACACTCTATCCCTTCGTCCAGATCATCGATGAATATATTGAACAGGACTGGACCCAGTACTGACCCTTGAGGGACACCACTTGTTACTGACCTCCAACTAGACTCTGCACCACTAACCACAACCCTCTGAGCTCTATCTGCTAGCCAGTTCTCAATCCACCCCACTGTCCATCCATCTATCCCACACTTCCTAAGCTTGCCAGTGAGGATGATGTGGGAGACAGTGTCGAAAGCCTTGCCAAAGTCAAGGTAGACAACATCCACTGCCCTCCCCTCATCCACCCATCTAGTGACCTCATCATAGAATGCTATCAGATTAGTCAGACACGACTTCCCCTTAGTGAATCCATGTTGACTACTTCTGATAACCTTCTTTTCATCCAGGTGCTTTGAGATGATACCCAGCACAAGCTGCTCCATCATCTTTCCAGGGATGGAGGTGAGGCTGACCGGCCTGTAGTTTCCCGGGTCATCCTTCTTACCCTTTTTGAAGACTGGAGTGACATTGGCTATCCTCCAGTCCTCAGGCACCTCACCTGTCCTCCAGGACCTTTCAAAGATGATGGAGAGTGGCCCAGCAATGACTTCCCCCAGCTCCCTCAGCACTCGAGGGTGCATCCCATCAGGCCCCATGGATTTGTGGATATCTAGTTTGTCTAACTGATCTCTAACTTGCTCCTCATCAACCAAGGGAAAGTCTTGCTTCCTCCAGACTTTCTCTGTTACCTGCAAAGTCTGGGTTTCCCAAGGACTGGCCCGAGCAGTGAAGACAGAAACAAAGAAGGCATTTAGCAACTTACGAGTTGCGATGCTCATCTCTCATTTCTAATGTGCACTTGAAGAGATGCATCAGCAAGAAGGTATGGAAAGCACTATGTCCCTTTTTTAACTTTTTTGGGGGATCAACCTGTTAAACTTTTCACAGGTGGTTGAATTGTATGTTTTCCTCATTTTTCTGGGCACACAGTGCAAAACTCCGGAGTCTGATTTGCACAGGTGCAGAGTACACACAGCTGCAAGTGAAGTCAATGAAAGCTGTGGTGTGAACACATGAAATGCTCTATAATTCTAAGTTTAAATTCATTTTTAACATTGTAAAACCACATATTGAATGACTTCACTGAATTTTTCAGGGATAAGGAAATGATGAGCCATAGGCAGACACCTGGAGTAAAATCTTCCATGATAAATTGTTGAAATTTGGCAAAATTAAATGAAAGTGAAAAACTAGTCTTTGTATGAGTGGGAAGTGTTGTGCACGCTTAAGAAAAGGTGACACAGCCCCAGTCTGATTTATGATAACTGTTTTGAGAATCTCTATTGTTCATTACAAAAACCTTTCTACTATGGCAGAAAAAGTTTAGAATCAACTAACAGAAGCTTACTTTCAATTCAGGTTTAGTGGCTGAAGTGTTTTTCTTCCAAATACTAAAAGCACTTACAACATGAGAGCCTAATTGTCTGTCAAATTTACATCAGTTAGTAGTATTTTGCAGGTACTTAAAGAGATCCACATTCCTTTTGCCCTGTCCAGCTCTTTGGGAGCCTTACATTCTCTGTTAATGGAAATTACATTAATTGAAGAGAGAAGAATATAAGCTTTTGTAAGGTAAGAAGCAATTAGCAGTATGTTTAAATTATGGAATGGGTTTTTTATTTTCAATTTTAATTACAATTTGTACTTTTGAGCCTTTTTCAGAAGATTGACCATCTTCTTTGGTGGCATGTCATCTAATCTGTGTAACATCACTGTGCAAGCTGAGTAGAACAATTGGGAGAAAATGCTTATGCATGCTGTAAGATTTGTAAATATGGAATACATTTTCCCAGTATGTCATCATTTCAGTGTTGTTAGCCATTGCTAAAAGAGAATGGATACCGACAGAACATCAGTTTAGGGAAAGGGGGAGTTAACAAACTGAATTCTTGTAGAAGTGACTGCACAAGAGCTTTTCCTTTAGTTTACATAGTTACTTTACAGACTGTGGAGAATTACTTAATATGAAAGAAGTATGGAAGTGTGGAACAAAGAAATATGGAATCCAAAGATCTAAATTTCACAATCCAAAATCCCGGTCTAAGCTCCCTTGAGGTTTTAACTGAAATTGAAGCTCTATTTCCATATCAAATGGAAAGTTGTTTAGATTTCGTGGAATAAACTCACAAAACGGGCACTGCCTGATCATAATGGCTGCCTTTACAGATATTTTGCTCTATAGTAAATTGCATGGCAGATATTCTTCAAATAAGACTGAAGACAATAGCCAGAAGAGAAAATAAGAAAGGAGAATAAAAAATGTCAGAGGAAAAACAGACTGACTAATTCAAATTCAAATTAGTACCAGTGGAACAAACTAGAGGTATCTGCAGTGCAGTAGGTATACACAGTATACAGAATCCTGAAAGGCATTTTTTATACCTCTGTGTCCAAAAGGGGAATGAAATTTAAAAATAAGATCCCAGTTTAGGCACTTTTTAAATCCAAAGATTCAAGAATAGGTTAGACAGGCAAGTTCCTTCAAGACATACCAATTAGTTACTTGTATGAAAACGTGAAACTTTTATGCTATGTGTAAGTATAATGATTTGGGAGCACATATTTTACACAGGAATAGTGCTTTGTTGCTGTTTGGAGGGGCATCAATTTTGATCAGATTTCATTGTAAAGGATCCCAGAGAATCGTCTATTTAAAGTTGCTTTAGGAGATAGCAAAGTGACTTTGTTAACAAATGAAAAGCTATTTGCTACTCTTTCCAGTGTAATTACTCTTTCTTTTTCAATTTGGTCAAATTTCATGTCAGTGAAGGTCATATAATCATAAAATCAATGTAGCAAATTCAGGAGAGAGGAGGAATTATATTGGGAAGGGAAGAAAATAACTTTCATTGTTCCACACAGTCACTGCACTGACATGGAATATTGAGTAGCAATTTCTCTGTTTTGGAAAATTGGTAAACTGGTCTCAAAAAATATCTTCTGAGGAAAATAAAAAGTGGTTTGGTGTAGTCTGGAGGTTTCTTAAAAGGAAATAAGGTACTACCAGATCTCTTAGTGAAAATGATTAAGCAAATATTTGAGCATATTGGACTATCAGTGGAAAATACACACAAAATAATTAAAAACTTTTCTTTTCTTTTGTTTCTTTCCTAATTTTTTAAAACACCTTTACTTAAAGGCAAGTAAAGTTCAGTAGTGCTTAAGGCATCCAAGACAAGAAGAAAGGCAATGTGCAGTGCAGTTATTGGGAACGGTAAATTATAGGATGCTCTTATCTCAATCAATATTCAGTTGATACAGTAGTAGAAACGTTATGCTTTGAATGGGTCTAAAGTTACTGAGTTCTTAATTTAACTGTGCTCGCTTGCGGTCTCTGACAAGTAATACTGGAACACCAGTTGTGGTAAGTACACCCACTTTAGTTCAGATTCCCATTGAGTTTATTTTAGCAGGTGTGATTTTCGTGCTAAATCATAACATAGCCCCTCTGTGAGACTTGTAATTTTTGCTGGGGATTCAGGACGTCTAAGGCTTATTTTACTTTAAAAAGTAAAGGTGAAAAATACTCCTGCTGTCTTTCTCCATCTTGTGCTTCTACCTCTCCATGTTAAAACTGAAGTACCCAGGCCTTTAGTTTCCAGTGCTACCAAAGCCTGATTAGTAACACTGACAGCAGAGAGCTGCAGCCTCTTCCTCAGATAAATACCTGATCTCCATATGAAGCACAGACTTCTAATTATTTTTGCAAAGAAGTAATATCTGCCGCTCTTGAGTCTTCCGCCACTGCTTAGATTGAAGGTGGAGGAAGAATGAGCCCTGTAATCCTGCAGTCATAGCTAATGGTAAGGACAAGGGACCAAAGAAGAATGAAGAGTAGTTCCCCTGAATTCCTCCTTCCCCAAACACTATGGTGTGGAGCCACAAAGAAGACTGTTTTCGTGACAGACGCATTCTTCCTAGTTGCTAAGAGCAAATCAGGTATGTTCAGGATGCTTTGAAAGCTTCTCAGCAGTGAAGTAACAAGTGATACCGGGTCTGCTGCCCTGTTCTAGATATGCATCAGCTTTCTGCTCCCACAAGCACAGGTCTGGTTCATGGTTTAGGAGTTTGTACGTGCTCATTCCATGTCTGAGATTAAGAGCAGAGGGATCAGTCCTTCACCTTTCCTTGTCCTCCTCTGCCAACAAAAACATCTTAAGAATCAGTTTGGCAGAAGCAGCGCACACAGTGTGAGGAGTCCCTGCAAGACGGGGTGCAAAGCAGGTGCCAAACTTCCCCCGCTTTGTTTTTTTTCCACCTGGCCCAGAGCAACCTTACTCCTTCCCCTGGAAGGAAATCTAGGAAGCTGCCTTGAGGCGGCATTGGGTGATGAGCTGCTTGAAAAGCCCAAGAAGTTTTTTCCCCCTCAGTTCTTACTTGCTCAGCCTCAACCTTCCCCCCACCTCGCTTCCAATACAGACCATGATATCGTCTGTCCAGGTTCTACCAGTTGTGAAGTCAACCTGGAATACATCAGCTCATGGGAAGTAGCTCCAAACTTTATATTACCCAGTTAGTTCCCCCATTTAGGAATATACCCTGGAAATATAATTCTTGAAAGCCTACTTGAAAGAGTACAGAAATGTATGTCCTCTATTGAGACAGCTGGACTCCACGTTGCAACCGTCAGCTTGTTGCTCTGTAAGTGTACCAACTTGCTCCAACTTGCTTTTGTCTAATGCCACCACTTGCAGCCAGAACTTGCAGACTGGGTGTTTATGAGATCTGTAATGAACCTCATGAATCCGAGCAGTAGAACCTCATAAGATCATTCTCTCAAATCTAAAACACAAGAAGTCATTTGAAGTGAAAATACAGGAAATAAACTTTTTTTATTTCCAAATGTGGTTGAACTGTGGGCTCTGTTCCTCAGGAAATTGTTGAGACCAAAAATGTGACAAGATAAGAAAAAAAGTTGCAAAATTGCAACACCAATAAGAACTATAAGTTTGCATAATTAAGGTCAACACATTTAGGAAGGGTCATTAAACATTGTGCAGTATTCTGCAGGCACTCTGGAGCATGTGGAAGCTCATATGTACGTGTTGGATATCCCCATGCATTTTACTTTTGCAGAGTAAAATTACTTCAGTTCTGGAAATGTGAATTATAGTAAATCTAATGCTCTGGTGGCAATCGTTATGGTTCTTTGATGTGGACTTTGTTAGGACTTAGATGTTCTCTTTTCCCTGTCATTTTGGATAGTTTGTAATGCTTCCTTCAGTCTTGTTACGCAATCAGGAGAGAGTTGCTGTTACCTTCAGTAACTACTGTTACTTTTCAGTGTTGGGAAGAAAGGACCCAGAGGATGAAGTCACTAACAGGAAGGAGAGGTGGAGCTTATTTTGTTTGTTTGCTACTACCCAGTAGTCCTGAACTCATCTTTTATGCATATTAACATCTGCTCTTCTCTCTTTAGAAAATGTTGATACTCTGACACACATTTGAATAATAAACTGAATATTTCTTCAAGTGTAAACATTATGTTAAATTGCTTGAAAAGGACTACTCTTCAAATGTTTTTGACTCTTTAATATTTGAAAATGCCACTTTTTTTTGTTTTTTTGGTTTGTTTTTTTTTTTTTTTTTTTTTTTAAGATACACCCTCACTGTAAGCATTTCACTGGGCAGTTTTTCAAATTAATGCAGTTTAACTATTACATTAACTTAATGGCTATTTTCCCCTACTTTAACCATGTTAAATGTGCCGGCAATAATGAGCTCCTAATGCTGTCTCTTTCAAGTCTCAGAGGCATCTTTAGAGCTCTGCTTATCTCCTGGATCATAAAGCTGCATAATTTAGTATTCAAACAATTCATTTAAAACTGAAACACTTTGAATTACTGTAAAATTAATCAGAAAAAAGAAATCTTAACATGCCCATTCTGTTTATCTCTATTTAGCAAATTTGAAAGTGTAAGATAAATAAAACTTTCCAATATTCTGTTTTCTACTTACAAATCAGCTGCCATAAGCATAAGTATACCTAAAACTGTAAGGGACATTTTGAAAACCTTTTGCAAAAAAAGTTCCTCATGGTTAGTAAACTAAGATGATTATTTTGATGGAACAAACCATTTAGATTTTTCCGTACCATTAACTTAAATAGAAACACCTTTAAAGTAAATTGGCATTTCTAAATTATTTCCAGATTTGCAATGCACAGAGGTAGTTGATGTACGTAATCAGAACTGCTGCCCCATTAAGTGGCTATATTCTAATTATTTTGCAACTCACAGCACCGTATCACTTAACATTTTAAAATATTTCTGCTCCTAAGCTGTGTTTCATTTTCTTTGTTCTGTTTGAAAGTCCATTTTTTTCTTGTAGACTGGACTAAGTTTTACCAGGGAAGGAAATTATAAGAAGAAATTGGATTTAGTTCTTGCCTGTATCGGTAGGGCCTGGATCTAATAAAAGGCTGAGATACCTAATGTAGTACAGTAATTTATTTGAGTACCCAGATGTCAATTGTAAGCCCCAGATTTAGGCGCCTAGTGCCACCAAAATTTCCTGGGGACAGCTAGTTATCAAAGCAACTTCTCTCATCTTACTTGAGATGTCTTTATCTGATCTAGTGTCCATCTCCAATCAAGAGAGTTGCAACTCATCTAACCTATTTTAGGATGATCATAGGTGTTATAGATTCACTATGCCAAGTGAATTTCTATCCAGAAAGCTTTTTCTCTCCACTGGGAGAGCTGCTCAGTTACCAGGACCCATAGGGATACGAGGGAAATTCAGCCCCTGTCCCTAAAATAAGCTGTGATGCTCATGGCAACAGTACCTCTGTCAGCTCTGAATCAGGGTCTGGATTTTCCTTTTATGACTATTATTTTTGAAGAATTGAGTAGGATTTTGTTGTTTTGCCTTATTTCTTGTAAAATTTATCCAGTACCTGGTTCACTTAACACAAGGAATCCGGATTCCTGCTTTTCTGGCTGAATGTCTTTCCTAGAGCTAAGCTGCAAAATCATACCTTTTCTTTGTATCTTGCATGTGTGGTTACTTCTGTCCCATGCATTCTTTGCTCTGACTTTCACAGGATAGGTGGAGGATGTTTCTTTCCCTGGCCAAACTATCCTTTTGGGGAGAGCTGGACACTGGAAACCCTGTTTTGCTCTTTAAACAGCTTTAAAAAAAACGTGCAGTGGGATCATTTGGTGGGGGGGGGACCTGATAAAATTCAGTCCATAGTAAAACTCTCTAGCCACATATGGTGTGGATGTGAGGTCCTGAGTACCAATGGCTTTGATCTATTGATCTCTTCTCTCTGCACCAAATTACTTGCTTATACAGACATAGCCACGGGGAAATCTCAATAACAAACAAAAACCAAACATGATGTTTAAAATTCGATGCAACAATACAAAGTGAAAGACTTCTTTGTTTTTTAAGTTCTTACTGTGCCCCCACCATTATCATGTGAGAGCAGATTCCAGAAGTGCATTAAGCACTCTGACTAATTTCAGTCGTCTTATCCATTTTCTTTGTCATTTTCTCCTTAGGCAAAGGACTGTATATACAGTAATTTATTTTGGCTTCTTTTTTAGTTAGTTAATTTATTTCAATTAATTGCCTATTCCACATTGTGTTTGTATTACAGTGAACAGGTAAAAGAAACTAAATTTTCATTTTTGGAAAAGAAGGATCAAACTTCTGATGGACTTTAGCTCCTGTGGGAATTTTTGACACTTTTACCTAATCAGAAGATAAGGTTTTAACAATTAAAAGTAGGTACTTTAAAAAATTTCCACTGTGTGAAAAATGGAGTGTATTTTGACTTTTACTCCTATCTGGGACAAAAAAAAGGTAGAAATATGGGAATGTGTGATAGGGTTGAAATTCCAATTTGCACTCATCTTTAGTAACCAGGAAATACTGTCTATGTAATTCACTTGCTCTTTTCTGCTCAGGACTAATATTCCTCAAGTCCTTTGCCTTAAGCTTATTTATACAGATAGAAAGTTAGAGATAATGAGGAAAACTAAGAAAAACAAAGTGAAAAAATAGGTCATTTTCTTAAAGCTGATATTCAGAATATCGTTGAGGAGAAGGACAGGCAGCAGTTCACACGCAACAGCTACGTAATTTTTTTTTATGAATATATAACTTTGCTATGAAATACAGGGAACCCCATTTCTTTCCTTGTCAAACAGACACACAATTAAAATGAAGCTTTCAATTAAAAAAAAAAAAACAAAAACAGAAAAAAAAGGCAGCTAGAAACTGCAAAAGACAAACAAAGAAAAAAAAAATGAGTTTTTCTTATGGTTTATTGCATGTAAGTAACACCAGTACGCTGAAGTTGATTGCAAACATCCTGGGTCTCAATTGTCTGATTATATAAAACTATGTTATTCCTCTAAAATTGATGTTCCTAGCTGAAGGATGCGTTTCCTCTAAAACTGATGTCCTTAGCTGTACTTCTAATTAAAAAAAAGATACAATTCAGCTTGAATCCAGCAATCTTTACAATTAGTATTTAACTGTCCATAAAAGTACTGATTCTCTTAATGAACCTGCTGCTACCATTGTTTACTACCTCGAATTTAAGGGGGAAAAAAATAAAACAGTCACCAAGCAAATCTCATGTTACTGCTTTTCCCACATCTATAGCCCCATTATCATTACTAATTACATATAATTAATCAGCACCAGTCCCTGAAAAAAGCTTATTGAATGGAAAAAAATGAAATAGATGATACCTCCATGGTCAAAACATAACATGGATCTTGTATAAATCCTCACAAAAATTACAGTATGAAGTTTACATTTAATTCAACCAAGTGTCACACTGTAGAACATCCAGACCATCAAAATATTTCTTAATGAGAGTAACTAATCAGTTGTCCCCATATTCACGCTTGATTTAGAATACCTAAAACATGAGACAGAAAAACAGTGAAAAAGAAATATCTGTTAAATGCAGGATCTTTTGAGAGTGTGTTTAACATGCATGATGACTAAACTACTTGCACTTCTATATGGGAAGGTCTCCATCACCAGTTTCACAGCTTTGATTTTTAGAAACATCAATCAAGCTCATCTCACAATTCCTCCCAGGTAGCAGATGCAAAGAGTCAAGTATGGTAAATGCTAAGTAACAAAGAAGAACAGGTTGGGATTTGGGATTATTCCCCCCCCACCCACCGAATATCTTTTTTAAACAGTAAATGTTGAATGCTATGAGTCAAAGCATTCACAGGAAAGTGTCCATCATGACAAGTTCCTATTTTGTTTTTTCATACCTACACATTTCAAAATTGCTGATGAGTTCCACTTTGTTTCATTATTGCCAGGACATTGCAATCACGAGATGGTCCCACAGGGGCAGGGGAGCTGGGAGACACAGGTGACAGCTGGGTGGCCAGGCAGGGTCCTCACCAGCACGAGTGCTGTCCCACCACACCCAAGCAGGGAAGGTCTAGTGGTGAAAACCAGGGTCAAATAGCGGGACAAGGATCAGCAGGCACCTGTGACAGTTCAGGATGAAAGTTAAGAAGGGATATAAAGACAAGGTCAAGGTCAGGTTGAGGTTGGTGCAAGATGAGGCACCACAATGTTTACCTACAGCAAGTTGCAGGTCCTGAGCTTGTGTGCCGTGCCCACTGTGCAGGGTGAGACCAGGAGGAGCCCTCTCACAGCTCGTTCACAGCAGCCTGGTCCAAGGACACCCAGCTGGGCCACATCAGAGCTGATCCCCAACACAGGCAGCTAATAAACCCCTTGCGGGGGGGGCGGGGGCACCATGTCGTAGAAGAGGATTATGGATAAGTATGGTCTCAGGCTGATGAGGGCAATAGGAGCCTGCTGGTGTGCCAAAGGCAGTGAAGAAATGAAAGAAAAATATTTCAATCTTTGTCTGAAGTGACTTCCCTTTTGAAATATAACTGGATGTGTAGTTGAAAAACGCAAACCCATGTTTAGAGATGAAAAACTAAAGAAGAAATTTTGTTGATAAACTTTTATGACTGCTATGTTTTGAATTTTTAATTAACTTTTAACCTTTTCAAGGTTTTGAATTTTCCTTCATCTTCAAGATGGGTGCTTTTTTCATTTTGGGTTTTGTGTTTTTTTTTTTGTTTGTTTTTAAATAACAAAAACTCTATTTGAACAAGGATATTGTTATCTGTAAAGCTGTAGAGCTAAGGTGACATAAAATATTCCAGACAGAGCACCATGTGTTACACTGGTGTCCCAGCTTACCCTGACTTCTGCTCAGTCCGCCTGGAGGTTTGAATTAATTCAGAACAGTTCTTACAGGCAAGTGTTTCTTCTCAGGAAATCTGTGACTCAAAGCACCACAGGCTAAAATACATTTCAAACCTTTGTATCCACACATAACTGATATCTACCATTTTGCTGTCTCTTTACCAAACTCTTGATAGACCTGTGCATATTTTTATCTCATCAAGGTAATTACAAAGAAAAATCTGGATATAATTAGTTTTCCTTGATGGAATTATTTTTTTCTAACAGTCGATATGAACATATTCAACGGGTGGATTTCTGTAAAACTTCCAAATTACAGGTAACTTTGCTGTGATTCACGAACTGGAATGCTGACTCAGGCTTTGAGTAACTTAATTGCAACACTTATAATTTTAAAGTGGGCAATATAGTTATGGACTTCATTCTCAGCCATGACTCCTTTGTGCTTGTAATCACTGTGTAGAGGGATGTTCTCTCTCTTTAAACAAGATTTTTCAGAGCACTTTCAAAGCCTCTATAGACAAGACTGCAATACAGTAAAACTTACAACCAAAAGCTAAATAGGTATTTGGAAGCTGTAGTGTGTGTTTATATATATACTTATTTCTGACCTTTTCAAGGTAAACCAAAACAATTTTCATCAAATGAAAAGTATGAAAACTGTTCTGTATTTTGCTTTTAATACCGCAAAGAGAATACTAAGAAATATGATCACAATTCAGCTCTAATAATTGAGTTCACTATGTATTTACAACATAAAAGGTTTACTTTTGTGGTTTTGACTCTTTTGACTCTGTCTTTCTTTTTATGTATACATAAATATATATATATTTACTGCTTGGATGACATTTTGTTTAAATATGAAACTCAGAGGGAGAAATTGGTAGGCTATTTACTAGTTCATATACAATACAGAAATATTTCTTTTAAAATTTGAGTTCACTTAATTTTGATGTTCCATTTTTTGGTAATATCTGTATAGGACTAATCTTGAAGAAAAGGAGCTACTGTAAATTACTACATTTAAAAATGTCTTTTGTATGCCATATAGATTCATGTTTCATGAACCCTTACATTTTCAAACTAGTGAAAATTCAACAAATAATATCATTGCTCCAGTATTTATGTTTTCAAGCCATGAATTTTAAGTAAATTTATTATTCTGGTGGCTATCAACCCTTTGCTCAAGGTAGTATTTTTTAAGGAATTAATAGATGTGCAAAGTGTTTTTCAGTTTGTCTCAGAACTTAGGCTGTAGTCAAGACTGCAGCTTCTTTTTGGGAATGGGTGGGAATGGTTTTCCAAGTAACTGAAATTCTTCAAGGGAGTGTAAGCATACATTTCTTTCTGGGAATAATACGCTTCAGCATAATATAATTCAAAGACTGAGATCCCCAATTGCCGTTGCACTAAAGGTCCCCATGTTAGCCTGTAGTATGCTATCATTTTAATAATATTATAAGAAATTACTAATAAATAGGAGAATTATGGAATAGCAGTATCCATTTCAAATATTGTTCATTGGACTTTGATAATGTAACAAGAGGAATGTTTTTTCTTTATTCTCTGTTTTTTCTAGTGTGTCATATAATTCATATAAAACAGAGCAGCAAGTTTCTTTGAAGTAGTAGGTGTTAACTGGCTTCTGCTGAAGTGCTGTTTGGTACTTCAGATTGGTAAGAACTGGACAAGCCAGAATAGAGACTACAGAAACATAAATCTTTGTTTCACTGAGGTGGTCCTCCACTTCAAGTGTCAACTCTCCTGGGTCGGAGCGAAGAAGGTCTACCCAAGTTCTGAGCACTGTTTTGCAGCCCACATTATCTATTCCTAACAGAGAAACCTATTTACAAGCCTAGGGACTTGACCCTACCTGGGAGGTTTTTCTGGTGTTCCAGAAATGTTATGTCCACCCAACACAAAGCTGGGTGACAAAGGCAAAAACTGTCACTACAAAAAGTTAGCTGCTGCAGGTTTTCTAAATATCACAAAACAAAACAAGTGGCTGAAGTCCAAATAGACAAGCTTATCTGGGTCTTCATAATACAACTATTATATGTTGCAAGGACAACTATATATAGTGGCAAGGACTGCATTCTTTTTCTGTCACTACTAAAGACAAATATATTTAGCGTTCTTTCTGAGGGAAAATTGTATTAAATTTGGGATTAGTGTGAAGGCAGGTCTAGCTGAAAAACTTTTAACATATACTTTCTTATAACATAGTTGCTTACAGCATACCCATTAACTGACAGTGAAACAGAGCTCAGTAAATAACATCTTTCCCTGTGTGGCAGGAGAGGAGGAGAGGGAATACAGGGGCAGCAGTGAAGGTTCTCCAGCTTCCTCGTGCCATGTATTTACTCGTCATTCCGATTTTCTCCATGATGAACTGTGGAGGGTACTTCTGCTGACACTTGTGTCTCTTCAAGACTGCTACTACATTCAAAGAAAAGGTATCCGCATCTCAGACACCTCTTACAAGGCTTGAAAAACCCTGCCTCCACAGCTCCCACAGTCCTCCACTGATTTACACTGGTCTCTGCTACTCCATCCCCAGACCCAAGGCTTCAGTGTTGTTTGTTACAGAGTGAGAAGAAATGAGGCTTCAATCCCCGGCTCTCTTCAGTCCCCCCAGCTCACAGAGTCCTAATGGAAGCAGGCTGAAACAATCTTAAGTTGTTGTAGTCTGAAAACTGTAAAAATAGATGGCAAAAATGCCAGGAAGTTGATAACCTACACACTAAGTCTCAACCCAGCGTGAATCATAAAGACAGTTATGAAGTCTTGGAAAATGGCAGTTGTAATGAAAATGTCTACTGACCCCTGACTAATAGTGTCAGCAACCCAACAGTGCTTAATTATTAAAATCAACACATGTCTCGCATTGACAGCCCAGTGTTTTGAACAGAGCAGTTCTGGTGTAGGGAAGGAAACAATAAATAGTAGTAGCAAACCTCCCTTCTTTATTCGTTTTCATCTGCTCTCTCTTTTTGCTGATTCCCTTCCACAGCAGAGTTAGAAAGGTCAGCATGACTATGTTTTCCACCAGTTTGTCAAGAATCAATGTTTCCCCTAACAAACAAAATATAAAGTGCGACAACTAATACCAATGAGGATGTATTTGTGTAAGCTCTACCTTAGAAAGGGAGGGCATGTTGTGGCTCAATATGATGAACTCTGTAATAATAACAGAGTCATAGGATCATAGCAAAATTCAGGTTGGTAGGGAAACCAGAAGGTTACCAGTCCAGCCTCCAAGGACATAACTTGAAGCATTTTAGTCTGGTGTTTTAAGTTCTTCAGGAGAAGTTGTCTTTATTTCCAGTGCTGTCATCAGGTAAGGAAAAAGGCTTGTCCTGTGACAAACCTGGCAGGTGTCAATTAGCTTCAGAAACTGCTGTATGTGGTGTTAGAGACTCCAGGCCCATTCTTCTGCTAGAAGGATGTTTCCCCTTTTTCCCCTCCTACCTCTATTTAAATGTTCTTCTCCCCATGTATTGTGTTTGCATGGGGCAAGGTTTTGATAGTGGGGCAACCAGAGAGATGGCTTCTGTGAGCAGCTGCGCGAAGCTAGAAGCTTCCCCTATGTCCGATACAGCCAATGCCAGCCGGCTCCAAGATGGACCAACCACTGGCCAAGGCTGAGCCCATCAGCGATGGTGGTAGCCCCTCTAGGATAACATATTTTAGAAGGGGAAAAAAGTCGCTGCACAACAGCAATTGCAGCTGAAGAGAAGACTGAGCATATGTGAGAAAAACAGCCCTGCAGCCACCAAGGTCAGTGAAGAAGGAGGGGGAGGAGGTGCTCCAGGTGCCGGAGCAGAGATTCCTCCACAGCCCATGGTGAAGACCATGGTGAGGCAGGCTGTTCCCCTGCAGCCCATGGAGGTCTACAGTGGAACAGATATTCACCTGCAGCCCATGGAGGACTGCACACTGGAGCAGGTGGATACCCAAAGGAGGCTGCGACCCCGTGGGAAGCCCGTGCTGGAACAGGTGGGACCTCTGGCCCCGTGGGGGACCCACGCTGAAGCAGTCTGTTCCTGAAGGACTGCACCCCATGGAAAGGACCCACGCTGGAGCATTTCATAAATTACTGCAGCCTATGGGAAGCCTCACGTTGGAGAATTTTGTGGAGGACTGTCTCCAGTGGGAGGGACCTGACGCTGGAGCATTTTTCTGCCATGAAATGGCTTCCTCATGACAGTAATTTGAGGACAAGACCTGCGTGGTCACTAATCTTCTTGCAGTCTGTTTTGCCTTGATGGAAACATGGCAGGGGTTCAAGCAAATCATCCAGTAGCACCCTGGTCTTGGTGATCAGTGAATCTCATGGCAGAGATTCTCAGCTCTGCAGAGAACTGTTATATTGCTGTACAGATGCAACTCCTGGAACATAGGCTCAATAAAGTGTCTTTTTGGAGTTACAAAAGTCATCTTAGAAAAGTGAACTTCAAAGCCTAAGTCATCTAGAAGCTTCTTAAAATGTCACCATAGATTTGGGAAAGTGCTAGTAACTCTCTTCTGTGCCTTCCTGCTTCTCTTCTAAAGTAGAACATTCAAAATTCCCTTGTAATTTTGACAGTAGTTTTTGAATATTCTTCTGCATTTAGAACCTTGAATATTAAATTGAATAAGTAAAAGATGAATGTAAAATGTAATAACAATAAAATTTCTGATATAAGGAAAATGTATTTATTTATTATGCCATTAGAAGATGTGTAAACTTCTTTGTTGGTAAGGAAAATCAGAAATATTTTATGCCATACCAAGTAACATATTGTGAGAAATATTGTAACTATTATAAAACTGGTGATAAATTGTCACTACAGCTCACAGATGCTTTTTTATGCTACCTGTATTCTCCTTACATCATGGTAATGCCCTGAGGTCTCATTTAGTTCTTTCTTTATCCGTCAGAGCACAGCATGGCCTTTCAGCAGTGGACTTCTTGGTGAGGTAAGCACTCTAACGGTGACTTCTGTTTTAATAAAGATTGGGCTTTTATTTTTAAACTTGTGCTTAGTCTAATACCATAATCTGTCCCCTATAGATGGAAATAAACAACTATTACAATGAATATAGCTATGAAAGTCTATTAATTCCAGTGTGAGAGTTTCTTCTTATTGAAAGGTCATGTGATACTCTTGTATCTAGAGCAACACATAAAAATGAAGGGAAATACTTTATCTTGCTTTAGCATTCATTTTACTATGTTATTTATAACCTGTCTGTAATAGCAACATAGTAGAGAGCAAGTATCTCACTTCAATTTTGTTTTCAGACAAGTATTAAAAGATGGAAAGCATAAGGTGCTAAATTTACTGGGCTTGTGAATCCTCTGACTTCAGTGTTTTGCTCCACTGATGAATTTGGTCCATTTGGAAAGTTCTGTGATTTGTCTCCGTAGAGATGGATCTCCTTTTTTAAACATTCTCCTACAGCTGACATGCATGCTAAGTAATACAGCTGCAGCCATCTGTAAAAGCTTGGAATTAATTTTCTTCTTTATTGCTGCAGCTTATTTCATTCCGCCTTTCCCTTTATATTTATAATACAGAAAAATTTCTCATTCCTTGAGAAAGCATTGCAGTTAGTTTCCTTCCTTTTTATATTACTTGTCAGTAAAGTAATCAATGCAACTGTTATCATTGGTACACACGCTAACTACAGTATGAACACCATCAGAAAAAATTTACTGAAATGGTAAATTAAATCAAGACACAAACCAAATCTTTTCTGTTTTGATGATGAAAATCTGAGCCTAAAAAATAAAAATGAAAGAGGCAGAACTTTACAGATGAGCATGTGGCATAAAGGGATGAATAAGGAAACAAGCTAAGGAAAATGAAAGTTGCTACATAGCATAAGCAGAAGTCTTTGGGAAAAAATGCACCTTTTTTGTTACTCTACTATGTTTTAAAATGCATGTGTGACTACTGGGAAAAACTTATATTTTAAAGGGAAAAAGCCACAGATGGGAAACAGCTATGTTAAAGCAAGCTGTGAAAAAATGAGGAAATGTAAGGGGTTTTGTTTTGTTTTTTAAAATCCTGACTTGGGACTAAAATGTCCATGCTGAAAATAGCACTTCCTCCAGGCTTCAAAATAAGAATATGCCTAGAACAGGGAAGGGGCTTAGGTTTACAGTTAAAAGCTTTTTTTCCGAATCAAGCATTTCATCTTCATTGAACTTGTATTATTCTGGTGACTGAGTGGAGGGACCATCTGTGGATCAAGTTGTGTTTCGGAGATCACATTCACCATGCAACTGAATTCCACGGAGAAGTCTTCCCTACTTATATATACACATATATGTATGGGTGCATATATGTGTGTACTGTCCAATATCCCTTTCACAGGGATGTGACTGTCAGTCACCTGATTGATACTGTATTCTCCTTCTTCTCTGATGCTCCTACACCTTCTACTCTGCGGGACCCAAAGAGGAACAATAAGAATCATTGAGACTGTGCTTGATTATGATTGATTTATCTAAGATGTTCATAGTCCTCTAGTCTTCATAGCATCCTTTAATGTATTTTGCTATATCAGCCTTATGAGATACAGGGTATGGCTGTGGGTACTTTGAAGCTCTTTGCCTAGCATGCTGGCATCACTGAGTCCCATTATTTAGGCGAATAATTCTTGCTTGTCATCGTGTAGGGGGACTTGGACTAGAATTACTCCTGAAACTAGCAGAGCGGTACCCAAATGTGAGTTTTTCTGTGATGTTTATGAATAAGCCCTAAGTGAACTCACATATGAAGTCTTTAACAAAGCAAGGAACTGAGTTAACTCTTCATTCCATGTCTCTGCCTCATCTCCATATCTACAGACATATCACTGCAGCCTCATGCAGGCTGCTCGGCTGTACGCAATGCAGGCACTGCCCTCTCCATTGCTGCACATGCTGCGTTAAGTGAGCATTACCCTTTTGGTGACCAGACCTGAAAGAAGGTATTTTCTGTAACACAACACATTTCTTTACCAGATTTAAAATTCATAACAGTTTAGTAGTAGATATTTAAACTTAGGTCTGCTGGAAGAAGCAAATATTTCCTTGGGGTAGAGGTTCAAAATTATGTCTAAACTGTTCTTCTGTTTTGTGTTATGTGGAGAAGCATTATTCTCATTTCATTCTCTACTTAATGTTTTTTACACAACCAAAAGTGAGTGAATTACTGGTGACTATATTTTCCGGAGCAAATACATCTGCTGCTTGATGCAGCATTGTAAATAACAAATCTATTGAACAGGTTTACACCTTGCCCTTCAAAGGAGAATGAAAATCATCTCTAGATTTTAATGCTCAGAGTGCTTCCAGTGAAACAGAAGGCCATTCTTTTTATTTAGTATAACCCCTTTACAAGTGAAATCTATCCAAGTGCTAAGAAATCTGAAATTAAATATTTCTTCATTAAAATTATCATCGCTAAATATATAGCACTGCAGGTGCTGTACCCGCAGTGCTGCGGTAAGACTGTTTGAGGACAGAGTGTAAAATGCCACAAATGGGATTGATAAATTGGACCAGGACAAAAGGCAAACCAGCCTGCTGAACAGGTCTATATAATCCAGTGCTCCCAATGATGTCCTCATATCATGAAATCCCATCCAGTTCAGCGTGCAGACAGTGCTGGGCACGAGCGAGGAGCTGGGGTTTGGGCCTCAAGACGAAGGAAATCAGAGACTGGTTACCAGACACTTCTCCCCCCAAAATATATATCAGCCTATTCCTCAGCTTTGTGCTAGGCTTTTCTGTGCTAGCTGGTGCCTTTAGCAGTGCCTTCTATTGTTTTAGCAATCACCTAAAAAGATATTTTAATTCTGTCATTATCTAACTGAAGTAAAAAGTGGCACTTGTATCTCTCAGTTCAAGCTGATAATTACCCCCTCACTCCATTTCTGCTTGTCCCACAGGGGTAAGCAACCCTATCATCTCCCTTTTTGCCAACCTGCCCTTCTGCTCTTCTCATGCCCATCACATTTTTTTCTCAAATTGTCTGACTGCTTAACATAATCAAGTGAAACTCAGAGCAGTTGTCTGCAGTGAGTATTTAGCCTGAGGTTGCTGCGTCTGTTCCAGATCTGGAGCAGGGCTTGTCAGCCTGCAAGCGCGTTTCTTTCCTACCAGCTGTATCAGTAGGTCTAATAAAGATTATTACAGTTCCCTAAAAATATAGCTTCATTTATATTCTTAGGCAGTCTTGGCAACAGCACAGCCACTTGTCAATAAATACACACATAAATATGTGGAAAATTTGATGATTCACACAAACACTTGTATACGTATCTGAAAATAGCATTTTCAACAATGGATCAAGCCAGAAAAAAATCATTAATTTGAAGTTCAAATTATTTGCTTCATTTTCTGATTTAATACAATTTTTAAAAAATATTATTTTAATTTACTTTTTGTAAAATTGATAAAATTAGCTACACTCTCCAAAAAGCTTAACTGCTTTGAAGTAAAAAGTATCAATGTTTCATAATGAAATATGTCAGGCCTTCCTGAGTGTTTTGTGCCTGAAACTAGCTGATGAATGTTATTCAAATTAGCTTATTTGTACTCAGGCTTTCCAAAGAAAGAAAACCTAGTTGCAATCTAACAGAGAGGTTTGGCATCCTCATCGATGCCAAGAGAAAACCCCAAACTTCTGCTGATGTGTGTATAAAAGATATTAGAAAAAGGCAGGGAGATTGCAAAACCTTATCATCAAAACAATATCTGGTTTGTAAGATGAGATTTTCCTGCTTCAATACCTGCCAGCTGAGCTTGAATTAAAGCTTTTTTTAAAGGAAATGAGACCTTGATTTCCATTTTGTCAACACTGAAGGAGATTTTCTGCCATTGGTTTCTAGCTGGAATTTGTCCTCTTGTTTTGTAACTTCGTTCTAAAATAAGCAGTTGTCAAACCAGTTAATGGTAACTTCTGGTGGCTAAATTTTTCAGGTCACAGTATGAAACATTAACTGTCACTGTTGTTATCTGCATTAATAAAAATCACATACATGGCCACAGCAAAATGCATTTAAGAAGCATTGAGAAAAACTGAATTGCTGAGATCAGAGAAGTCTGTTGTTTGACTGAGGTTGTAGTAATGAAGAGCAGTGACATTTGGCACTAATTTTTTCAAGGAAAGGACTTTGGTTTTGAGCAAGATTATTGGCAGAGTCTCAGTTAAAAATCTTTGTCCTAGATAAGTAGCAGACATGAATGACAGCCAATTCCCAAGACATACAAGACATAGTCAGCAAGTTCTGTCACTGTCTTCATTCATGCCTTTTTTTCTGACCAAGAAAGCTTATAATACTTATACAGCCCTCAATTGTTATGCATAGTTTACTGCAGTGAGCTTGGTAATGGAACAAACAAACAATGATGAAAACAATATATAATATATGGCTTTTAACAGCTTACAACTCTTTGGAAGTTAGAAAAGAAATATGATTCATACTGTTTTTTGATCCTTGTTCTCCTTTAGTGTCTGAGAAGCTATGAACAAAACAGTGACTGGATACCTGCCACTCGAAAAAAAGCAAGTAGGAATACGAAGAATAACATATGTATTCAAATATTTATATTACATTATTTTCTGTCATTTTTCAGGACAGCCCACAAAGTCAGGGATGCGTGTGTGGCTGTTCAAAGTCACATAGAATTTATGGTAACAGGGCATACAAAATATTCCATACTACAGTACTACACTACAGTACATATTTAATAATTATTAGAAATGTCCTTGAGTGACATAAGATATTCCGCTTTCAAAACACACTAATGGCATATGAGAGGTAGCTAAGTAAGGTGGTTGGCTTTTGGCACCGGAGTCACGACAGCAAGCTTGCCTGCCCCTGTCCAGCCCTCAGCCCATACTGCACTTCATCCTGATCTGCGGTAGGCGGGAATGAGCCAGCAAAGATCAGCAGGTGAGACCTTCCTCAAGTGACTTTTCTACCAAACCCTGTGCTTCATACTGCATCCTTATGCACTGCAGGGAGCATGGGTGCAAAACTGGCAGCTTATACCCCCAAATTACTTCCTGATATTTTCCCCGCAGGGAAACTCTAATCATTCAGTCGGTTTTGATTGTGAATACAGAACTGAGAGCTGAAGGTCTTGGCTGTCTAACTACAGTCTTTTTTGTCTGCTTTTGCAAAGCATAGCATAGCATTGAATAGGATAGGATAGAATAGAATAGAATAGAATAGAATAGAATAGAATAGAACAGAACAGAACAGAACAGAACAGAACTAGAATAGACTATTTCAGTTGGAAGGGAGCTACAACAACCATTGAGTCCAACTGCCTGACCACTTCAGGACTGACCAAAAGTTAAAAACCACTATTAAGGGCATTGTCCAAATACCTTTTAAACACTGACAGGCTTGGGGCATGGGCCACCTCCCTAGGAAGCCGCTTCCAGTGTTTGACAACCCTCTCGGTAAAGCAATGCTTCCTAATATTGAGTCTAAACCTTCTCTGGTACAGCTTTGAGCCATTCCCATGCGTCCTGTCACTGGATACCAGGGAGAAGAGATCAGTGCCTCCCTTTCCACTTCCCCTCCTCAGAAAGCCGTAGAGAGCAATGAGGTCACCCCTCAGCCTCTTTTTCTCCAATCTAGACAAGCACAAAATCCTCAGCCACTCCTCCTAAGACATGCCTTCCAGCCCTTCCACCAGCTTTGTTGTCCTCTTCTGGACTCACTCAAGTACCTGAACATCTTTCTTAAATTGTGAGGCCCAGAACTGCACACGGTACTCATGGTGAGGCTGCACCAACGCTGAGTACAGCAGGACAATCACCTCTTTTGACTGGCTGGCCATACTGTGTTTGATGCACCCCAGGATGCGGTTTGCCCTCGTGGCTGCCAGGGCACACTGCCGACTCCTGTTGAGCCTGCTGTCGACCAGCAGCCCCAGATCCCTTTCTGCAGGGCTGTGCTCCAGCCGCTCCTCTCCCAGTTCATACTTGTGCCCTGCATTACTCCATCCTAGGTGCCGAATCTGGCATTTGTTCTTGCTAAATTTCGTGCCGTTGATGCATGACTTTGTTTTGATGCAAAGCACATCAGTAACATAAAAGCTAATGTTTAGGCAAAATATTTGTGGCTGATTTGCTGATCATTCTCCTAGCTGCAAGTGTTACATATTGCGTATTTCACGTTCAAACTGGCAACCTTGACCAGTACTGCATAAAATGCCCAGAGAGGCCAGGCAGAATAAAGTGGTAGACCTCTGCAAACAATGGCTGCCAAGTCTGATGCCAAATGAACACATAATGATGTGGCCCAATATGGGCCCAAAATAAACACGCCATCTGACACTGAGTCTACAGTTCCACAGTAAGCCTCAGGCTTGCTGCGTGTATAGGTCTAAATTGCTGCCGAAACTGTTAAGCAGACCTCCCCTCAGACTACGGCTGACACTGTTAATTCAGCTGAGAGTTGTGAGTGTGTCGTAAGTGAGGCTCTGCTTTCTCTTTGGTTGGCAAATTTTTCATGGGAGTGCTGTTACAGGGTGAATGCCTAGATGTAGTTTTGAAAGGAACTAAAATGACAAATTAAAAAGTGGAATGAAGTCTGATGAGTCGACATTAATTTCTCTAAGCATTAGAATGAGCAGACCATAGTGCAAGGTAAGAAAACTTCCCATAAAATATCCTTCACAGTTTGCTCTGTTGTGTGTTGTGCGTTTAGACCTTTATTAACAGTGAAGAAAATGTTAAGTTAAATTGAAAATGCTGTCCTTTCTCTTGAGAAAACAAAGTTAAGTACAATTACACTAATCTTTTAAGGCCAAGAATATACATTGCACACATTAAAGGTGATTGTTTTGTATTACTGAAAAGGTCAGGCTTAGCTTTGCAAAGCATCAGCTGCCTTTCTCTTTCATTAATATAAAATATCTTTGTTACCTTTAAAAATGTGAGATCAAATTCTCAGTCTTCTAAACCTCTTCTGGGCTTTTTGTAAGCGCTTGTGCCCCAGACATACCTGGATCATACTGAACTGATAAGGAAAGCAAGAGATACCCTTTCTAGCCACATGAACAGAAATGGGTTTTGAAAGGGAATACTTCAAAATATCACTGCCTTGCCATAATTTTTTTTTTGGCACTCTGTCATGGAAAGTCATAAAGGAACTAGTGTTTAGAGAAAAAGAAGGTATCTCCTTTTTGCTGCATATGTGTGGCTTCACATTCACATATTAGTCTGACCACTTTTTCATTGGATCTCTTGAGCTGCCTGCAAATCAAGATGTAAATGTACACAGCAGTGTACTTTGTTCTTTGAAAACCTAAAGATGAAGATGTTTTCACTGTGGATATAGTCCCTTCTGGAATACTATGGGAGAAGGGGGCATCAAGCCGCCATCCAGAAACACTTAATCCATGCTTCCCTGATGTCTGCAGCCCTATTCTGACCTGGTAGATGCTCACAAGCAGTTTAGGCATGATCAGGATTATTGGCAGGCTTGGCTTGCTGAGCAGGGTCTTCACGTGTGATAGCCCTGCAGCTGCCTGTGCCTTGAAGCTTTTGACATGGTATAAAAGACAGCGGACTGCACAGCCTACAAAGCATGGCATAGGGGCAACATACTTTACTTTATAATGTGGATCTCTGTATGATGTGAACTCTATGGTCCAAATCAAGAAAATTGCTCATGGAAGGGGAAGAGAAAATGGGTGCTGTAAGGGCCAATTAGTCCCCAGGTTTCCCCTCATGGTACTCTCAAGGTTAGGAACTGGCCTCTCCAGTATAGGGGATGTTATAGCAGTTGGCAGTATTCATCAAGTTCCACCTTCTTCTGCAGGGAAGGTTGGTTCTTCCATGAGCAGCATGAAATATCATAGTGCAGGTCAATTACAGTGCTTTTTTCAGTTAGCCCTGCTGTCCTAGAAGTGAGGTTTTCAGTTTTCTAGAATTTCGTGCTTTCATTTGTAGCAAATGCAACAGAGCTGCAGCACATCATTCTGGGTGGAAGCATACTCACAGGTGCCAGTAGCTGTAGAAGGTACAAATATTCAGGCTAGTCTTCTTTTAAATGAAAAATGCCAATATACCGATTCAGAATTGCTTGCTGTGAAATACAAGTTCATCATCACTAAAAATAGCTGAAATAGTTAAAATGAAACATCAGTGTCTTTTCTTGATTTTAAAAGATTTTGCTTATTCAGAATATTTTTTTATTTTACCCCTTTAAGATATTATGTTTCGTTCTGATTCAGGACAAAATATATTTCACTTTTAAGGAAAATAGCGGGAACAAAAGAGTGTTTCCTGTCTACCTTTAGTTTTGATGGTCTTCTGGCATGACATTTTACTCACCACTGCATAACTACAGCTACCATGGATGTGCCTGGATTCAAATTTATGGCATTGCACAGGTATAAAACTGAATCACTCTAGTGATTAATTAAACCCACTGAATTACAACGAAAGCCAAAGCTAGCACTGTGGAAAGGACTTTGTTCAGGAACGCTGGCAGAAACGCATTTGAAGTAAAGATAGGTTTCATCTTCTAAGTGCATTATTTGAATTGATTTTGTCACACCCACAGAGGAGAAAGCACTTTACATTTCAAGTTATCAATGGCAATGCTTATAAGTTAAAGAATGGTACACCCAGACTGAAATATACTTCCATCCCTATTCACTCACGTATGCTGTTCCTTATGACATGTTATATGACAGTGTTCTGAATAGTACATTCAGTGCTGCCAAGTTAGGAATAAATTTACCCAAGTTGTTAATCTTTGTTATAAGTCCTGGACAGGTTTTTGTTGGTGGGGTTTTCTTTTTGTGATTTTCTTTTACAGAGCTCTGCAATATTCTTAATTTCTTTCTGCTACCAACAGAAGATAATTACCTTCTAGCATTGCTATTTTATTCACTGAAAACTGACACTTCCTTCTGTTTTAGCATCAGTTCATTGTGCAGAATTCTTTGTAGTGCTTTAATTAACCTGGCATGATGATCTCAGTACAGCCCCAAAAAAAATTAACATCAAACACTCATATGGAATTGTTCTATGCGATAGCTTGGGTGATGAACATAGACCATATGGTAATCTTTAAAAATAAAACCTGCCAAATAGCATATTTAATGTGACTATCCTGGCATACTCATAAGGATTGTAAAAATCAAAAATAATTCCGAGCACTGCTCACTTCAAAGGATCACAAAATATTTTATACAAACTATCTATCTTTCTAAAATCAGCTCACCTACCACTTAAAACAGCCACTTCTGCAGTGAAATGCAGCAGCTATTGCAGTAAAACACAGCAAACTGGAACAGCAATTTTAGAGCAGGTAATGAAGACAAATGGTGTATCTTGTTTAAACTGCAGGGGCAGAAGGTAATTACCCAAATTTGGAGCTGCCTGAGATACCAGATCTAACACTTCTCTTGCAGAAAAGTGTCAGTCATGATTTTATACCTAGGTGACGTTAAACAGAACATGACCAAAGACTGGTATTTAGCACTGATCAGGTAAACAAGTTTGACTCTGAGGGAGAAAAGTTCCTGCTTACTTTTATGTGTGTAATAAAATCAGTCATGTCTTTTCTGTACCCCATTGCTGGTTAGATGAGAATTTAGAACTGATTTTATGGGTACAATCTAAAGTCCACTGAAATCAGTAGAAAAGCATTGACTGAGGTTGGATCCGGTCTTCTGTCAGCTCTAGTTCCCCTCTAGAGAGGGGAATTGTACTCTGGTTTATTACCTCATAGCAGTGTGTTGTATATTGAAATATGGGCATGTTAGATTTGCAAGAGCAACATATCCAAACAAGGCAGGAGCTTTTTCTTTAATGATAGCCATCATACTTTTCTAGCATCTTGCTGTGCCAGCTGCTCGGCTGGGATATTTCAAGTGTTTTTGTGGATGCTCCTGGCTAATGCACGTAGCTCTCTGCAACCCATGTACTGTTAGGCTGAGGATCCAACTTACAAGAGTTTTCACTCTTTCAAACCTCAGTAAAGAGAAAAAAGTGATTCATCCCTTGCAGACTCTGAATTACCCTTTGTTGCTACTCCTCTGTACTGACAGAGGAAGGAGGCACCATCGCACACTGTCCTAAATCAGCTGCTCAGTTAACTGCCTGGTGTTTCATGGTGTAGCAGTAAAGAAGATCATTCGCTTCACCTTACTTTACAATGTGAAAAACTTACATTATCTCACCGCTTTTGCTTGCATTGTCATGACAGAGTATTAGCATTACAGCTACTGTTGGCAGTTTATCGCTGAACGTTTGGCACATTTCTTCTATTCTGATTAAAACATGAGCACAACGACCTTCTTCCTTTCTGAAAATACACTCTCCTTTTCAGCTTTTTTAAATATGCTGACCTCCAGAAAAAAAAAAAAATGCTTAGCCATTACAAAACTAGCTTTTGTAGCATGGTATATTCCACTTTATGGAGATTCATGCTTGTCTCATTGTTACATATCATTGGAGTCACCTGCCTTAGCGTTTTTCCATTTACCTGAAGCAGCTGTGAAACTTCAGCACATTTTTTGACAAATATTTCTAATTGGTGCAGCCAACTTCCTGGCTGGCTTTGAATAACCAAGGCAGGAGCAAAATTTGGTGGCAATTTATGACTATTTTCCATCTTAACTCACCTCTAATTATAACTGAAGGAAAAAAAAGATGGTAAAAACTCATCTCAACAAATTACCTTAATAATTACAATTGTCTTCCAAAGCAGAATACCCACTCAGTGGGCACAAAAAAAACCCCTGTGTTCCCTGGGGTTAGCCTCATTAAAGTTGCTTTCCTGATTATTCAGGGCTTCTGTAAGTACTTTTAACTTCCTTAAACATTTGAAGATCCCTGTAGCTGTCAAGAGTCTGAAAGCTTTACTGATGCTCACCCCCATGGAGAACTTAACTGTTTTCCCTCTTTTCAAATTCAAATGTTATTTCAGAGCCAGACAGGATTCACCTTTAGTCATTCCCTTCTTTTCTTTTAAAATACAGGATACATAGACTGACACATGCATCTTCACAGAGCCTCACTAACACCACGGGGCTATACCAACGTGGAACTTCACTAGCAAGGAATTGGATCAGAATTGATCCATTGCTGTCTTTAACTGCTCTCATTTATATGCCATAGGTAATGCCAGAACACATAATATCTTTTCCTCCCCTTTTCTAAATTCCATCTATTTAAGCCTGATTACGCGAAAATTTCTGGGTAGCTCTCTCTCTAACATGAACATAAATGTAATGCAAAGAAGACCGTCCCTCTGAGGACTGTATCTGGTTCTTGCATTAATTAGGGCAGCGGACATCAGTGTTAATTCATTCCCCAATTACTTTAGCAAAACTTTTAGTCATTTAGACACATACACATGCATTTGTGAAGTACAAGGCAAGTACGATCATCTGGCAGGATGATACCAGTGATAGTGAACATCACATCAAGCCGCAAAAAAAGTAAGGTTTGGGGTTTTAGCCTAGTTTTGTTTTATTTTAAGTAAATGACTGGGCTTTCAAACCTTACTAACTTCTAGGACGGAGGACTGTCAGCCTCTAATTTGTATTTGTGGTCACATTCTAAGGAACCAGGAAAGAATGTCCTAAATTTTAGGGGTTGTCCAAACTCTGCCACTTTGGACAAGCGTGGCTAAAAGTTTGGGTATAAATCTCTGCCATAGGGAAGTTTGAAAGTGGACAGGTTTGACTTAGAACTGTAATGCCTGAAATGAAAGCCTGACAGGAGCTAGGATCCATTAGGTAGGGCTCTGCCCAAGTCTGAAAGTTAGCATGTCCACAGTCTTTGCCAAGTGGGACTTTAGCCTCAGCCTCTTTTGTTGAATAGAATGTTTCTATTAAGCAGCAACTTCCTTTCTTGTGTAAATTTGGAAACTTAAATATTTAGTGTTTGCGAAAGACCCGAAATGTACTTTTTCAGAATTTAGGGGTAGCGTAAGAAAGGATCAGGTTTAGCGAAGATGCCCAGGGACTGTATTGCTCCTATTAATATCACCTAACTGGCATATATTCCAGACAGCACGATGCGGGTCGTGCTGTTTTGCTTTATGATTCCCCAAATAAGGAAAGCACTTGTATTGGATTCTGCAGGAGTCTAGTCAACATCGATTCACCACTGCCTGTTGCTCTTGACCTAAGCAGCAGGCCTTTGAGGCAATCCAGGGCTTGTCAACATTTGGTTGAAATTAATAGGTCAGATCTTTGAGCTTTGAACCTGCTGCAGCTTTTCAGCTTCATATCTTTACTATGCATTCTTGTATCAGTAAATGTAAATATTCCGCTCCCAGTGTAGGTAAAGTATCTTCACGCTTTTTTTGGTTTTCTATAGTAGAAAATAGAAGAGGAAAAAACCCCAAATATATGGTGGCAAAGATCAGACAGTGTAGCCAAGCAGGCTTGCTAAAGAAAAATGCGAAACAAACAGCCTGAAGTGCAAACACAGCCTGTATCTGAGCAGGAAAGAGGCAGATATAGTCATAAAGAAAACAAAATTAAACTCTTTTCTTCCTTGTACTTTATTTAACTAAATCTAATCATGCTTTGGTTTGTATTACAGAAAGGTAAATTTTGAAATAGTGTTTCATATTATTTGCATATTATTTCATGTTCTGGCTTTTTGCCATTTTTACATTCATTTCATAAGAACTTTTATCTATAACTAGAAATATAGTTACCTAGTTGGGGCTTATTTTTAACTAGCTTTCAAGTGATAATATGTTAACATATTCTAAGATTCCTTAGTTTTGATTTTCAGCCTTAGCATATGTATAACCAGAAAAAAAACATATAGAGCTGCTTAGGCTTTACCGTAACTGATGTAATACTCATAGGATTTACATGTGGCATGATAAAAATTAAAACCTGGGAGAAGATGATTGATGATATCATCATATGCTGATATAAATTGGGACTGCCGTGGCCCAGCCCTGCCATTTATTGGTGGCTATCTGGTTCAGGCAGCAGTGCTCCTGCACTCAAATATTTAGGGGTCTGAGGCCGTAGATTTGGCTAAACACAGTCCTGCTGCAGCAGCACTAGTTTGGTGTCCATGGAATTGCCGTGTAAAATGCATCTTCAGAAGAAGATCCTCCGAGAAACGCAACGCCCAGCCACCACAGCTGCGAGCCAGAGTGTGGTTTTGCAGGAGATTTCCATGGGTGGCTCGTGGTGAAGGCGGCGCTGGAGCCCAGATCACTGGTCCTTGCTCCCAGGTCTCCTTCTGTGCACAGCACTAAGGGACACTGGAAAACGAAGGTAGCAGTGGTCTGCTCCTGTGTGGAGGTTTTATGAGCTCTCCTATCACATCAGTCCAACAAAAGCTGTTATCCTTGAAGAACTGTGGCAGCCTGGTCATGGGCTGTTTTTTACACAATAGAATAACTGTGTTCATGCATTGCAAATAACTCTCAAATCATGTAAGCATCAACAAGCAGCGTACCTGTCTTCGGGGATTTTTGACCACTAGGTGTTTTTTAAATGCTTGTCGTTTTTCGGACTTACGTTGGCTGATGACATTTTTTGCACGTTTGCTTTTTTAGAACGTTAATAGTCGTCTGAAGAAGGAAGACGGAAAAAAGAAACCTCTCTTCCCCTTCACAGGTTTTAGAAAATTATATCCCAGTTTATACAAGACTAATGGCCTCCAGTTCTCTCAGAGGCAGGCCAAATTGCAGGTGCCGCTGCATAAATACATAATATGCATATTAATTATACTAATATAAAAATGTATCATTGCACATTTTACATATTACGATGTTTATATTTTATGTATAAAAATAAAATTACATATTTTATGCATATTTTATTATGATGTATATTATATGATTCATTTAATTTTACCCATAAATTAGACTTTACATTAATTATAGTATGAATAACAATATGTAGTATTAATATTAAATAAATAATACTCAGCTATTCCCTACAAAAAGCAGGTAATTAGAAATGTCTCTACTCTTTTCAACCCCTTACCACAATCACCAAGCCTTGGAACCTGCTTAGAAAACCACATTTTTTTCATAAAAAATATATTTGAGTTAAGTTCAAGACAAAGAGATGAGCCCATAGGGAACAGGGATGAAACACAGCAAAAATACAACTCCAATGATAAAAAGCAGCAGCCCATCTGAATTGAAATATTTTCATTTTCTAATGAAACATTTTATTTAGAGAATTCTTTTACCAATTCCGTACCTTCACCCACACACACATTCTTCTGACATAAATAAGAAAGTGTTACCAAAAGTCACTTAACAGCATCCCAAACTTTCCTCTAAAAGTCATGTTAAATGACAAATAGCATAGTGTTCTTAATGCATCAGGTGTTAGGGAGGAACATATGGGGCGCTGCAGGCTTACTGAGAGAGAATGAGTCTGTGGTCTTGGTTTTCCATTTTGGTAATCCCTTGTGGAAAACAGAGACCAGGAGAAGGAGAAGAACTTATCATGTTGGACTGGGCTTCTGTAAAGCATCTTGCAGAATTTTGGTTGTGTTATGAAAGGCTGTCCTGCCTTTTGCAGCCTAGATGAGTGATAGTTTAAAAGCCCCATGTCTGCCCAAATTAAGTATGGGAGATACGAAGTGTTAAATAGCTCTTCTTTAAACTGCAGGTGATTAAACATCATCAGTGACAAGAAAGTAAGACGCCTTTATCCAAATCAAACAAAAGTGTAAAGTCTATGTTCTTTAAATAAAAAGAGTATGGAAACACTAAGGCCGTTCTTCATCTGCTTCGAAAAAAAAACACATGCCTTTCAATGTCAGAACATCACAGAGTAAGTAAAAATGCGTTCCCACAACATGGGCCCTGTAAATGCATTGTCAGAATCGAAAAGTTAAGACAAAATCACTGACACAAATAATTGCAAATTTGAAATTGCCATGTAGCATTCTGTTCCATTTATCAGTAAACAAAACATCAAGTTTAGCCCAGTGACATATATATGCTCTAATTTAGAGAAAGTTTTTGTAAAACCTTTTAATAAATTTCCAGTCCATGAAATATTGAAACCAAATAGAGACCGGTGATGTATTTTTATATGATTTTCTTTTGTGCAGCACAACAGAAAATAAAACAAAAATGCTGAAGGAGGAAAGGAATGCCAAAGAATTTATTTAAATGTCAGTCTGCGGGAGGGCAGGGTCTTTAGTATTTATTTTAAAAGTTTGCTTATTTTTAAATTTTTCATGTGTATACAGAGATGGTTGTGGCTAAATGGGCTGTAAGAAAACTGTAAATAAAATGATAATGCAGGGCTTCCAATCAACCTGAATGGGAATAGAATGTTCTATTGGAACATCTCTGAATGAAGAACAAAATGTATTGGAACTTCATTGTTTAATAGGATAGCTACTGAAGATTTGGCTGTGTTTATATTGTTCAGATAGTCTCAGGACGGTCCTTAGCAAGCAGTAACATTTCAACATCAGTAACCATCAGGACAAGAGGTTATACGTGCATAGTAGTAAGGACAGACTACAGGAAGCATTGTGTGATCCCACACGGTTCTGCAGAGGGTCAAGCTAGCGCCCTTTCCAGTTGTTAGGACTGCTGTCTGCACACAAGCTTTTCTGGAGTTCCCTGATGGACCTCCGTCTTTCCCAAGAAGATGATGTTCCTTGGAAGAGATGGATTACCTGTGCACAGGAAGAACAGTTGTGTTACTCATTCAGTGTTAAGCAGTACCTTCCAGCTGTTATGCTGATTGTTTATACAGCAAGTCACCATACAGTGCTTGCTTGCTGAATGCCCTCAGTGCTCTTTGGTCTTTAGGGCACACTGGGGACAGTGAGGACTTCTGAATCAGGACAGGTACTGATGAAAGGTTTGATACTGCTGCAGAAGGTGTGCAAAAATACAAAGTGGTGTTTGGATCACTACCTGAACAGTCTTTCTGCGTGGGACCTATCAGAAAGAAAAGAGAAGTGTGGTAGCCTTGATTCTGAAAAGTTTTTTATACAGTTCCAGTGTTTCCTGGCAGCTCAGTTCTTAAAAAATATTTTCCCATCTTTTTTAATACCTTTTTCATATGGAAAGCATTACTGGGCCCCAAGTGTGATCTTTAAATCTGCCAGTTCATAATCTTGATAATTCAGAATAACAGCTTATCACAAGTTATGAAAGAATTAAACCTAAAAATTCTGCTGCTATTACACTAACTTGTCACTGCAAATGGAATGATGGATTTCAGTGCACTTCCTTGATAGAAACTTAAATATATAAAATTGGTATCAATTATCTCTGTTTGACACCATCATATTAATCTTCTTACTGACTACTGAAATAGGCCATCCTAGACAAGTTATACCTTTGTACTCCTTTCAAGTACACGCGTTGTGCAGGAGCTTTCATTAACATTATCATGCCCCTTCAGCCCACTTCTCAATAACTCAATACCACCCAATTACTGACATAAAAGTCTGTCACTTTATTTACAACTCAGGAGTCTCTGGAAAGGCAGTATTAGTTGTGCAAAATGGAAACAATCTCAGGTCTAAATTAATAGGAATGTTGAACTGACCTTGTGGATATACAGTTCTCTCAAGCTATTCATATACCTGTATTTCAAGACTAAGGAGTCTAATTACTCCTTTCTTTTTTTTCTCTTTTTGAGACATAAAAATTCCCTGCTCACTGAGTATGAAAAGTAACACTTATCGTTCACAGGCCTAACAATATTCTTTGTAAAGGTTTCTCTGCCCTTCCATTAATTTGAGGAGATCTGCCCCATTTCCTTTGAAATGTCAAAGGCAAATTAAATGAAAAACCTTGCAAGTTCCCATTTACAAGATGTCCACTTACTCCATAGTTTGGCTATGGCATGCACTTTCTTGATCTGTAAAGTCTCTCAGGGAGCACAAGCAGTAGAATGAATTGCAACTTTATCCTTTTAAGATCAATAGGTAATGTTTGGATTGAATAAGCCACTGCTGTGATATAACCATGGAGTTGCCTGGAAAGGAAAAAAAAATAAAATAAATGGCAGTTGTGCCTCTGGGTGGTTCACTGATAATATGTTAAGAAATTCCAAATGAATACAGGAATTTTGTAAAGTGCTCTTTTAAATGCAGAAATATTCCAGCAACTTTCAGGACACTGTCAGATTTGATTACACGTTGCTCAAAACTCTGTATAAAAAGACAGTATTTCAGCTCATGATCTAAACAACCCCTCTTTATCCAAGACATCCCTAGTCATTTGTTCCATTTGTCTCTTATCTCCAGTTAAAACTATTAAACTTCCTTTGTCTTTTCCCAATCCTGCCACCTCCACTTCTTACTGTAACTTGTAGGGAAAAAAGAGCTGATACTTTACACGATGTAATGAGTAAGCAGGCTGTAGGTTTTGGGCTGTTGTTCTGTTAGTTCCCTTCTTCCCTCCCCAGGCTCATGCTTTTTGTTATATCCAGAGATATAAAAATTACACAAACTTAAGCATGCCAGTTGAGTCTGGGGCATGCTTAGTTCCTCTTCACTTATCACCAGATCTAACAGTGTCTCATTTCTATTTTGAGTCTTAATGTTTTATAATCCACCTTATCTTCAGATTGCTTAAACACTTGGATGAACATGCTCTGTTATGTATGTCATTCAGTGATCATGCATTCATTACCCATCCCACACAGATTTTCCTGCATTTTTTCTTTACAGAATACATTGGATAGGAGAATAAGCAATCCTTGTTAATATTGCCGTTTCCCTTTTTTCTGTGATAATGCATGTGGAAGCCTTGGTATATTATCATTTGAAGTGGTCTCCCTTACTCAAGCCACAACGAAGAAATATTCTTTCTTTTTTTTTTTTTTGTCTGTTTTTTGCCCGCCATAGGGAACTGTATCCTGTAGCCTGGTTATTGCAATCAACTCCCTCATTCTCATTGCTTTTGTATCTGTAAAACTCCCTAAATCTTGGGTTTCAATCCAAACCTCAGTAAAGCCGATGCTTCAGTGGACTTAGGCTTATATGACCATTTCCCATTCTTCTTTCTTCTGAACTGGGGGAAGGAAGAAAATTATTCTTAATTAATGATTGATTAATTAATTCATTTTCTTGACTGTTTCCAACTCAGAACATACCGGATGTGGGGTCTATATGTGTAGTGAAAGCCTGGCTGTATCTAGACAAGAGAATTATGTTTTCTTTTTAGCTCTCTCTTTGTTTTGTTCTCATCTGGGTTTGTGTTCTTTATGCTTCATCAGCTCTATGGGTAAGTAGCTAATAACAAGCATCTCTTTAAATAGTGTACTAGACCATTCAGGCACTTGCAATAACAATAAAAGAGTAATAAATCAAAAGGAATCACCCTGAAAAAAAAAAGCAGCTAGGGTAAAGCTGCTGTGCAAGGAGGTTGTCTGCTGGCTAAAATGGAGACTGTAGACCTCAAGCATCTCCTACAGTCTGTATAAGGAAAGGCAGTTGTAGTGCCCAGTGATTAGCTATAGAGTACTGATCTGTGTTCAGAAGAGACCCCTGTTACTACAACTCTGCTGAATCCATACTGAATTCATATCATCTCCTTTCACACTTTTCTCAATGCACCAGGTAGTTAACACAGGCCAGTGGGACCCTGGACCCCTCTCAAAGCTTCTCTGCAGCACAGGTTGACTGAGTTTCACTAGCTCTCTCCCCCTCAGGACAGGGACTGAAGGTCTCATTCCTGTCAAAGAACAGGGAAAGACAAAGCTAAAACTGAAGACGGGTGATGGTGCCAGGCCAAGAGTTTCTTTTTTTTTATGAAGAAGATGAGGTGCATGACTGAGGCTGGAAGGGGGTCTCTCCACCCCCTAGGGCTAACCACCACATATCTCAAGCTCTTGTTTGGCACTAATGCTAACTGGGGCTCTCGTGTAGAGGGGTGTGGAGATAGCCTTCCTCAGTACATGGTAGACTCAAGCTACTGCCTTGCAGTGGAACCTTGCTCCAGAGACCATGCAAGAATATGCATTTCCTAGAGTTTATAGCAAAGCCGTGGTCTAGCCCTTAAGTACTTCTGGGCTCAGTGTAGTGGTGCATAGGGGAAATGTGATGTCCTGTGATGTTGGTCAGATAAATGATCTAAGGGTCCTTTTGACCTTAGACTCAATGAGTTTATTATATCACACTCTTCACCATCATAGACCTAAAATATGTGAGTCCTCTACCATTGATTGATGTACTGAATGTTTTTATAACCTTGCACAAAGCATTTTGATTGCAGACAATTTGTGATTTTATTCCCTGTTAGTTCTGTTTCCATCAAATCGACTTTGGTTTGACAAAATAGCTCTATTTACGTTGAAGGTCACCCCTTCATAAGCAGTGATTAGTGGAATCTTTTTTACAGTTAATCCTTCAAAGACCTTTATTTACTGTTTTCTTGACTTTGCATCTTCAACATTGTTTATGAGTTTCATTATTTAAAAGCTCAGAACCAAATCCTGCTGTCCTTAATCCAGCAAAGTTGTCTTTTAAACGACTGAGCTCTTTTAGAACCTCAGAATTTGGTACTTAGATTTCCTCTTTCTCAGTAGCCATTAAATCTGTAAATGTGTTCTTGTGAAATGGCAACCTGCATAGAAAAAAACCCATCATCCTACTCTAGCTCCTTTCAATTCACACTTACAAAAGTTAATTGTAAAAAATGTTATTAACTTGATTGTTGACTGCTCTTGCATAATAAATATAGTTAGATTGGCTTTCATCTTTCCAGTTCATTGCAGCGTGATCACCATGCCAGTCAATGCAGTACGTTTTAAAACTGGATAAACAAAGTACAGAGGGGTTAATCTCAGTATTTATGTAATACCTACTAATACACTTGGCAAAGAATCCTTAGAGCAAGAAAGCTCTATTTTGTTTACTTCATAAAAGGGTGCATGACAATATAGCCTTAGAGTTTTGCCCAGGTATTGACAATTCAAAGGTAATGCATGATAACAAGAACACAGGCTGTGCTTACATGACTTGAAAGTGATTCCAATTTATTTTAAGGATTTTAAGGATTAAAATGACCCCTCTGCCATTACTGAATCTTGTAACTAACTGCAAACATTTTACTTCCCTGGCCAGACCACCTACATCAAGGGTTATGTCCCTGAGGTAAAGGCAGCCATTCTCTTACATGGGACAGACAGTGGGAAAGAGCTCCTGCGGGATCAGACAGCAGGCAAGAATAGCTTGGGAACTGTGGATCAGGACTAAAGGTGTCCTCATTCCCTGTACCACTGCAACAAGCACTGCCAGAGATGGAAATACAACTTAATGAATTCCAGATTAGTCCTGGCCTCTTCTGGGACAGAATCTCTGAATGTATCTCCTTATACTAGGCCTGAGATAACACCACAAGCCATCCCATAGATGTGTGAAATAATTTATTGTTATCACTTAAAAGATATACATAACTCCACTTATTTCCTTGCAGATCATTTAGATATTCAAATTACCAAGCTTTTAGTGCGAGAAATTCAATTAAAGGAGTAAAAACTCTATGTTGTAATAAACTTTAGTATTTGAAATAGCTTCATAAAATGAACTTCATCTCAGAAGTGCTTCTTGCACTTTAATGTATAACTTTTAATTATTTCTTTCTGAATTAGCAGAACTTGTTAAAAATATCTAATTGTTATTTACATCGGAGTGAGGTATCTGAGATTGTGGGCACTCTCTGCCTTTGAAAGCACACTCAGCTTGGTATTATAGGCCTTCCTTGGATAAATTGAAGATGCTTTTTACAACTATTAGTCCCTTAAAGATGACTGAGCACAGAAGGGAATGCTTTGCTATTCAGAACAGCAGATTTTACTTAGCCAACAGAATTGAAAAATCACCGCAGCAAATGAAAGAAACCCAGCCCTACTGCATCTGCCTTAGAAAAGCTGTTCTCCTCGGGCGGTGCAAGCAAAAGAAAAATGTGGCCTACGTTGTCATTTCACCTCTAGCAGTGCTTTGGTTTCCTCTCTGTAAGTGGAAACATAGTGAATGTTATGTAAACCAATTACTTTAAATGCATGAAAGACATGAGTTGTTTGGGGTTTCTTTTTGCAGCAGGTACAAATCCAGTGCTTAGACCCCTGCTGTCATTCCTTTTTGTGTCCTTAACAAGTAAGGAGTAGGGTACAGGGTAATGATGTGAAAGGTGAACCTCCCTGAAGTCCCGCTGAGATATAGTCCTAGAGCAGGGCCTGATGAGCTCAGGTTGCTCAGATCCTTGTCCAGTCAAGTTCTCAATACCTCCAGGGATCCCCTCCAGAACAGAACCATCCTGAGACCAATGGCACCACTACAGGTCTGTTTCTTAGACTCTGTGTTTGCCTTTTTCACACTCACTCACTCCAGTTCTCTTATAAATAGTCACGTGAAAAGTGACAGCTAGAGCCTGAGGATTGTTGGAGCAGACTGAGGTGGGCAAGAGAAGTGGCTGGTATAAATGCTAGAGCATTGAGAACCTGTCTCTGGTGTGAAGGTCGTGTCTGCAGATAGCAGCGTGCGGTAGGACAGAGGGGCTCAGGAATGGCCTTCCCATTGCTCATCTCTGAGCTCACCACCTTCTTTCTCTGCTGGTTTCTTTGTGAGCACAGAGATTGTTTCCTTAATGCAGTTACCTCAACACTTTGCTGTCCTACCCAGAAATGCAAGAGAGGCACCTTTATCTGATGAAGCATATTTACACAAATATATATGCACATATATATCACTGCTTGCCTCTGGCTTTTTGCACAGCCATCCTCTGCTATTGAGGCGCAACGGCCTGCAGAATAGATTTCCATTGCACAGGTCAGTTCTGCTTGTTTCTCTAACAGAGTCTCTCCACCCACACACTTCCCATTCTGAGTTTCTGAGTTTGTGATTTTTTTTATGACCTTGAATGTACTCAGAGACATTTTGAAATATCCAAGCTTCGAACTATTCATTTTGTGAGAAGACGTGAATTTGAAGATAATTTTTGTATTTTAAGTAGGAAAGAAAAACATATGCATGGTATTACTGGTTTTATTTGTTTGTAGGCTTTTTTAAGGGGGGAGAGTTTTATTTTGGTTTTGGTGGGGTTTTTTTTCAGATTGTTATCTGGGTTGGCCACAGGCCTATATTACTTTCATTGGCCAACCATACCTGGCATCTTCATGAGGGACAAAAGTAATTCGGATCCATTTCCCTCAAGTGTCTCCGTGCATTGCTATCAGTAGCTTTAAATTTATCACCATTTTAATGGTCTGGTCCTCAGAGACCCCAGAGAGAAGCTTGGGTCATCCACTGAAGACAAGCAATAATCTGTTACCAAATTTCTTATTGAAAATCCATGTGGGGCTCAGCAGAATATTATGCTTCAGAGGATAGTTATGTCATGCTCCAGTGGCAGTGGGAGAGATTCAAGGAAGCAGGCAATGAGGCTATCAAAATGGCAATCCTTCTCTGACTTCCAGTCACCTTAGGAAAGACTGGGTAAAAGTGGGCTACCTCTAAATGCAGCAGCAGGTAGTCTCTGGTAAACTCTGCATGCAAGCACTAATAAAACATGACCGGGAGCATAGGTGGGAGTTAATCCCCTTGGGCTGCACCAGCGGAGGAGGTGGTGGTGAGGGCTCTGGGAGCATGTGGATGCTCCACGCTGGCTGAACACACCATTTACGTGGCAATCTGAAAAGAGCTTATGCACATACAAAGCCTTCGTGTCTCTTTATCAGTTTTGTGCCTCAGACTTTGTGCTAATGTAAAAATGTAAATCCCCAGCAATTAACAGTCGTTTCTACATTAGCAGAGCTCCCAAGGTTCTGCTATCTCCATTTGTCTTTAAACATTTTATTAGAAATTTGACACCAGTGATGTTCTAATTAAAGTCCGTTTCCTAGCATGAAGTACTTCTATATACAGCACCGCGGATTTATTCTTCTGAGACTGCCTCCAATTTCATGCTTGCTTACAGCAAGTGTTACAAATACGGTTATTTTTGTTGAGAGAATCATCATTGACATGGTGCTTAGGCTGCATTTCTGCAGCTTGTTGATTGTTGATTTCTCTTAAGTTCTGGTAATTCTCAGTGGACCTCATTTACACACCAATGCTAACTGCGTGTCCAAATTTGTTTCTGAGTTTACATGGAGAAGTTATGTTCAGATCCAGTGGACGGACATTGAAACCAACTGCTGGTGCTGGAAAGATAATTTGTCATAAAATGAAACAAGAAAGCAGCTTGTATCTTTTGCATAACAACAGCCAAAAAGAAAAAGAAAAAAAAGTAAAGCTTTCTTTAAGTGAGTTAGGCATTGTTCTCAGGAAGGAACAACAAAATGATTTAAGCGAAGGGAGAAGGAACATCTTGCTTTTAAAAATGTCTTGGGGGTTAAAGGAAACTTTTTTTTTGTTCTAACTTTCTATAATCTGAACTACATTAGAAGAGAATGAAAGACATTCTTGACTGAATTTGTAACTAAAACAGTTTAGGAACAGACTTCCTATTCATCAAATATGGGATGCAAACTTTTTATCAGAAAAGCACTGTCTATACATTTCAGTGAATTTGAAGTTATGAGCTATGTGAGAAAGGGCTTTTCTCTGAGCTTGTTACATGCAAATAATTTAAGATGGAAAAAAAACCCAGTACCTCCTTTTAAAGAATATATAACTGACAGCAACAGCCCTTGAGAACTATAGTTTGTGTCCCCTAATGCAGAACTAAATACATTCAACTATTGTGTACAAATTTGAAAGACATTATAATAACAGTCTGTAGCTCTTAATAGATTTAGCTATAATTTATCTCAAAGCTCCTCTATATTGAGGCTGCTGTGTGCTTTTCTAGGTAAGACATTTCACAACAGACAGGCTCAGTAGTCCACCGGGCACTTTTACATGCTGCACTGAGCACTAAACGGATGCCAGATTCTGCAAAATGTCACTATGGTTTAATTCCTCAAATTGTTTTTGGCTCAAACACAATCTCACTTTTTGGTAGTATCTTCATCGCTAGCAATGTCTGACATACTGACAAAATCCTTTTGTCTTTTTTGTCCAGGAGTTTGCACTGGTCGTTCTGATTTGCTGTGAGGTTCACTTTCCAGTAATGGATGTATTTCCCCAGTGTTTTAGCAGTCAACCCGTGCTGTCTTCCCAGAAGTCAGGTTAGGAATTGAACATAGAGATAATACCATGGAAGCCGTCTGCCTGGGTATATTACTTCCCCACCGGGGTAACCAAATGAAGCGTATTGTTTCAGGTCTGGTAGATGTGGATCTGCATGGATTCAAGTACTTTATAGATGTTCCTGTGTGGTAGGCTGAGGTCTCTGTGTGTACGGCATTTCCAATGTATGATGCAGTCTCCCCCATGGATGAACGATTGCTAAGTGTCAGGGCAGTCTTCCACGGTCCTTGCTGTAGGAGTTCACTTTATGTCTATTACAAAAAAATACATATGTTGGTCTTGAAGATTTTTTCTGGCTCAGCCCTTCAGTGTTATAATCATTTTAATTATGGGATTGATCCCAGCCTCGCCCACTCTCGTGGGTTATCTACTTCTGGAATTTTTCATGTGTGAAGAGGTTTCTTTTTTCAGTTTGCTGTGATTTTGAGAACTGTGAGAATGCTATGGGGTTTTCAGTCCTTGCCTGCACACAGGCCTTAGTTCAGAGCATCTTGCCTTGAGGGATGGAGTTCTTCTAAGTTAGCTGGAATAAGTAACCTAATTCAAGTCAATGGAAATATTCTACCATACTTTATGTTTCATTTTAGATACAAATATTAATGAAATCATTTTAACAGATGTTAAAAGTGTCAAGGGCTTTTTCTCTTGCTTCTTTTTTTTTTCCCCCCGGACTAAATCTGAACACTGAATGATAAATACTGCTGGGCACATTCTTATTTAATATAGCCTACCCCAGCACACGGACTGTGTGATTGCTTTAAGCTTTCTCTTTGGTTCTGGTGTCCTACTTAATCTGGGGGGATTCTCTTTGCTTATATCTTCATGGGATTTTCATAGTCTGGTTTTACTAGAAAGGTGGACATTTGAGCTCCCAAAACGAAGCTCCTCTGGGATGTAAAACACATCTCATGTGAATTTGATATAACTTATAATATATGATTTGAAAAAAAAATTGCTAAAATTTTCTGTAGATAAATCTTGAGCAGATAAAAAATGACTGTATTATTTCTTGTTAGCCATTTCTTCTTTATTCGCATCCATTTTCTTCATGCGTAGCTGAGCTTCTGCAAATATATTTTCTTTCAGGTTAGTTATTATTACTTAGCACATTGATTTTTTAAGATGAATGTTAGTTTCAGTACACAGATTTCTATACTTGGTGCTTTCTGTAACATCATCTGTAACACTGAATGATGAATGACGTTTCATTATATCAGTATTCTATTTTACCACGTTTGTTTGTCCAAAGGTGTTGAAATATTGGGCAACTGAAATGCTGCTATGTGTGGAGAACCTCTAAGTATGTCTATCGTGTACTCTACCACTGTGATATTAATGATGTATTCTCCCTCAGAAAAATCAAAAGGTTCATGTGATTTTTTTTTCAGAACTTTAAAGCTAAGGATAAGATATTGGCTCTACTTGCATTCAATATGAGCTTTGGTGTTGCCTAAAACAAGTCTGGGATTTCAACCCAAAGGAAGGAAAGAGGCTGAGTGGATGGGATGAAGGGATGAAGAGACTTGTAAGTCCTTGCTGTGATCCAGAGCCATCTGCCCTCTGCAGAACAGCAGACTGTGAGGGACAATATAATCCACAGAGCCTAGTGCTGCAGTAGCTGATTAAATATTTAATGTACTAGGGAAAGAAAACAAGCAAGAGGGAGCATGCATTATAGACAAGTCTAATCACCTGGCCTGAGAGCCAAGCTTCCCTTTGCTCCCTTCTTCTTTTCCTAGGGAGCAAGTGAACTGCTGGGTTTCAGTTTGTCAGCCATTATGTTATAGTGCCTCAGAGTTGGTGAGCTGCTTTGAGATGCAGCAGTGAAAGACCTTCTCATTTTCATTACATTTCATTTGCCATATTTTTTTCAACTCTCCATAAATTTGGTTTATTTTAATGCTAAAAATTTTTTTCCCTCAGAAATATGAAATCATGAAAATTAGGAAGTAGCAGTTTAAAATTCTCCCCATTAAGTTTTTTTTTAGACATGAGGGGTTTTGATTTCCTACCCAATTTAAGTGTTTGTGGTTTAGGTCCTGGACAGTATTATAGGAGGGCAAAGCACAATTATTTTGTCGGTGATATAACGGTTTCTTACTGTAATTGTTGCTTATGCTTTATGCTTTGCAAAGTGCCAACGATAAGCCTGGAAGTGTTCTCTTATAAGACATTTTTGGTTGTGTGTCTTGTCAATTGGGAAGCTTTAACATACTCAGAATTCATCCTTACAGAAATTATTTTAAGTTCATACCAGAGTACAGCAAATATGAGGCTGTCTGCACACCTCGCAGGTGGGTTTAGAGGTTTAGAGGGTTACTTGTCATTATAATGACTGTGGATACACTCAGACAATGCAGAAAGCTCCATATTTTTGTTTGCATGTTAATTCCTGGACTGTTCTTCTCCTCATATTTATTTCTTACTTGTGCTGATAACTAATATTGGATGAATGAGATGAGTGACTGGTGGGGGGGTTTCTTTGTTTTGTTTTGGTGGAGGGTTTTTTTAAAATCCCATTTTAATGCAGTTCTCAAAGAATGATTCTTCACTGGCCGTGATTGCTTTGAACTTTTGAGCTTTATCTTTATATGAGTTTTACCTGAATATGATTTGTAGGTGTTGCTGCAAAAGTTTAGGTAAAACACCACTGGAACTAATACCTGTAATTGTCTAGTGCACATCCTATGTAAAAGACTTAAGCTCTGTTATGTTATAAGGCACCAAAACAATAGCAGCTTTTCTCCAAAACACATATTACTGCCAAAAATGCACAAGTTACTAGATCGTGCTTGGCTGAGAAAGGAGTAACAGACTGTTCCAATGTATTGGGTAGCATCAAAACTATCTTCTTAGTATGTAGTCATAACATTATGCTCTTTCGGTCTGTAAGTCAAAGCATTCCAGTAAACTGGCTATTACAACAACAAAAAAAAAGAAAATACAGGCACAAAAAAACCCTGCACCCTAGATTTCCGTGCTAAAGACTCACAAGATGAGAAGAAAAAGACGGTCAAACCAGAAACAATATTTTCTTTTTAAATTTTGCCCCAAAATTAAATTTCTTGGAGTTAACACAGTGCCCTAGCACTAACCCCTCCACAGTGTGGTCTCTGACACAGAGCGTGCAAGGCAGACCTTAGACCCCTGCAGGTCTCCTCTTACTCTGCAGGTCTTCATACTTGAAGTTTACCTGTTGCACGAAAAAAAATCTGGCATAATGTTGGTTAGTTCTCTTCTAGCATGTGAAAAAAGTCTTCCCATGGGAAGAAATGTCTGTCACCAAGATCCATCCAGCCAGCTGTGTCTGGCCCAGAGCAAGAGAGGTAATGGTGCGGCTCTTTGGTGGGGAAGGACGGGAACCAGCTGCGTGAAATCCCATCTCAGAGTGTGAGATGTCAGAGATCTGACATTTCTAAATGTGTAGTAGGCAGCATAAAAATCCTGAGTACTAGACCCGGACAGTCAATTGGCTGGAAGATTTTAATAAAAATTTATACTGAAGTCAACATTCTCCCTTGAAAAGTTTTAACTTGTTCATATTACAACATGCTGAAAAAAAAAGGATTTTTTTCCACTGTAAAATTTTGGGCTAGTTCAATATAAATTGGTCGCTCTCATGCAGATTTAACTCACTAGAAAATATATTTTCTTGCCATTTAGACATGTTATTAAAAATGCACATAAGTAATGTCCTCATACTCGCAAGAAAAGTCACAAACATACCTATTAAAAAATAACATTGTGAGTTCATAAAGCGCTGTTTAGAAATTATATGCAATTAAAAGTGGACATCTTAATATTTTTTCCTTTCTTTTCTCTTCCTACGCAAGTTTATTTAGTAAATGATATATGTGGGGGTAATAATAGCACACACAGCTAGTAATGGGGTTGTCTGCCTGCCCAATCCCTCTTGTGAATGTGTGCTACCTATTCTAGCAGCCCTTGCACCAGGCTGATGGCAACTGCTTACCTCCCTTCACCTACCACAGATAAGGGTGTTCGGTTCTGGTTTACATGCAAGCTTTACAGAAGTCATTTCTGCAACTGATTACATTTTGTGTGGTTTTGACTCTGCAGCCCGAATATATTCAGTTTTCTTTCTAGAAGAAAGCAAATAAGAACAAATCAGAAAGAACATGCTGGTTTCCTGACATACTGAAAATGTTACTGAAAAAACACATTATAAATCTATTGTAACTCTGAATCAAATTGATCTTTATCAGGACTACTCTAACCTCAGGAGTCACAGAAATTAGTCAGTTCTGCTGGAAAGAAAAGATTTCTTACACAGAGAAACAGACAGCTTTTGTGCTATCTGTCAATAATGATTGTAGCAAAAGCAGTGCTTAAACACAGTAAATGCAGAGTGTTGCTGCACTAAGTGGCGGTTGTAACACAAGCAGTTTGATTGTGCATATATATGGTCGCACAGTGCCAGCAGTTCCAGCCGCCGTCTCAGTATTGCTGTGATTACACATGCAAGTTCGTAATTAGAACTGAAGAAGTCATGGGGGAAAATTTAATGTATTTGATTTGGTCGTTTGTGATCCTATCAAGTCCTCTTTTCATGAATACTGAAGGGTTCGAGCTAGTATCAATACTCAGAACAAGCAGATGTTACAGCCCAGTATTCTCTCCTCGCACATTTTTTAATAGTTCATTTAAGAGAACTGTTTGTAGTTTTAGTTGTTATCTCCTTTCTTATACAGGTTACCCACTGTGGAAGCAAAAACCCAAAGGTGTGCTTACTGCAACCGATGAACTGTAACAACATACTCCACAGTGCAAATCTCCACTGTTCTCTCTTTCCATGGTCTTCACGCTGAGGGTTATTCAAAACTGACTTGAGTATGGATCTCAGAATGACATGATCTGCTCAAGCAAATCAGGTTTCAGATAAGTTCCTAATTGTGAATCCTTAATTTGTTCTGTGCTACTACTGCCGTCAGATATTATTTCCCCATCCCTCTTCTGCTTCAAAGCTTTTATTAACTGAAGCTGTGGACAAAAGCAAAGCCTACTTATCTGTATGCAGTGACTACAGTGTGAATTGCTCTGACTTCATGCCTTGAATATAATCTCTCCACTCATGAGTCTGTAGCTTGATGCTCAGAACCTCATGGATGGCACCCTCAGTCTCCTTTTTCCACACATTAAAACCACAGCAGGACAAAGGCCTACAGTATTTCATTTCTTGTTACTGTTGTTTATTTTTATTACACTAAGCACAGAAGCCTCAGCTGCACAAAGGCATCTGTATCTTGTTATATGACCATGTGTGAAAGATAATCTCTGTGTCAAAAGGAACTTGTGCTATAAGGTAAGATGGAAACAGCAAGTAAAAAGGAAATACCCAAGTGATATACCCAAGGTCGAAAATGGTTCTGTAGCCCTTACTGCTTCTCTCCTTGAATATTATCTAAGGCAATTACTGTATAAAACTTGGAATATTGTGTGCTGCACATTACAGTTGCTATATTACAATTACTTGGAAAACAGAGGATGTTTCCACCCACATAGTAATGAAACATTCTTTCAGAGAAACTAATGAGACTTTGTATAAACCATCTGCTGCTTGCCTTCCATTAGATCAAACACCTTTGAAAATGGGAAATCCCTTTTAGTAAAAGTAAAACAGAATTATAATAAAAATGTTCATCTGTGAACTAGAAGCCAAAAGCTAGTGTGGTAGAAATGTCCAATGTCACTTTAAACATTAACCACTGAAAAGACATGGAAAAACCTGTTTTACTGAGCAGAGACTCCAAGGTCAAAGGAAGCTGTCTATAATAAAAGATGGACTTGATATAAGGTTGATTTCCATTGTTGAGAGATATGGGATATGTTCTACTTTTCTTACTGGAGACAACTTTGCTGAAGCTTTGTACAGAATTTCCCAAAAGTTCACTGAAGCTAATTGTCTAGATTATAATGTTAGACAGCGCCCACTGAAGGCTCAGGAAAAAGACGACTGCTGAACGAAAGTGAAGTCAAACGCCTGTCCCTGTCAAGCAGATCCATGGCGCTACCATGGTTTAGGCAGGGCCTGTGGCCAGCAACGTGCAAAGAATGGATATGACTACCATTCTGGGTCACTCTGATGAGCAGGGACCCATTCGCAGAGGCACTGAATGGGCAACGCCTTTGGCATGAGCTTGTCTCAGGGCTTGAATTCGTGCCCTGAATCTATCACAGGATCTGCTAACCATATCAGTTCTGCTCCTAATGAAATACATTATTGCTCCATTGAAATATTTTTTTCTCCTAAATGTTTCCTCTCTCTTTTCTCCTAGAAGGCAGGTAGGAATGTTGTTGCTGAAATAGCCTGTGAAATTAAATTATATTGGTGAGGTGTCATATTAGCCAACTGGTTCTCACATAGGAGTTTATACTTCTGACATATTTTGGAAAAGGATTGGAATCCTAATTTAGCAATATTTTTTATAAATATCCAAGCATCATATACTATTTTTAAGAACTTCACTCACTTGGAATATTTCTTTAGTTTGCACTTAAACTTAAACTCTCCTTACAAAATAATGCTAGCAATGAAATTATGTCTTGGAGCAGCTTTCTGAATAGATCCCTAGTTTGCTCAACAATTATTGCTGAAATGATTGTGATCTTAGGAACCCTTGTTCCTGTCTGACATTCTTTCCCGGTGACTAATTATTTTACAGACTGTGCTTTAATTGCAGGGTGTAGGAGGTACTTTCTATAACTGCTAAGTATTAGAAGGGGACATGCTCTGCAGATCATTAAATGTGCTACCAGGAATAAGCACACTTCTGAGACCGATGACATTTGTCAAAATTAGTTAATGTGTTTCTTGAGAGCAAGAGGCCATCTCCAGGAGATGTCTCCTAATAATTGCTGGCGTGGTGAGCGCTGTTCATTATTTAACATGATATGGAGGACATAAGCCTTCTCAGGAGAAATGGCTTCCTTTTTTCTTTTATTTACAAACAGGATACATTAAAAACCCTGAGTGAATTAAATTTGTTTTTTAAACAAATCCAGACTGACAATTTTCTTGGTAGCCTGTAAGCATTGCTAAAGAGGAGACAAGATACAGGCATCAAAATATTATGCATATTTCATGGCTTCCTATCAGAACATAGAGTGATGTAAAATAAAACTGTTAACAGGTTTGAGCATCTATGCTCAACTTAAACTAGGCCAACATCACTGTCTACTTTCAAAGTCATCCACTAACGAGAGTATGTATAAAACTTAGGTCAGAGGTACTGCTTTGCAATCCTGTCTCTTACAGTGCTATTATTTGCTTCTGTTTTCATTGTATCTGATTTCAGCAAAGCAAGGGCTCATGTTCTCAACATGAGTGTCGTAAGCCCCAGGTGACAAGAGCACGTCAGGAGTGATCAGAGATCTAGAAACCTAGGAGTAAAGATTGAAGGAATTTGGACTTTTAGCCTAAAGAAAAGAATCAAGAAGGGACATGGTAGCAACTTTGCCTCAGTAAGAGATAGCCCCGGAGAGAGCTACTTCTCTATGTCCAGGGTTGATAGGACAAGAAATAATGGGATTATGTTGCAAAAAACAAAGTTGGTTTTGGTTTTGGTGTTTTGTTTTCTTTTCTTTATTTTCACAAATAGGGACAAGTTTTCTAAGAAAATATCAAAGCAATGCACTGGATTGAAGGCTGTCTACTGTAATTTGGACTATCACTTCTCAGAGGTGATTTAGACATAATGGTTCTTGCCTTGGGGGACTTGGCTTCATCAAGCTCTTTTCTAGACCTTTTTTTCTGAAATTTTATCAAGGAAATCCACCTGGGAACCAAAAAACCCCAACCCTTCCCAATGAAAGCTCAATCAAAACAGGTCTGATTCTAGCAGAAAGTCCCACTTTTGTCACATTTTGGGTTGGGGTTTTTTTGTTCAGAAATATCCTCATAACCGGCTGAAGACTCCTGTTGCTGGAAGGGTCCTAGCCATTTGCTTTAATCATTAATAAGGCACTTGGCATTATAGATCATGCAGTGACATCCTCCAAACAAAAACCTGGAAGTTGTGCTTGAGTGTATGATAAAGTAATTTTGATTTTGTGGGTTTGGGGGATTTTCTCCCTCTGTGAATCTTTGTATACACACAGTTCAATTTGAAAGGTAGTGGCTTTCATTTTCTCAGGCATTGAAACCCCAACCCTGAACACATTGCAACAAGACTTTCATTATGCATACAAGTATTTAAAGTTATTTTATTTTGTTTTACAGGACTTATTTTGTCACTATTGGATAGTTCCTCTCCTTCTCTTGGACAAATTCAGTTCTAATTATGAAAGAGGAAAAGAAGACTTTGCTTTTGTTCTTTTTTTGTGTGCAGTTGTGCAGAAAGATATTTTGAACTGTGTTAGTGTTCAGTTCTTATTCATATCCTTATAAAGCAGTGAAAACAAAGTTCCTATACATCAGTGCTACTACTTGAAAAATCTTCCTCTGCTGTAGGAGTTCTCAAAACTGCTGTCTTAGCCACAGGTTGGTGTCTAGCCCAGAGCTTAGATGTACGTAACTGGGAGAAAATGTGGCACACATCATCACTGGCTGATGCCCGCTTCAGAGAAATAGAAGTAAAAATAGGTAATGCACAGCTATACGTGACAGTGAGATTTTTTTAAGTCTGATTTGAAGTAAAAGACATCCAATGAAAGAATGAGCTTAGTGCAATTCACATAAAGGTAATCCAGGTTTAATTTTGACCCTCTGTTCTACGTTTATTACCTGATAAGAGGATCTTGCGTGGTATCATATCAGCACATACCTAAGAAATGCGTGTACGTATCAGCAGAAGGTGAGTCATAGCCCATATACCAACAGTTCTGGAGATAGAGCTTGCCAGGCACGCCGTGGTGCACTTTGCGAGCATTACGTACTCAGGAAATCCTATCTTGACTCGCCCCAGTACTATTGGATATTATCTCATATTAAAGCATATTATTTAGCAACATCTACGACTATATTTGGGGAAATTAAAAGCAATAGTCTACATTTCTGCTTAAAGACATATACCGAAGGGAAAGCAGGCGATGACGTGCAGTATCTCGGAGGGTTGCTAGATGGTGCTAAAGCATATACAGAAGTGTATCACATGTAACTGCTGCATCCGCGGTTTTGGTTACGAGTTAGCATGGAAAAGAGAAAAACTGAAGATGTTTTCTGACTGTCCTATTTTCTGCATCACCTCCAATGGAAAGAACACCTCGACTTCCTTGGTTTCTCAAAGAATGTTTTATTCAGATTTGCCCCTAATTACTAAGCTCACATTTTTACGTACTTTTACAGTATTTTCTCTTTACAGCAGGACTGACTAAATATATTTTGATGAGGAGACAATTTACCAAAAGCTGTCATTTCGGGAAGATTGAAATTATTCAGGGGAAAAAAAGAGAACTGTTAAAATACTTTATTTCAATATTTCCAAAAGAATACATAGTGACTTTTGTTTTTCAAAGAGCCTATTCACTTAGAAATTTCTACTTGCTCAATTTTTGTAAATGTTTACTTGACTGGAGAAGGAAGATATAAAGTGAACAATATCTAAAAAGTAAAGTGAGAGTTGCACCAAAAATGGAACAGAATGTTTCAGGTAAAATGAAAAAGAGTTGTTTTATATTTTTCCTAGTTTCTCAAAGCAAATAATATAACTAAACTAACACGTTATGTTGAATATATTGTAAACCAAAACTCACTTTCCTTTGGCTTTGGTTTCATCCTATATACATTCTTATTTCATTTCTTATTTGCACAGTTACTGTAACTACAATTTCATATGTTTTGATGTGATTTGAGTTCATCCTGTGGTATCAGCTGAGGAGTTCTTTTAAGAAACCAACATAAGATTTAATTCATATTGAAGATAAAATCTCTTCTCAAGGGAATACATTAAAAAGTCATAAAAAGCCTATTAACAAATAAAAGGTAAAAAATACTGCATTTCCTATGGGAAAAATCGTGGTGTCAGATAACAGGTAGGAGTACACAAGGGATACAAATTGTTCTTTGGTGAATATGAGAATTATTCTCAGAGTGATTAGCTCTTGTTTGTATATGATGTCATTTTGAAAACTACATAAAATTAGAAAAAGCTGAATTCTAATTTGTTTTGATGCCAATAAATGCTGGCAATGACAACATTTGTCTGACTAGTTTGGGTGAATTTAATATTAATCAGGGTTTTAATTAGGAAAACAACAAGATTGGCTATAATTCTGTGGAGACAAGCTGTAGCAAACTTCCTTGCAGGTCAGATTCAATTAACTTACAGTCAAAAGAACATGAAACTGTACTGTGATTTAGCAAGCCCAAAGTCTGACTAAGTTTCATTCATAAAACTGTTCGATCACACTGCTTCCATCATCAGCATTATTAGATAGCATCGATAGTGTTCTCAATGCTTTATTGATTAATTACTTCCTTTTCCAGGCATATAAATATATGGCCATTTTCGTCATGTTTGTATGTCTCATGCACCACTGAAATTATTATTCCTGTCCCACTATGATATGGAAATATGTGTCAAAGATGGGACAATCTAAATAATCCCAGGAAGAAAATTGTTGAGAGAAATTCCTATGACAAATAAACATTTACTGTCATGAGGCTTCATCTTGGCCTGGTGTTTCCTATCACCATGATGTTTGAAAAAGGGAAGACATAAACTTGCTCTGCCCATGCTCAGTACTGACCAAACATCAGCTGTCAATGGTTCACATGTTCCCAAGTCCAAACAAGTCTAACAAGGTCACCTTGGTTTTACATTGGAATTGTATTGCACACTAGCAGCAAGTCTTTGCCTGAAACACACACTGCAGATGTGTCCTTTAATAAAGGAAGATTTGTATCTCTTTTGTTATTAATGGCGCCATATTAGGCTGTTTTCACCTGTGGTCATATTTTGTTTATTGTGGCATGAAACTGCTCACAAAAGAGCCAATGAGATTCCGGTAAGGCCAATGAAAATTTTTCCTTAGCTATTTGATCAATGCTCAGGTCAAAAGGACAAGAGGTAATGGGCACAAACTTGAACATGGGAAGTTCCGTCTTAACATGAGGAGGAACTTCTTTACTTTGAGGGTGGCAGAGCACTGGCACAGGCTGCCCAGAGAGTCTGTGGATTCTCCCACACTGGAGTCATTCAAAACCGCCTGGATGCTGTCCTGTGCAACCTGCTCTAGGTGACCCTCCTCTGGCAGGGGGGTTGGACTAAATGATCTCCAAAGGTCCCTTCCAACCCTGACCATTCTGTGATTCTGTGATTCTGTGAAAAGACAATTCTCAGATCAGTAAAGAGGACTTTAAAATGAGAGTTTATTAATTTAAAAATTCTATAACATAATAATTTTTAACTTGAACTGGGGAAAACCCATGTTTTATTCTTTCTTCTGTTCCTACTAAAATTGCATGTTCATTCTATATTATGTATTTGAGAAACTACAGCATTTTATCCAGAGCTCTTCAATACTCCTTATTCCCTGTCTTTGACATGCTTTGCACCTCTTCATGTGAGTTTTCACCTGGATCACTTAATTAACTCCAACTGATTGTACAACCTCTCCTGAGGCAATCACTTAAGCCACTCTTGAAAAAGCCCTTGGTACAAAAGAAGTACTCCCCAGTGTGGACTTCCATCCCACTGACTATTTACAGATTTTATGTAAGGAATGTATATACTGAGATAAGCAAACACTCAGTAGAACAAGGACTAGAACATGGTTCTCATTTACTGCTGGCAAGCTTAACGATTGCTAGACGAAGAGTCTAGTTCTCATTTAAATACTGAATTTCTATGCCAAGCAAACACTTCAGAGAAAAGAGCCAAGAGGCGTGCTCCTCTCTTTCCTATTCCACCCAAGCAGTGGCTAGCTGAGGCACTGGGATGTTTCCTCAGGTGTCTGTCTTTTCCTTCCTGACTGTACTGACTACAGAGCAAATACCCATCACGATCATAGAGGGATCACCAGCAGCAGAGGTTAGTGTGCTCCTGCACAGACAGCCCTGAGCCAGAAGAAGCCCAGCAAAGCTCTAGCAAAAACTATAGATGCCAGCTGCTCATCTTGGGCAGATAAATATGCTTATGGACACCTTCAAAAGACGGTACATTATTAATAGTGAAGTGTTAGGCAGAGGTGGCTGTGGGATTTTGCTCTTTCACAGCCAATACAGTAGCTACGTTGGCATTCTGAGGATCACAGCTTTTGACTGAAGAACTTAAGCTGTGGGTGGTTTGGCATGTACCACCCGAGCCCATGAATCTACTCAAATGGTAATTCCATGATGTGAGGAAAAAATCTTACTTGCTAAAGACGATCTAGCTCTGGATGATCCAGACCTTTCTTAAGAAAGGTCTCCCCTAACCTCAGAAAAGGTTAGTGTTTACAGGTTTTCTACTCAGCTGAGAAATTTTCTGTAACGGCTTTTAAGGGTATGTGTTTGTCAGTCACTCTTTTGTTAGGTGCAAATGTGAGCCTCTGTGAAAAGGCTACGTGATGACTCATGGTATTTACTGTTTCACAAAGGTTTCTATGAAGCATCAGTAATGTACTCTCTATCTATCTGAAAAGTAAGAGTTCTCATGATAACAATTATTATAAATGTGTCTGTGTTCAGAGTAATGTGCATATGAAGAAAGGAGATAAATTCTCTTTTTGACATCCATAAAAATTCAGAATGGGTCCAGTGACAAAATATACCATAGATTAATAAAAGTCTAAAATTAAGCAGAAATGCCCAAGTATATGTGTATATGCCAGAAGTTGGGTTAGGCTATGTATGATCTGCTTAAAAAAGTTTTACAGTGATGGTGTACTTCATAGACTCTGAGTAAAATTGTCTTTTGTTTTGGGTTGGGTTTTTTTGGTGCCATTTCCACTACTGGTGCACTGCAGATGTGTAAGAAATAATCAACATCTCTAGGAGTTTAACTTTCATTACACAAGTCGATGCCTGGAGCACACACGGACACACGTCTCCGGAAAAAAAGATGACATAGAACTGAAATCTACTCATCTCATGCCTGTTACAACAGGTTTTTTAGCCTCACGCTAAACTTGAAACCTCTAAATGGACAGGCTTACTTGATACAGTTTTAGATGCTTTCTGTAGCAGAAAATAATAGTGCTTTTAAAATGCAGTGAGCTGTCTGCAGAGCACACAAACAGTCAACCCAAAGAGCATAATATTAGAGCAGTAACATGTCTCATTTCAAAGCTAAATCTATCAAGGTCTGCAGAAATAGTGCTAAAAAATCCTTCACCGGTAGGAAATGTAATCACCTCCGAAAGTGTGAGCCCCAGAGCTGCTGAGACAAGGGAATTTCAGACCTTGATTGTAATCTCATTATGAACAAGACACATTATCTTTGGTATTGGGAAAGTGAGCCCAGTGCCTTGCATTTGGTTGCAAGATTACTACTTGCATCCTGGCAGAACAAGAGGAATCAGCAGAGGCACATGCGAGTTAAGTTCTGAGCTGTACCAGAGAAAGCTGTAAAAACTCACAGCTTATTTACATTAAAATATTTTTTGAGTACATAATGCAAACAATAGGGTAAAACATGAGGAAAGTAAACGGTGAGCAGGAGGTGAGCAGTTTGTGTATGTTTGGGAGCTGCAAAGGAACTGAAGGAATGCCAGTGTTGAATTAATTTCCTATTCACTATATTCCCTAGTCTAAGAATAGAATAAAAGTACAAAACACATACATCTCTTTAAAAAGTAGAACTTGGAAAGTAAAACAAAAGCAATCAGTCTGAACAGGAAACACTAATGTCTGGGAAATAGTAAGAGGAACTATTCCACAGAAGAAGGAAAGCATCCTGCAGATAACCTTATACTTGCTTGTGCAGGCCAGAATGGGGTGTGGGATGGGGAGGAAGAGAGAGGATTGGAAACGGGGAGGAATGAGTGCTTTTCTCCTACTCTTTTTTAGTGTAAAGAAAGAATGCTACTTAGAGATAACACATGCAAAGTGTTGGCTTCAAAGGGCAAGTCACCAGTAAGGCCAAATCTTGGAAGATGCTAAGCCTCTTACAGCTTCTGTTGGCTGCACAGTAGCTGGCATGGTGCAGTCCTTTTTGGAGCTGGTCTCAGGAGAGCTATGAAGAAAAGCCCCACCAAACAATATCATAAGACTGTAAGCAAAACAGGACAAAACACGCAGCAGGCACTGCATAGCCCTTTCACAACAAGATATGCCATCTGCTCCCAATCTGTCCTGAACAAATCAAGCTCATCAATTAAGCAGAGAGCTCCTCAAAGACAGGAGTACTTGACTTTGACTCACAGCCATAAAAACTCAAGTCAAATTTTCTGTGTACTGAAGTTTGTGTTAGAGCACTGTTAGGAAAAAAGGGAGAAAACTCTTCACCTCATTAATCATCTTAGGAACCTCCTGGTCTGTAAAGACTTTCTTGTAAAACATGTGGTTGGACTGAGAAGTTCATAATCCAGTGTGTAGTTCCAGTGAAATCAGCATGACTATTTGTATAAATGCTTAGCAACAGGAGCAAGGGAAAAACTTGGCAGAAATAAATGGATATTTTTCAGAAAAAATCTGGTGGCTTTTTTATACTTAAGGACCATTGGGGTCCTTAAACAGAGACACAGAGGCATACAAAGGCCTATGGGCATTTTTACAAACACACACACATTTTATAAATAACTTTTTTCTGGGTACTGTCTGGATGGATGCGTAGTTTAACTGTGCCAGCGCTCATGATGTCCATGAGGAAGCAGGGAAGAGAGTGTGTCTTATTGTTGTGGTTTAGGCAACTCTTATCAAGGAGTGTTGGTCATGGTGGTGGTCCAAGTGGCACTCTACATGCCAGGTCAGGCCTATAAGAATATTTATGCCCATGTGTGTTTTCCACATTCAGCTCACAGCAGTAAATTAGCTTCCAGTTTATACCTAGAAAGTTCTGGCACCACAGATTTGGATAACCAAATGAAATGTATAACAAACCAACTGCACTGTTCATTTGTGGTTCCCCAAACACTGCCAAGAAGTCGTGACATCCACAATGAATAACTGAACAACAGTTCTGGGCAGCAACATCTGATATTTCAGATTTGCATTCTTGCTTTGTGTTGGCACTAAAAGCAATACTCTAAAAACCTTTTCACAAATACAGAAGTGAGTGGAGATGTCTGGTGTGAGGGTTCCTTGTTTCAATAAGTGCAATTGTACAAGGCATAGAGCCATGTGAGGGAGAACTAATTCATGCCTAGCATGGAGCACTCTTATTTGAAGTAACTGAACGCAAATGTCAGAAATAAACCCCAGGGTTCATAGAAAACTGTATCTTGATTACCCCTGACCAAAGCCATGCCAGCAAGAATACACACAGGTTTCTTTTGGCATTTGAAAAAAGTTTAGATACAAAAAAAAAGGGTCTTAAATTTGATGAAAGTTTTTCAAAACAGAATGTCTCAAATGAAACATTTCAAATCAAGGGATGCCCATATCTGTTGCAATTTTCCTTCTGCATCATTAGTAATAATGCAGGTGAAGGACTTAAACCTTTTCTATCTATGTACAGGAACAGAGCTAATACACAGGATGACCTCTCCCAGGCTTTTTCTTTTTCTGGTTTGTCCCTTAGTACTTGGCTGACTGGAAGTTCTCCAGTTTCAGATTTAGCAAAAACATGCTGTCGATCAAATGGATTTCATCCCAAATAACCTAGTCAGCTTTAATAGCCATGAAATTTCTTTAACATTACCACTGTGCATTATTCTTTGTAAGAAACGTAGCTATTCTTCAGCACATTTTAAATACACTTTTCAATATATAATTATTTTAGTCTGAAATATGTAAAATCAATGGCAGTACTGAAAACAATTCTCATTGATTTGAAGGTAATATGGAGTACCTGATCATTAAAATGTGAGCAGTAGCTAAACAGGGTGCCTACAAGATGAAATGGGGAATAAAAGATGGGGTTTATTTCTGAGTAAACTTATGGCTTCAATTATTATTGTTATAGAAGTCTTTTCTAGTAGGAAATTTGTTGTTAACAATATGATCACCACATATTAGATTTCCTTTGAAAAAAAAAAGGAAAAATAGCTTACCTTTTAAAGCAGTGTTTCCCCGTCATGTATCAGTATGTCACAAACTACATCATCAGGAAATAGCACTTGATTTGCTTGCCCTTCATATCCTGCTTTACTGACTTCTACTTTGCTCTAGCAATACCTTATAGCCAATATTTTTTTTCAACTCCTTTATAAACAGATAAGGAACTACATTTACATTTTTAACTTCCTGGCAATAAGTTTTGTAACAAATTCAAGTTTGATGGTAAGGCCCCTTTCAGGAACACATTATAAATTAATTAATCTGTCTTGTTCCGTGTACAGGCTAGGGCTTATGTCTGAAATGTATTATTTGTTGCATAAGAGAACTGTAGGCAGCTGACAGAAAAGGCTTTGGAGTTCAGCTTATCTGGAGTTCAAGTTTTTGCTTACAGATTTAACTTTGGAAGTCAAGGATCCTGGCTGGGAAAGTCGTTGAAATTCAGAGGACTGAAAAGAAAAAGCTTTCAGCTCTGTGAAACAGAATCCTCTGTTTTCCCAACCATAACAGCATGAAACTATTAAGCAGTGTCTTTGATCTGCAATAAGCATATCTAATTTAAATTCACTTGATATTACTGCTAGTGTCAGCTAAGCCTTTGTGCATCTTCCAGATTGCAGGAATATTATTATATAAGGAATATCTTCATCCCAAGCAGGAACATTTGAATCATACCCTTTTCCTCTTCAGCAAATGTCACATGCTACAAATTCCGGCACTTCAGTCACTTGATTAGAGGACTATAACAAACCAAGAAAGAAATCTGTCATTCACTCACCTGTTTTAGGGGAAAAAAAGCAGTTTTAAGGACCCTATCTCCTGTGGTAAGAAATTTGCACAAGGCAAAACATTTTATCTTAAATATTTGCTCCGGAGGAAGTTACCAAAATTTTGTATTTTTCCCTGAACGTATTTCCTTAGCATGTAAATGTTACTGCATAATGAATATTACCAACCCAACACACCCAGATTATCAGGATTACTTCAAGATAGCCATGATTTTTAATAAGTAGCGTGGAAGAAAAGGAAGTAACTGATAGAAATATCCATATGTTTCTACTGTTTTGTTATAAAATCTTTATAATTTCCTTCAGATATATGCCACACTTTTCTGTCACAAGATGAACAGAGAATCATAGAATCATAGAATGGTTAGAGTTGGAAGGGACTTTAAAGATGATTTGGTTCTAAGCGCCCTGCCATGGTCAGGGATAGAACTTAAATAACTCTTAAATATTAACATACAAGTTTGTTTCTCCACCTGGCTCTTTTCTCTTTTCCACTAAGGAGATTCTTACTGAGAAATTTTCTTCTTGATCTTGTTGTGACCTGCCATAATCATCTCAGTCTTCTGTTTTCAAAGCATCAGTTTCACCAGTCATTGCATTAATGACCTGTTTCAAACTTACCCTTGAAAATGGTGATAACTGTTTGGGGCATGTATTTAAGAGAAACACATTGTAATATGGGGCCTGATCCAAAGTGTATCACTTGTCCACCAAGGTCTTCTCAAGCTCTTCAAAAGATTTGAATTGGGTCCTAGACCTTTTGCTTCTGTAAAAGGCTATGCAGAACCAATGAAAACATAATAGCTCCTGTTAATATAACTAGTACACTCGTTACCATACAGCAAGCAGTGCCAGAGAGGTGACTATGGTGGAACAGCTTATGTAGTTCATGAACGGAGAGGACTATCTGTGTGTGCACTTCCTTTACTTTTGTGAGAAAATATAGAAAGAATCTTTAATGTGACAAAGCTTTTGCCATGATCTTTGGACTCAACTGGGAAACCAGCATGCAAACAGCTCATGCAAACCCATGAAGTCAAATCGCACTGCAGAATCCTCTTAAAGAAAATAATGCAGCTGCTCTATGTCACAGAAGATCTCCTTGTTCGATGGATTCTTTGGGGAGCAGAAGACCACTAGAGTCACACCATCTGACAGGGAAGCAGAGGGAGTGTCCTCAAGATCAGTCACTATTCCTATTCTGAAATCTACCTTGGGAACAGGCAATCTTTCCTTACATGGCAGGAGAATATATAATAAAGATATTACATGTCCACTGTTGACAAACATTCCAGACAGATGTGAAAACTTGCCTGAAACATATTCAGTGCATAGCCCAAATCATAAGAATGTTTTTAAAGAATAGTATTGCCCTGGCTGGAAGTGGGGGATCCTGATTGTGAAAAGCTTTTCCATCCTGATGGAAGAAGAAATCTTAGATCTTGTCAGTTTCCTAAATGTAATTTCATAAGAAAGATAAAAGAGGTCTTTCCTGTGCAACCAATTTTTATCTATATACACCCATTTTGCAGGTCATTAGTTGGCTAACTGAGCATCAAGCAGAAGCCTCCCATATCCTGTATTATTCAGAATGGGATATATCAGAATTGGGAGCTTCATTTAAAACACAGACAGAGCAAGGGAAGCTGGAGAGAAGCAATGCCAAAGGAATTGTCTTCTGTGGCTTCAGGCAGGGTTGGAGGCATTGAAAAAGCACTGTTAGCTGACTAACAAGCCATGGGTCTTCAGAAGGACACAGGAGGACACAAGATTTCAGTACCCTAGAGAGGATGCTTCGTGGTGGTAAATTTTTATAGTATCCATGACAGAAAAAGAGAATAGGCTCTTTTCTAAATGAAATTGGTAATCTTTCTCCCCTTTCTTCTGTCCTTTTGGATGTTGTTGGGTTTTTTTAAAGCAGATATTTTTGCCCTTGAATTCTTAATACAAATATGTTACATGCTAATTCTGCAAGGGCTACAGGGAGCAAGGGAGAGAGGTAGATTAATTTTTGGTACCTCCGTTCTAGATGTGGTTCAGGTACCAGCTGATTTAAGATCGCATATTTATGAATAATAGCATTGCCATATCACTTCCTGAGGGAGTCCATGTTCAGACATTTTATATAGTTAATCCCCCAGAGGTTTCTTTTTCCTCTTCTATTTTTTTTCTTTTCCTTATCTTTTCCTTTTTTAAAATTTTTGGATTACTTTTCTTTCACTGTGGCGAGCCATGCCATCCTTTAGAAATGATGATAACACTTTCCCCTCTGGAGATCTGATCAAAGACCTTCCCATAGCGGTTGCTGTGTTTGAACATGGAAGTGGTTTTTGGCTACTCTTGCAATGCTATCCCTCTTCTAAGCTCCGATGGAAACAGGTTCCTTCTATCTGGTGACTATCCAGCAGGAGGATAGGGAAAGGAGAAAAAAATGCTGGAGTGATTTCCTGTTCCTGTCATGATTCCCCAGGAAAAACAAATTCCAAGTAGTATATTCCACATGTAGTAAGGTGTAGCCCACCAGTGACTGGAGCTAAGAAAATTTTCAGTGGATTTCTCTTGCTATGGAGGTGGCAGGATTTTGGGGACAGCTCATTGCTTCTCTTCGGAGCAGAGGAAATGTGCCTTCACAGAAAGAGCTGTCCTTCCCTACACAGTTATCAACAGGTGTTTTCAAGAGAAAATCCTCTGACTGGCTAAGAAGATTTGTTTCATTGAAATATGGTCAACACTGAGATGGAGACCATGGAATATCATTACCAGTAATGAACCATGTACATTAATCGAAAGAAGTGTGAATGACACAGGGTTTTTTCCAGTTATCAGTCTTGCTAAAGTGTATTTTTTCATTTTTTGACACATGAGGTATAGTGAGAAAAATAAAATACATCAAGCCACCTACTTGGTGCTTTAGAAAGGCAGCAAGAGATCGGTAACTTCAGTACTGGAGATGAGCACATTGAGTTCAGGCTGGAGTTAGGCATACTCTGTTCACCTATTCCCCACAGTGCTCCTCTCACAGTGAGGCCCCAGACTGGCATAAATAATAGGAAAGAATAAAAAGGGTCCACGAGTAGGTGTGTTGTAAAATCAAAGGTCTCATGATGGTTAAATACAGAGCCAGAGACATAATTCGGCACAAACTCATCTTATGGCAACTTAATTTGACGTGTGACTTTGTTCCTCCGTACTTAGAAGCTGGTCAAACCTTTTCGCTGACAGACAGAGCTGCGGTACAGGAAAGCAGCCTGAAGAACATCAGTGTATTGAGCTGGATGAAGAGCAGACAAGTGCAAGGTCTGTGGTAGGGTAAATTGTGTGGAACCCACCACCAGCCCTTTGCCATCTCCTTTCCCACATGTTGCAGGCTGACAGCCCTGGAGAAGATTCCTGACCCCATTCAGTTGCTCTTCCCTACCATCTGCCTGCAGGCTCCAGCTTCATCACAGCATTGTCGCTGCTGGTGCACCCACATTGCTGGCTGCAGCAGCTCCCTTGACAGGGACCAGCCCAGATCACTGCTGCCAGCCTCATGGTCCCTTGCGGCAGCCTGGCGACTGGCAGCAAACACAGCCCATCACAAGTGGTGCAAGTAATTTATTTCTCAAGGAACCATATCCCCCTACCTATAACTGTCCATCACAAGCAAGGATATGTGGGCAGAAAAAGACAAAGTTTTTTATTCCATTGAAACAAACAAGGAATAAGCGCTTTGCCAAAACTGCTTCTCAACAAATAAATAGGAAGAAGGAAGAAGAGAAATGAAGGACCTAAGGATACCTGGGTACAGAGAAGGTACATACATTTTTTTGTTTTCACCACTCATATGAAGAATAATTAAATCTGCAACAAACAAACTTCTGCAGCTTTATGAACTGAAAAAGAAGAGGTGAAGCCCCAACTGGTGTTGTCAGAAGCAGGACCAATCTGCCTGTGAAATTGGAGACCAGTGTCATTTTTGCTTAAAAAGGTCTGCGGTATGTGCTAGATATAGATATGGCTTGTGACACATGGAGCTATGCTAACAAGTTACACATTGCGTGTAGGATTCCAATATTTGTTTGAATTTGGTGGTGTTCCAATTTCAGATGAAAACCCAGGCACTGACAGCAGACTCCAAAGCAGCTGAAAATTTCCATTCAGCTTTAATAACACATAATGAAACCGTTCTCAAGCTACACCGCAGATAGACAGCATATTATGCATGGTACTTTACAAGATCGTCTTTCCTTAGTAATAGTCTTTATAAGATTTAAAATGCAATCAATTCCATCTCCTTAGAGTGCAGAACCTCTGCAAGCATTGCAGGGATCTCTTCTTCATGGAGGTGAAGTTGAATTTAAGGAATCAAATGACGTGTGATATTTTCACCAAAGAGAAAAAACGACTTCAGAGTGCAGAGGCTTCCTATATTCAAAATGGGAAGCAAAACCTTGTGTCCCCATAAGTTTTACTTCTCATGTCTGTACCTAAATAATGATGCAATGACATCCCTGAGGAAGCAGGCACTGAAGGAAGAGAGCTCTGAAGCAAGAAGGAAGCAGTGCAATGAAGCTCCCACTTATTATCCTCTCTGCTGGAATCCCCCACAAAACTCAGCCAAAGAAGTTCCTCCACCTTGAATGACTTTCCTCTAACAGCAACACCAAAAATTGCCAATAGGCAGAAAAACATGGATATGTGTGAGAGAGATGTAAAATTTAGTGGAGAAAGCCCCTGAATGTTATGATGAATGAGATCGTTGCCAACAAGGAATTTATAGAAATATCAAAATAAGAAATAAAGAGGCAATATCCAGAAGGATCTTGATTCCTTTTAAAAAAATTGTGGCATTTGGTTTCTAAATATTATTTCTTCACTTTCCTCTCTTCTAGTCTTATCTGAACCTTACTGAATGGCAGACAACTACAGATCACAAAAGGTGTGAGTTACTAAGGACCTACCTGTTGAAAGCATTATTTGTGTCAGAGACATAGTTCCTGTTTTTTTATGCAGATGAGACTTACTTCAGCAAAGAAATATATATCTATAGTAGTCCAGCAACTTTACTGGAAGAGCGAGGTTGTTTATAAATGAGTCAATTTTGTTAGAATTCAGTTCTTTCATCTGTAGGAAAAATTCTTTCCTCTAGTATATACTTAGAGATAGTATCTAGAGATATCTTGCTCCTTAGGCCTTCACGGATATGCCAGCTACAAGAACAAAGGTGCTTTTGGCTGTCGCAAACACTGATGTAAGTAACCTAAGTGTGGTTCTAAGGCATCTCTTTTTCTGTGGCATTAACCTCTGTTTGTCCCATGGGGGTATGAGGGTCACCAAAAGGCTCAGAACTGCCTTCCCTTCCAGGTATAAAATTGCCTGAGGGCCTCCACTTCAGGCACTGTTATTAGGTGCACGGTGGAGAACTGCCACAAGTAAACTGCAGCAGGACTGTTCTCTGTTTGTAGGTCCAACAAGGAGCATCAGCTGTATGAACCAAAAGAAGTGATGAGCTCAGGAGCAGGAGCCTGGCCCCCGCAGCAGTTGTCTCCAGCTGATGTTATTCCTATGGCCCTGGGACTCAAGGCTGTATTTCTTCATGCAGGCAGAAGTGCAACAGCTCAACCTGAAGAGATGTTTCCAATCCAGGAATATACTGGTGTTTAATAATCACGGCAGTGAAGGGAGAAATTAGAAGGAGATTTGAAACTGGGTATTACACGTTCCAGGTGAGCGCTCTGAGAAGGATAAAAACCATGGGCATAAATGTGACCTTCACTTATGTGTGGGAGAAACAAGTCTTGAGAATACTTACTGAATTAATGTTTTGGGGTCATATCAAGAGTATCTGTCCCAATTCATAAGTGTATGCAAGCTGTAAAGTGCTTTTGCTGCCAAGTCTTCTGCTCTTTCACGTGCACCCTGGAGCAAAAACGAAGATACAAAAAGCCATTGGGCACCTCCAAGTTTAAGTAGGAAATGAACAAGACTTTTAAAGATCTCACCTGCACATAAAATCATATTTAAATGTCTTAAAAGGGAATTAGGCAAGCAGAGTACTGTGCAGACCTAATTCTAAATAGTTAAAGCAGAAGAACCCCTCCTTTTAATACAGCACATGCTTGATGAAGTTGCCAAAATGAGACCTTGTGTAATTCCTTTAAAATATTGCTCACAGAAGGGACCAAGAGTCCTCTACGCACAGCTAGCAATAGTGCAAACCCTCCGGGGATGTCCTTGCTAATGTGACTCAGTTTGTTCTGGAGGCGCTGATAGGAGGGTAAGGGGCATAAACCCTCAGAGTGAGATAGGTGAGGATGATAGAATCATAGAATCATAGAATGGTTTATGTTGAAAGGGATATTGAACATCATCAAGTTCCAGCCATCCTTCATAGGTCGTCCCACCATCCCCCTCCATCCTCTCATAGGACACCTCCCACTAGACCAGGTTGCTCAAAGCCTCATCTGGCCTGGTCTTGAACACTTCCAGGGATGGAGCTTCCACAACTTCTCTGGGCAACCTGTTCCAGCGCCTCACCACCCTCAGAGTGAAAAATTTCTTCCTAGTATCTAATCTAAATCTACCTTCTTCCAGTTTGAAGGCACCCCCCCTTGTCCTATCACTACATGCCCGTGTAAATAGTCCTTCCCCAGCTTTCCTGTAGGCACCTTTAGGTAGTGGAAGGCCACTATAAGGTCTCCCTGGAGCTTTCTCTTCTCCAGGCTGAACAACCCCAACTATCTCAGCCTGAGAGATGTCAATGGATGGTCAGCCTGTCCCACTGTGACAACTGTTTCTGGGCTCTAATCCTACGAACATAATGCCAAGCAGCTGACTCTCCACGAGCAGGCACCCCACCTGAAGTTTAGTATATGGAGTAACTGCGAGCTTTCATAGAATCATAGAATATTTTGGGTTGGAAGGGACCTTTAAAGGTCATCTAGTCCAACCCCCCTGCAAGGAGCAGGGTCATCTTCAACTAGATCAGGTTGCTCAGACCACCATCCAGCCTGACTTTGGATGTTTCCAGGGATGGGGCACCTACTGCCTCTCTGGGCAACCTGGTCCACTTTTTGACCACCCTCGTTGCAAAAAAATTCTTCCTAATATCTAGTCTAGATCTGCCTTCTTTTAGGCTTTCCTCAGCTTAGGGCCTGCAGTGTAACCTGTATCTCCAGGAGGGACATCAGTTGATGCCACCTTCACTGTGCAGTGGGGATATAAGTCTACCTGGAGAAAAGAGAGAGGGCACAGAGCTTTTTTATTTTCAATCATGTCTCTGATATTACTCTGCCTGTTGTTTTCTGATCTCTGAGTGACATGCAGCAGCTTGGACTAGATTTGTTCCTAATCATACCTTCCGAGTAACACTGAAATCATTTCTATGAAAATCAAGCTCTAGGGCTCGAAAGTGTGTTTACTTCCATGTCTCAGTAATACCTGCTAGTCTTCTTGAATAGCTGCAGGTTGCAGGAATGCCATGTGTTCTGTTCTGAATGGGCAATCCATTAAAAGAGCTGTCAAGACACAATCACAGCCTGGTGGCAGTGAAAGGACTAAAAAATGGCAGCCACAACTATGTGCTTTATATTTATGAATGTGAAGCCTACTAAAGAAAAGAAACATGAGTTTGTAGGATTAATGAAGTTTCCAAGCTCACATGAGCTCCACAGGTAGGATAAATCTTGCTATTGAATCACAGTAAAGTTTTAATTGACTAAATTTACTGATACATTTTATTGAAAATGCCAATAACTTTGGAACAAAGCACTACATGGAGCAGGCTGGGGAGGAAGATAAGCCTTTGCCGCCTATTCATTATTTATCTTTTTTTTTATTATTTTTAAACTAAATATAGTGCTATAATAGATCTTGATTATCGTCATGCCTTCCATTTCTGTTTACATTAAAAATTTAAAAAGAAATCAATATAAAAGAATTTCAAATACAGTGCACTGAAAGAAAAAATAAAAAAAACCCTTTGTGAAGAAATTATGTTCTTTCTTCAGGACAAGTGACTTTGCAGGCTATGAATAGCAGTCTTTCAGTAAGCCTCCTAACAGACTTTGATAGAATTATAATCTATGATGTATTAGTCGGACAAAGCAATATTAATATTTTATCCCAGGAAAGCTCGCATCAAGATTAGCAAGGTAGCATATTTCAACTGTTATTTTCCTCCATTTTTAGATCCAGGAAAAGAAAAGAAGTCTTGTTTATATGGTCAATTAGAGAACAGCTCCTATCTAGTGAGATTTCATAGTACACTTAACTTCTTGGGAGAATTTAAACTGATCCACATTGGAATATATTTGTCAGCTATGCTTTCTTAGAGAAATATTTACTATTACATCTTTATCTGAAATAGCATTTCAACTTGTAAAATGCAAGGATTCTGCTTACAACCTTCTAGCAGTTTTATGAGAGGTCATTTCTGAAAGTGTATTTAAGTTTTTTAGTACATTTCCACTTAGAATATTTGGCTGAGAAAAATAACCACACCATTACTAATATTTATTTAACAATTCATACACCACATTAAATGTTGCTTTTTAAGTACCAAAATGTAGATCATACAGATCATCATATGTACATCACAATTTTTTTATGTTGGAAAATGTTTTACTTTCCTCTTGGTGTAAAAAAAACTCAGCTTATGTAGGGACTGGGGGAGAAAAGTCCCTCCCACTGTAAAAGAAGATCATGTTCATGACCACCTGAGGAACCTGAACATACAGGAGCCTATGGAACCTGACGAGATGCATCCCGGAGTCCTGAGGGAATTGACTGATGTAGTTGCCAAGCCACTCTCCACGATATTTGAAGTCATGGCAGTCAGGTGAAGTCCCCGGTGACTGGAAAAGGGGAACATTGCACTCATTTTTTAAAAGGGTAGAAAGGAGGACCTTCAGAGTCACCAACCTGTCAGCCTCACGTCAGTGCCTGGAAAGATCATGGAACAGATCTTCCTTGAAGCTATGCTAAGGCACATGGAGGATAGGGAGATGATTCGAGACAGCCATCATGGCTTCGCCAAGGGCAAGTCCTACCAGACCAACCTAGTGGTCTTCTATGATGGAGTGACTACATCAGTGGACAAGGGAAGAGCTATGGATTTCGTTTATCTGGACTTCTGTAAGGCCTTTGGGATGCCCACAACATCCTTCTCTCTAAATTGGAGACGTATGGATTTGATGGGTGGACTGTTTGATGGATGAGGAATTAACTGGATGGTCACATCCAGAGGGTAGGGGTCAACAGCTCAATGTCTAGATGGAGATCAGTTACAAGTGGTGTCCCTCAGGGGTCTGTACTGGGGCCAGTACCGTTCAATATCTTCATCAGCAACATAGACAGTGAGATCGAGTGCACCCTCAGCAAGTTTGTGGACCATACGAAGCTGAGTGGTGTGGCTGACATGCCTAAGCACCAGGATGCCACCCAGAGGGACCTGGACAGGCTTGAGAAGTGAGCCCATGTGAACCTCATTAAGTTCAACATAGCCAAGTGCAGGGTCCTGCGCTTGGCTCAGGGCAACCCCCGGTATCAATACAGGCTGGGGCACGAAGGGACTGAGAGCAGCTCTGGCGAGAAGGACTTGTGGGTACTGGTGGATGAAAAGCTGGATGTGAGCCGACAATGTGCGCTTATAGCCCAGAAAGCCAACCATATCCTGGGCTGCATCAAAAGTAGCGTGGCCAACAGATCGAGGGAGGTGATTCTGTCCCTCTACTCCACTCTGGTGAGACCCCGCCTGGAGTACTGCATCCAGCTCTGGAGCCCTCAGCACAGGAAAGACACGGACCTGTTTGAGCGGTTCCGGAAGAGGGCCACAAAAATTACCAGAGGGCTAGAACACCTCTCCTATGTGGACAGGGTGAGAGAGTTGGGGTTGTTCAGCCTGGAGAAGAGAAGGCTCTGGGAAGAACTTGTTGCCACCTTTCAGTACTTAAAGGCAAGCTACAGGAAAGATGGGGATAAACATTTAGCACGGCCTGTTGCAATAGGACAAGGGGTAACGGCTTTAAACTAAGAGAGGGAAAATTTAGGCTAGATATAAGGAAGAAATTTTTTTCAATGAGTGTGGTGAAACACTGGAACAGATTGCCCAGGGAGGCAGTAGGTGCCCCATCCCTGGAAACATCCAAAGTCAAGTTGGATGGGGCTCTGAGCAGCCTGATCTAGTTGAAAATGCCCCTGCTCCTTACCGGGGGGTTGGACTAGATGATCTTTAAAGGTCCCTTCCAACCCAAACTGTTCTATGACTCTATGAATACTTTTTCTTTATATTACCAAAATCCATTAATGACAATTAAAAAAAAAAACAAAACAAACCAAAACCAAAACCAAACCAACCAAACAAACAAAAAAGCAAAAAAAAAAGCCAAAAACCCAAACAGGTTTCTTTATACATACATCTGATAAAACAGATAAGGAAAACTAAGTAAAGTGTCCAACAATACTTTAAAACAGGTTGCCGTTATTCTTAAGTCCTGATAACGAAATAAGCACCATTCAAGTCAGTCTCTACAATGTGTGAGAATCTGTTTATATTCTTGAAATAGCCTGTGAAAAGCTTGTTTACAATCAAGTGTGATGGTGTTCACTGGACACAAGCCTTTTTCAAAAGGAATATATCCCGGGCATAGGCGTATTTTCTTTTTGCTATGGCTGTGAATGGAACTTAGGTATTCAGCATTATCTACCCTGCATACTCAAAAATACAGAACTAGACCCTGTGAGTATCATAAGGAAGGACTAAAAATATGTTTCAAAGACCCACACACATTTTAAGATTTTGCATTTGCCTTTTGGGTTTTGACATTTTAGAATTCACAAAGTTTTCACTGTACCGCTGAGGACAGAGAACTTACTAAAGCTAAAAAGAAGGAGTTATAATCACATGATGTCAGGAGCTTTGGATCTTAGAAACGCACCAAATATCTTTACCTTACAATAGAATTGGATTGATGGCAATGCCATCAGGACAGCAGAGAATATAAATAGAGTTATAAATACAGGGAATGACCAGACTTCCTTTTTAGCTCTTTTCTATTTTAAAGCCCTAATATATTAAACCAAAGCTACTAAACTCAGGTGGAGCTTCATGCCCTGCCAAGGGTACATTTGTTTTCACAGAGCCTTACTTCTGTTATGTCCTAAAAATTTAAGGTGACATAGTACTAGCACAATAAGAAAATTATAATTACACTGTTAGCAGTTTGGCTGCATTATTTGTTTCTTCTTCCACTAAAACCTGAAACAAAGCTACTAATCAATCAAAACAAAAAAATCACAGATGAGTAAAGCCAGCTGTCTTCAATTTGCCCATTGCAGTGTGAAACTGAACAAAATCAGCTTTCTGAGGGGGAGCTGTGTTTTGTGGAAAAAGCATTTTATTAATATGTGCTTAGGAGTCACACAGAGAGTCTGTCTTTTTTTTGCCTGTGGTATTAAAGGTGCCCATCATGTTTACAAACACCAGTCCTACACAGCCACTTTCTGTAGCTGATGAATTGATGAAAACACCTGTCAACATTTAAGATCCAGGGCATGATTTTCTTTAAAGTGCATCATGAAGGTACTCGGTTTCTTTTGTGGTTTGTCATCCATCGAGTTTTAAAAGGGTATGGGTTGCTGTTCCTTTAATGTAACTCCCTTACAGTGTAAGGCTTTTGCCTCTGGAAATTTACTTGCCTTCTGATGGCTGATTTTTCTCTCACATCTGTAGGAATCAATTAACCCCCACAGATTTTACATCAGTGTTTGCAGGGCAGATGAGAGCGAGCAGTCAAGCGCTAGGTTTTACATCCCTTGTGTGTCATTTGTCCTCTAATCTGGTTCAGATAAATGAACTGAAATCATTTCACTAGGAGTTACTGCTGCTCCGTGAAATAAAATCTCCTCCCCCACTTCTGCTTTTCCTTCTCTCAAATGGTCATATCTTACTCCTTTTTTCATAGAATCATAGAATAGTTTGGATTGGGAGGCACCTTTAAAGGGACCTTTTGGAGTATATGCTATAAAATCAACACAAATGTTCAAACAATTTCACTTCTCTTGTTAACATGTCCTGCCCTGCTCTGGCATAGGGCTTATGGTCAGGGAAGTTTCCGTAGGACAACTAAAGAAAGTTACAGTCTCCCTCTACAAGCTATAGTGGGAGCAGGAGATGGAAAAAGAATGGTGAAGACATGCCTAGTCAAGCTCCTGCCCTCATTTCTAGGACGACTTGACTCCAACACTTTGCTTATTTCCAGCTTAGGGTAGGAAAAATCAGCTTGTTTCCTGCATTTGTGTCTCTGTAGTCTTCAGTCCAGGAGATGGAAGACAGAGGTAGACAGAGGACTTTTGTTTCATTCAGCATTGCCTTTATCCTTGGGTTTGCAGACAGCTGAAACTGTAGGAAAATGACCACTCCATTGATCAGACATTAGTGGGAACGAAAGGCCACATTTACCTAATAAACTACATTGAGGAGAAATGAGCAGGGACTTCTCCAAACCCCCAATTTATATATTTCATGTACAAGAAATATTACAGCCCTTGGAATGTATTTATCTAGAGATAGCTAAGTATCTTTTGTATGCTGTTGCTTCCTCCTATTTTGCACAATAATTCCATTCAATTCTTTGTAGTCTAAACTAATTTCCTCCACCACAGCATTTTATTATTTGCTGATTGTCCCTAGGTAGCTTAATTACTGGTAAGAGGATAATGAAGTAAACCTGGAGCCAATATTTAAGTAGAGTGGAACTACTCAAGTGCAATGAGCATTTTAAATTTGCCTTTTAGTACTTTATAAAGACCTATTAAAAAATACCACCTTCCCTCTTGCCTTGCTTTTTAAAAGGCTGTCAGGAGTGAGTACTCTGCAATTAACACTGAGGGGCAATGAGCCTGCCAGGAAGGGGTGCTTTCTGTTGGGCAGGCTCTTCTGGGGAGCCATTTGCTCTCGTAGCATCTTCACTAAAACAGAAAAAAACAAGAACACTGGGGTTTTAAAAGGTCTCCTGGTGTTTCTTCTTTACCTCAAGGAGACCATTATGAGTTAGTGTTGATGTCCTCACACATTCTAACAAAGTTCATTATTTTCTATCTACTTAAATACTTGCCATAACTTCAATTACATCAGCTAGACCTCACTCTTAAAAGTTTTGCTTTTCCATCTTCTTTTGCAGGAGGTTTCAGACCAGAGCTGACTTAGTTTCTAGTGACAAGAAAGCTCCCTGTACTCCCTCACACATGGTCTGTGTGATGTCAATCCAAGTAAAGAGGAATGGCCCAGGCGCTGGAATTGCTCTTGCTCATGGCTGGATTGAGGGTTCCTCCTTGATGTGCACCCAGGGTGTTACTAGGCAGTGCCTGTGCTGGCATCAGGAGGGACTATAGCTCCCCTGTTTGGGCATAAGGGGAAGGAAGGAGAGGATTTAGCTCTGTGCATTTAGCTGTGCTTTGCCTCTTACCCTCCAATTCAGAAAATGAGTCCTCCCCTGTTTCATTGACTGACATAGATGTAGCCCAGAGGACTAAGCTGAAACTTGAGTGATAGCTTCTCTTCTGCAATTTCTTTTCTTTGTGATTTTCATGGAGCGACTTAATCAGCTAGGGCCCAGTAGGTGACAGCAAATGGTGCTTCATTTCCAGCTGATCACATGCTATATAATATACATAACAAAGGCTGAAGCCTGAAACCATACTTACTGGTCTAAGCCTCACAGACTCCTCATGGGGTCTATAAAGATGTGATGCCTTCAGCCACATTTTTTGAGTGTTTGAAGTGTTCTCATTTTATAGCTAGGGGACTTGGTATGTGAAAGGTTCTCTATAAGCTATTACTTATAGGCAGTCTTGTATGAACTAAATTTGCAATCTGTTCTTTTAAACCATCAAATTCATTTTGATGCAATTTAGAAAATATGTAGTATTTCGGTCATGAAGGATTTTGTTTTAATAAAAGTAATAAGGGAGCTTCAAGGGTTGTGATTATCACTGGATAACCACATCCTTGGGGAATTAGAGCCATTTAGATACTCTTTCTGTCCAATTAAAATATGACACCCTGGGACTAAATGTTAGGACATATACCAGGAGTAACGATTTCATGCCTTATTAGGCGCAAAAAAATGTTAACAGGACAAGAAAGATAACAGACCAAATTAACTCTTGGGGCAAGTGGGACAAGGTTCTGTTGAATTCTGAACACTTTTTGTGCCCGATATGCCACAACTGGATTCAGCCAAGTAAGCTTTTATCGCTGTGATATTTATGGTGCATACCGACTCTGTTGTAGATGTATATTGCACCATAATTCAAGAAGACTCAGCTCACCGACTGAAGATCCATCTGATGGTGCTCAGGCTTGTTTTTACAGGAGTTGGTTGAGTGATGTCGACAGGGGCTAATGGTCCCTTTGCTGTGGGTGTGAAGCACAGCATCGGGGACATCTAGCGCACATTTTTTGGAATGAACCAGTGGCAGTGGGTTAGATCCACTGTGATTAGCACCATAGCATTTCATTTTAGTCACCTTGCTTTCCAACAACACTCAGTCTTCAGTCAGACTCCTTTCTGAGGAAAGGGAAGAACTAAAACTGCACCAAGGTGTACCACTGAGCGACAAACCACCTAAATCACCTGGTAGTAAAGGCTGAGGAGAGGAACCAGGATTCATTCTGACCCTGCTGAGGGGGTTCACTTCCAAAGTGTGTTCTGGGGAGACACAACGAGCCATCAGTAGTCAAAAACTCACTTTAAAATCTGCAGTTGCCTGAACCTCACAAGAGTGGCTGCTGGGCTGCACTCTTCTCCTCCCCCCTTCAACCAGTAACACAGTGAATATCCCCCATGGGAAGGGTAACTGAGATTGTCCTCTTGTCTCCAAAAGGATTTAAACTCACAAAAGACCCCAAATGTTTATTGGTCTATTCTGTGAATGAGTTTATTTCAACCCCTTCTGTTGACACTGTTATGTTTTACATGCAAGGAGTAAATAATTGCCAGTGAAGAGCACAGAGAAAGACCGGCTCTGTAACCCAGGGCACGCTCACTTGTGTAGGAGAGGGAGATCAGCCTGCAGCAAAATTTTGGAGCACAGACTGGAATTCAGTCTCCCCTTCAGCAGACACATGACTTAACAGGCTGTAGCACCAGTCTCTACTTCTCTTTGGACAAGTTAATACTTCTTGCATTTCACAGATTTCTCAGATCCCCTGCAGCTCAATAGAATTATGCGTATGCTTAAAGGCACACATGCAATTAAGCTGATTACTTAATTTAGAGACAGATTTATATAACTGTCCTGTATCTGAACTAAGTTTTGCTCACCTTTGAAAAAGAAACTATTATCATGGTCTTCATATTACCTTTCCCTAAAGTAGAATCATTTCTAAAGCTTGGAACTGATATATCATGTTACCTATGCTCAAATTGTTTAATGTTACTCCCTGGGTTATATAAGCATGGCAAATCATCAGGAGGTAATTTGCTAAGCAGCTTCGCTTTCCTTCAAACCTACTCAAACCTTTTGTCCTCTCTTAAAGAAGGTGAAAATGGTGACCAATCCACAATATTTTTGAAAATTGGTGCAGCTAGGAAAAGAGCAGATAAGTAAAGGCTAACAATCAAATTTCTCAAATGTAGCCCACAGTGTATCTACCAGACATTAGTCCTTGGTAATGTCAAAAAGATACTGAATTTAAAATATAAATCTTTTCAAATGTGAAAAGGTTGCCATTTAAAAATAAAATAACCTTCTTGATTCTGCTGTTTCATGAAAGAAGGTGCCTTATGACTTATGTCTCACTCTGATCACATTTTTAACTCTTCATTTTTATTAAGTAGTTAGAAATTTCACTATATACCAACTCAAAGGGCGTACTTATGCTGATCACATTTGGCAAAATCCTTCTGCAAATTTTCCTCAAGTGACTGTTGTGACATTTCGTAGTTCAGATGGATCACAACTGTGGGTTCAAAGCAAGCTGTGAAAGACTTGAAGTAGTTTTCACTGCTTCACAAATCAATGCTGTCAAGAGAAAATCTTGACCTTTATGCAGTTTTAATTAATTTGATAAAAACCTTTGGCATGGTGAGGTAATTTAGAGACGTATGGAAAAGACTTGGCTACCTAAGTAGTTTCTGTCAGTTTTGACAAGCACCCATGATGGAAACCGAGTAAAGGTCCATGCAAGTCTATCAAACTTCCCTGTACCAGTCGGAAGGGTCTTAAAGACTATCCTGTTTATTCTGTTTTACACATTAAAACCAGGCAAGGTGAGCTGCAACCTAAAGACTAGCATCTCAATTTACTTTCAGACTGCCTGAAGATGATTTAATTTTTAGCAGACTACATGTAAGGTCTAAGGTGAATGAATGGATTTGCTGAAACTGCTGTGCTAGCAACTTTGTACTGGTAGTGTGCTAGAGTAAGAATTTTTGGTGCTTAGAGGGCTCATCTTCTGTTTCTGCAAACCTACTTGGACTGACTTGAACTCTAAGAAAAATTAAAAAAAGTGCCAAGCAACTCTCATCAAGATAGAGCTATCCATAGAAATGAACTTGTAACATAAATTTGCATAGCTTCAAAGTGTTTTGAATAATATGTTAACATTTCAAGTAAGCTTTCACATCTATAAAGTTGGCGTGGTCTCCAGCTGATTTATGAAGTGCCTCTGTGAGATATCGCAGTCAGATCACCCAATCAAGTGTCATGTTTCACTTTCTTATCACACACTGACCAAAGTGGTACAATGAGCTCACAAGTGGTAATATCTTATAGCATGCTGACTGTGTGTCCTGTGGCATTAATACTAGTGACGCAAGTGTGACAGGCGTGCTCTGTGATTTGGACACAACAGACATGAATATTGGTTTCATGTATGACAGCTAAAATTTCTGCGCTCTAAAAACCATATTTGTTCTGCTCTAAAAAATATCTTTAATGTGGATATGACTAAGTAGAATTCAGAATAGAAATGTTGTTTTGTATACTGCTGGTATGCACCACCTCTCCAAGTGGTATGATACAGATGGATAGAAGTATTGTCTGCAAAGAACACAGAGATGAGTGAAAGAGAACACGTATAGAACAGGACACACTCAAGTTCCAGTTGGCAAAGTTAATAATGATTTAGTGTTGTTACCTAAGCAAGTTTAACTTAGGGATTTATAAGCAGTAGGATCTTAGCTTGCATTTGACAACTAATAATCCAAATTCCAGACCAACGAACAGAGATCATGCCATCACATTTGTTAAGAAGGAAGTGAATGCCTGGGAGACATGGACTTTGTTCTTAGCATGAAGGCATGTCTGAGCATGGGATTATTCAAGAATACCTATTCCACTTTAAATTTACATTTCACCAACCTGAAATTCAGGTGTTGACATGTCCTAATTTAAGGAATGACAAGAGAAGACTGGTGTTCTTTATAATGAGACCATTCAATGAACAAAATCAAGAACCTGAAGGTCTGGGACACCTAATTTGGCACAGATTCTGAGAACTGAGTTTCACCTGGGATCTTACAGAGGAGCTATTTTACTGAGAAAAGTGATCCTAATCACAATACAGGTTTGGGGGGCTTTTTTTAATTACACTGTGGAATCTCTGAAATCTCCTTGGCTGTGTATAACAATATAACCATCTAATAAAAGCAAGGTTAGATTTTAGTGTGAGATTGCATATTTCCAGATCACACTACTTCAGGAAATTTGACTCCATATTATTTGGTATTAGGCTTATAGATACACACCACAGCTGCCCTGGCGGCATTGGTCCTGGGCACAGGCTGTGGCTTCTGTCACTCACCTGAGAACTTTGTGCTCCACGTATGCAGAAGCAGAAGCCATTTGTCAATTTGAAAAGCTTTTATCTGACATCTTCAGGCAATGAAAGGGGCCAGGGAACACAGAAAAGGAGTTTCTAAGTAGAAATCTGCTCAAAGGAATAGTTAAAGCTACTTAGAAACTGTTGTTTAAATTAAACCCTCAAATTTTAAAGTACCAAGGGTTCATGGCTGTTAAGAACTTTAAGGCAAGAAAATTTGCTTTCTTGTGTTCCCTGGCACATCTCTTGACTTGCATGGGAACGTGTGCTCATCTAGGAGCAAAATCCAGTGTGAAAACTGGCAATCTCAGAAAAAGCTAGAACTCCTCCTGAAAGGAGCTTTTGAACCTAATGTAGCGGCCCTCAAAGAAAGAAACCCAGCATGTCATTTTAAAAAGGATTTTATTTTACAGCTTGAGCCTTAAACTCAATTGCAGAATCAAAACGGGAGAAAAGCACTGATTCTGTGCTAATACGTAACTACATAAGGCTGACGTGATCCCGCCGCAGTCTGTGGAGTGACATGTGTAAGACTAATAAGCCACATGAAATTTTAATACCTATCAGAATGCAGTCTTCACTGAGGCTTCTTGACACTATCACAATACTAATATGAAGTAAGGACATAATTGACTCTTTAAGAATGCATGTGAAAGACAGAATCATATATATCAGCTGGCTCTGCTAAAGTCAATGTAAAATTCTCTCTTAAACTTCAGTGGGTCGAGAATTTCACGCATTATATTCATCAATAGCACAATGCAATTATTTTTTTCTGATTTACATTCTTTTGCATTAAAATTCATCATCTATAACAGCATTTTATAGCTGACTTAGAAATATTGCAACTTGTGATTTTTCAACAATGGACTACTCATAAATATTATGAGTACTGCTACTTTAAAGCATGAAGGCATTTTAATTGGATTGCATAAACAGAGTACACAGCACAGCTTACAAGTAAGATGAGAAGAATGAATATGAAATGGTAATCCTTTATGTAATCATACCCATGATAGATTATATCTGGGTTTCTGGGAAGACAAAGGCTGTCGTATACAGCTACTGGAGCTGAACAACACATAATTTTCCCAGCGCTGCAATTTTTTTTGATTTTTAGCAAAACAGGGTGCAAATCAAAAGAGTCAAAATCTCAACAATTCTCATGAATAAAGAACTTGAAAAAAAAATACTTGGGCCTGCCAAAACATTTTTTTTAAACATTAATTCAAAATTCTTATAACTGACAAACTAGCTGAAATGTTGAAATTAAAGAGCACGTTGATCTAAGCATGCCATATTTCTCTAAATGTCAAACTTTAAAATGTCATAAGTTTCCTTAAAATAAGGAAGAAATGCAGCAAACTCCTCAAAAATATTCTCTTTGAAAAATTATGCAATAAAAAAAAGTGACCGAAAACTTCATGAGTATGTCTAAGGGACTCCTTGGCGAGACTACTTAAAAACGAAATAAAATGCAAGACTTTTGGCACTTTCTCATGTAATATCCTCATTGAAAAGCTGATGAAGCACAAACTAGGTAAATTAAATACAAACTAGGTAAGTGGACAGTGAGGTGGATTTAAAACTGGCTGAACAGCCAGCCCAGAGGGTTGTGATCAGCAGCGCAACTTCCAGCTGGAGTACAGCCGCTAGTGGTGAGCTCCAGGGGTCAGTACTCCAGCTAATAGTGTTCAACATATTCATTAATGACACGGACAGTGAGACGGAGTGCAACATCGGCAAGTTTGCTAATGGTACAAACCAGGGAGGAGTAGCTGATACACTACTTGGATGTGCTGCCATCCAGAGGGACCGTGACAAGCTGGAGAAATGGGCAGAGGGGAACCTCATGAAGCTCAACAGGGGAGGAATAACCCCGGGCACCAGGCTACACTGGGACTGGAAAACAGCTTGGCAGAGAAGGCCCCGGGTGTCCTGACAGGCAAAAAATTGACTATGAGCCAGCAATGTGCCTTTGCAGCAAAGGTGGCCAACCGCATCCTGGGCTGTGTTAGAAGAGGTGCCAGGAGGTTGAAGGAGATGACAATTCTCCTCTACTCCGCACTGGTGAGGCCACACCGGGGATGTGGAACTTTGGGCTGACCAGTAAAAGAAAGGCATGGACTTGCTGAAGTCCACATGAAGGGCCACAAAGATGATTAAAGGAGCGAAGCATCTTTCATACAAGGAAAGCCTAAGTGAGCTGGGGCTGTTCAGCCTGGAGATGAGAAGGCTCAGAGGGACCTTGTCCATGTATGTATAAATACCTGAAAGGAAGAGTAAAGAAAAGGGAGCCAGGCTTTTCTCAGTGCTGTCCAGTGACAGGGCAAGAGGTAATAGGCACAAATTAAATCTTTAAACAAAAGAAAACACCTTTTTTACTGCAAGGGTGGTTGAACAGGTTGCCCAGAGATGTTGTGGAGTATCTGTCGTTGGACATATTCAAAACACGACTGGACATGGCTCTGAACAACCAGCCCTTTTTGACCCTGCTTTGAGCCAGGGGTTGGACCAGAGGATCCCCAGAGGTGCCCTCCCTCCTCAGCTGTTCTGTGATGCTGTTCCATGGTTTGCTTTCAGAGCATAAACACTACTTTTCAGGAAAATAATTGTCCCATGACTAAGGTCCAAATTCATCAGTTCTCCTGGGTAAGGTAACAGAAATAGTTTCTGAGTTCACAATGCCAAGACAGTGTCAGTGACAGTCAGCTGTGTAGGAAGAAGATCCGTTTTCTGTGCATCGGAAACTGAGGTATTTTTTCTTTCAACAACTTGAGAGCAGAATGTTGAGACAAGCGAATACAAGGGAACATCTGCAAACACCACCACTTATCAACGACATGGTCAGGGTGGGGCACAGCTGGCAAAACTACAAAACAGAGTCAGCATCAGCTTCACAAGCTTAAAACCAAAAGCTTTATCAAGTATTTTCTAAGCCAGTCTCAGATAATGAAATACAGCCAAAGGGTATTAATGAGAACTAGAACGGCCACATTTTTTCTGCAGCAAAAACGCTGTTTTCTTCTGATGCTTTGTGGGAGGCTGATGAATTTCAACAATAACATTGTCATTGGACTGGTTATGCCTGATTTTCTACCAGAAATTGAAATTTAAACTTAGTTCATTTGTCACCACTGTATTTTATATCTTTAGGTTTGCTCCTGGTATTATGTGATATTTCAACAAAGTCTTACATAGACAGCCATATCAATGAGCAAACTATGTCATTACACAGCTGTATTCTTGTCTCTTATAGACCTTCACGGACTGTATCTATGCTAAATGCCAAACCTGTGTGAAACATGTACTCTGACACACAGAGCTGTTACTTTTTCTAAATTCCTGTTTGGAAATTTGTACTAGTTTCTGAATAAACTTTTCAGCGAAATTGGTTTGCTTCTTTGTGAGAATGTTTTTCAAGTTTGATTTTTAGGCAGAACAATACAAATCTCTGTAGCTCTATGCAGTTGCGTTTCCAGGCAACATAAAAGGAGCCTCTGGGGACTTGTCTGTACGCACATTCCAGTCAAAATTCACAAAATAGATCCTTGCATGAGCTACAGTAAAACTTAAAAACTCCTTGAAAACTTCACGAATACAAGGAGAAAAAAGTTGTGTACACATATGCTAACCTCACCGTTTTGTTACATTTCTACAGACATTTTGTAAACAAAAAGGCAAAATAAAAGATGTCTGCTAGAACATTTGCAGTGAAAGGTCAGAATATCTGATGTCTCTGTTCCTTCGGTGTTATTCCATAGGAGTAGCAGATACCTAGGATGCTGAACATACAGTAAAATTCTTTATTAATGAATGCCGTTATGAATACTACATTTCTTGATAGTATCCGGATTAACTGATTCAAAGGTTTTTGTATTTGATAAGAGAACAAAAGAGAGACCACTTCAGTTGGTGCCATCCTGTCTGCACAAACCTCCTTTGACTGTCAAAGATTTCTAGAGCTATTTTTTCCAATACCGGACATAAAGTGTGACCAGAAACATTAGTTCATGTTTATATGCAGTTTAAACTTGTGTGCATCATAATCTTGAACTATAAATGTTGGATTTACAGTAAAGAAATGGATATTGCAATCAAAAGAGCATGTCTTTTGGGGGAAAAAAACCCAAACCAAGCCAACAAATGAATACAGCCTGAAGGAAATAAAAAGCAAAAGGAACTATGCCTATCCCAAAGACAAGAGTAGTTAAAAAAGGAAAGTACTGGAAGAATGAACATTTGTAATGGGATCTTTTTTGCTTTTGGCTTCCTGCAGCACTCCCTGTGCTGCTTAGACATCAATGGTAATGTTAGACTTTGGCCTCTGCATTCAAGAGAAATCCAAACATATTTAGCCAAGCATATTTAGAATGATTTAGCTACAGTTATGAAGTTAAATTAAGAATAAGATATGTTGTAGAGAATAACTCTACAGTATAATTAGGATCATGCCATCAAGTGGTAAAATAGATTTAAATAAAGTGAGGCCATTACTACTGCCAATTTCAATATAAATAACTACAATATCAGATGTAAACTGCGATCTCACGCTAAACACTATTGGCAGGGCCGAGGCCACTGTTCCATTGACCAAAGTAACAAACCAAGCTATGGATAGCCTTCAAAGGTTAAACTTCCCACTGGCCAAAGCATCAAACCAATACAGTGATAGCCTTTAAAGGTTAAGCTTTAATTTTAGTGTATTGTCCAGTTATATTTTATTTAAATCTTTCTTTTCTGCTGGCGGCCTCACACCCTCCTGAAATCTGATTTTGACCAAAAAAAATTGACAGCAAAAGTCACTATTAGCACTTCTTTCTGAAAACAAACACACAAACAAACAAAAAATACCCATGAGGCTGGAAAGAGATTTTTATGTTTGTATCATGTGTGAAATTCTGTATGTAGATCTGTGGGAAACAGCCTCTGAGGAGTCACAAACTATTTATCCTGTAGACCGAAAAGATGTCTTGAGGGCAAACTTCAAGCAGGGAAACCCAGGTTGCATGTTGGTAGCAAGTTGCCTGCCTGCAACTTGTATACTCTCTTGGATTTCACCAGGCGTTGGAGAGGCACCTGTCCCTGGGGCTTTCTGTGAGAGAGGAGGGGGACCAGGAGCAGTTTGTGTGAGCTGAGCCATCGGGACCTGGCCCAGTCTGGGAAGCACAGCTGGGAGGGCAGTGTGCTTGCTTCCCCTGGACGGGCTTGCCCTCCTAGTGGCATCATGACCTGCGTTTGAACCTCTCAGAAACAGCAGCATTTGGCTTCCTCTAAATCCTCTCAGGGATGAAACATAAGAAAAATTTCACTTGTCAGAACTGTTTACTACTTGTTGAAGTAAATGTAAATCTGATGTTTCTATAAGCAGGAGCTGACGGCTTTATTTTCCAATGGCGTATCCATAGATTTCTTGGCATTTCTTTTTACTATTTTGACACTAGAAGCTCTTTCCTATGATTTAGTGTCAAAGCAGTAAGGTCATCTTGAGCTTTTTAGACACTTTCTAAATAGTAGACTTAAAAATAAAAAGCGCTAACACTATAGGAGAACTCAAGTGTTTAGATATATCTCACTACAGGTACCTATGACTACTTCTCTGTATCTACCATATCTCCACATTATTATTTATTAAATAAATATATTGCTAGTGATCCAATGAGGATCCTATAGTGAAACTGCATATGTTATTAAGCAACAGCTGCTGCGTCTAATGGATTTACAATTTGAATAGGTCAAACATGTAAAATCAAAACACACAAAGCAACAGAGAATGCAGAATGGAAACTACTGATCCTTCCCTGAGCAGTCTCTGCAGTGTTTAAAGTTCAACCAAGTCACTCCCTCCTTCCCCTTCTTGTGACTCGAGTACTTGCTGTTTGGACTCTGACAGCTCCATATGGAAAGTCGCTGACCATCCAGGAAAGACCAGAAGGCTTCCACAGTCCAAAATAGTTCTGCCACTTGAAGAACTGTCCTAGTCACCCCACACAACAGTCCTGTGTCTGCTAACTGAACACTGACTTCTATTTAATAATTCTGCTTGTTTTTTTGATGAATAGTGAACTGATTCGGTTTAGTTACATGGTCAATTAGTTATTAACATCTTAATTATGATAGCATTGCCAGTTGTCCTTAAGAGGTTATGCCCATATGAAAACAATTATGCTTTAAGAGACATTTCACCACTGCATTTGCTGAGGAAAGAAACAGGAAAACAAAATCTGTAATGAGGACTGCATTGCCTAAAAGAAAAAGAAGATACTATCAGATTATGAGTTTGTTTCCTGATTTTGCTAAATTACCCCGTCATTGTGCTTTCCAAAGGTTAAGGCTGACTAGGGCACCTTGAACCTTTGGGACAACCAAGAGTAACTTCAGAGCAGCTGTGATCTGTATTTGGCCATGGAATGGCTTGTTGTAGTTCAGCTACAGTGTTTAAGTCAATATATGCCAAAGCTGTGGACTCCTGTTGAAAGCACAAAAGTCATCATAGACATGTTCTGACTGATTTGAGATGTGGAGATATTTTGAAATGATTCAGATTGTCACAAGGACATCAGTCTAGGAGCATCTTTGTTGCTGAGAGTTTATATCATTTTATTCTTAATAGACTCTGTACAGTCTTTACAGTATCTCGTTTACATCTGGTTTGACTCAAATGGCTGTCACATTAACTGGAAAAGCAATGTAAAAAATCAATAATTGCTACAAGTCTTTATCACCACCACAAACTTTTAATGTTTACTCTCAAAACTTTCTTTCTTTGTGCAGTTGTATCCATCAGTTGATATGGATTTTACTTTAAATCCTGTAACATATATCACAAGGCCTTCAGCTGAAGTGCACATTTAAGGAATAGTTACAGCATACAAATGAATTTTATGACTTCAGGATGTGCTAGTCCCATATTTATGTGTGTGCATGTGTCTTTTCCATTCTTCGCTATTGATATTTAGCCTTTACATTCATCAGCTAAGTTGTTTTCTTCTACAGTGGCACACCCCAGGCTGTCACCCGCAGCTTCTAGTCCTCTTTTTCTGCATCCCATTTGACAAGTGCTTTCACTGTCTGCACATCTCTCTGCACTTTTTTCCATTCCCACTGTTCTGGTCATGAGAAGGGTTGTGGTTTTAGTTGACCACTACAGCTATTGCATCGACTTCCAGATGTGGCCCTCTGGACAAACAGCTCTGCACCACTGGCATGTCCAGTAACAGGACATTGCTAGTGTAGTCACAGAAACATGCAGTGTTCAGCCTCTGTAAGTATTTAAGATAATACTGTAAGGTATATTTTGCACATTTACAGAACCTTCTTTATCCTTTCCTGTGAAAAAATGAAATTGACTCAGCAGTGTTTGGAGATTCAGGGATATGTGAGCGTGTTGCTTAGGTTTAGCAGACTAGAAATTCTGATATTTGCTTAATAAAGTGGAAAACTCTAATTTTTCTAAGCTAATGAATGCTGCAATGCCCCAAATCATTGCACAAGTATCAGAGGCCTGTATGTAAGCATGACTAAGCTCCTCTTTTGGTCTCTGAAAATGTCCTTGTCCTTCTCCACAGTGGTAGTGATTTCTTCCAAAATGTTTTCACTTATTGTTAAATGGTTGATTATTATAATTTCTGGTGATTAAAAGTATTTAAGTATAAAATATAGTAAATAAAAAAGGGGCTTGCTATCAATGGGGCAGAGAATTGGTTGCTAGTTACTTTTTACATTACAAATATCCCTCATAATCTGTCAATATCTCTGCCTTGCGCATTATGTGTTCTGAAAGAGTCTCTGACAGCATCTACCATATGAACAGCAGACGCAATATCAAACCTTAACACATTTTTAACTGCTCACTGATACCCTCGATAATCTTTGAAAGTCATATTGATGTCTGGGCAGAAACTATTGATACCCATCAAGAACTTCAATAAGAACATCAGGAAGATCACACCATAAGGCAAAGTTCACTTGATTTCCAAGGTATTTTATCAGGGTGGTTATCTTGCCTGATGATAGCTTGTTATTTTTAAAGAGAGATGGAGGATAACATTGGGTTTTGTGACGAAAGAACTCTTGTAAGTCACCTTCATTCCTCTGACAGGCAATGAATAATTATGGGAATAAAAGATGACAATTTTTAGTAGGGTTACTTGCCGGATATTTCATGACACATTCATGAAGGAATCATATATGAGGAAATATCTCGGGATATGAGCTCAGATCATGTTTATCTTCATAAGGTTTTTTGTCAGAAAATCATTATATAGTGCAAGGTCAGCATATTTGATGATCTTTAGCTTTTCCAAAAACATGCAAGGATCACTTGTTAAGAATTCCCAAAGAAACCATTGGATTAATTTCAAACACAGTCCTGTATTTTCTCATCATATAATTATCATATAAACGTGTCCACGAACAAATTCTGGACCATCACAGTGCATGACCTGAAGCAGGTGCTAATGAGATATAGTTTTCTCATTCCAGTCACACTAGTCTCTGTCCCAAAACAGTCTTTCTGCTTTGGTAGAGCTACAGTGGTGAAAGGAAAAAAAATCCTGATTCATTTTCATTATCTGAATCTCTTACAGAGAAGGCTTATTAGCTACAGTAGATCATATAAACTTTGTTTCCCCTTTCTTTGCATGATTCCATGCCTTCTTCCCTGCTGTCTGATTATCCTCTGCTCCCCAAGCATCATCATAATCCTGTGCCAAGCAGCTGTGGGCCACGTGTGTAGACCTATAAGAATTGTTGTAGACACAGTAGTAGAACTTATTACATGCTAATTATTTTAATTTTAGGATGGATGGGGGGAACATTCATTACAACAAAATTCTGCAGTGTAATTAAGAAATTCCTTATTACATTTTCTTTATATTTTTCTCACTTCATTTCTTTACTGATATTAATTCATCTTAACATTATGGATGGAGAATGCATACAGAAAAATTAGAGGATGAATTTCATTCAATATAAGTTTGTTCCTGTACAAGTTTTCCCAAATCGATCCAGTTCTACAGATGACAGCCAGTGTTATTCACGTCAAAACTTGTTCTTTCTATTTTGAAATTCAGCACCCTTTTGTTACAGGATAGTGGTAATTCTTACTAAGCTTGTCTCTTTCTCATGGTGACATTTTGTTTAAATAAGAAAATCTGTGTAAAGTGGCTTTGTGCCTATGAGTGAATTTATTTGAAGTGTAAAATGTCAAACTGGCAACAGTAATAATCCTGTAAGTTAGGTATGTCAAATAATGTACATGTAGACTTTTGATTCATCTAAGAGTGGAAGGATTTCTCTAACTCTGTTTCAAGAATCCTGAGTCATGAGCTCCCATTTCTTAATTGGTACTCTTGACAAAAGTGAAGAATACGCCAACATAAAAAATTTATAAATCAGAATATATTGAGTCTAGGGTAAAACTAACACCATCTCCCAGTTCAGCAATTCTCAGAAAGAGAAAAGATATCTCTATACGTGGAACAGAGGTCATCACTAGAACATTATTTTCTAATTGGCAAACAGAATTAATTGTGGAGGTGCTGCAAAACAATGTCCAGACAGTTGCATACAGTGCATATATGCATATGCACGCTGCTACTCCTGATTGTACTCTACGAGCCAATCTAGAAAGGCCACAGTGGCTGAGATGATCTTATCACACACCCTCACCTTGGTGATCAGGCACAGTTTCATGAGTATGACTGAAAATGCACGGGGAGATCCCAGAGCCAGCAGGAAAACGGGGTGGAGCATATACAGAGAAAACACACATCACCATTTGGCTGCAGCTGCTGTAGCCGAAAAACCACTGTCTCACACAAGCTGGGCCCTTCCCTCTAAGTGTTCCTGCCTCTGCTGAGTAGTGCTGCAGCTCAGGTTCACCAGGTTCACTGCTTAGGTGGGCACTTTCTGACCCCTTTTGGTGAAAATGAGCTAAAATACCAAACATCTATTTGAACTATTTAAGTTTGGTTTGAAGGAACAAAGCGCTCACTCAAGCAGTTTCCCAGCAAATCTGAAGGGCGGTAAGAAGTGTTGGTAAACACCAGGGAGCATGATCTTTTCCAACTCTACAACTTCAGCTAGACCATTTTAGAATTAAGGTTTTGCCTGTGAAAGGAGAAGTAATTTTGTCTAAGTAATGAATTTAATTGCAGCTATTTGCTCGAAGTAGAGTGCCAATACTTTTCTTTCTTCAGAGACCTGCAACACTAAAATGGACCAGGGCCACAGTTCTGTCGCTACTGAAGCTTTGCCACTTCTTACTCTTTAGTTGGTAGAGTCTTCTTCTTGGTGTAACGGTGTCAATATACATTTAGACACCTACTGTGCACTGTATTATTTGCATCTGTAACTGTAGAATACTATTGTATTGTATTACTACATTATTGTAATATGTATGCACTATTACATTGTACTACACAGCGTTTTTTTGCAGTGCTTTACCTGCCACTCTTCCAGTACTGGAGCGGGATAATCAGCAGCGATTATTCTCTGTTACAGAGAAAGCAAAACTTTGTTGGGTTTATAGGGCACAAGGTAAATAAAAAATGCTATAAATCAAAAAGAAAGAAAAAAAGGTAAATTTAAATTATTATTTATGATATGTATACAATGTTAATCCTGTGGTACACACAGTAAATGTGAGTTATCTCCTCCTCTTGCTTGGAGAGTTACAAATCCTTGTGCCTCCTGAGGGATAACACTACCCTCAGACATCACTAAGCAGCTATTGCACAGTGAATTCTTGCTGTTGCTTCTCTATGGACTTTCTCAGAGAGTCATATCTCTATTCTCATTCTTTGCATTTGAGAAGGCAGGCTAATTATAGTAGGTGTGTACACCTAAACTAATTGGGAATTAGCAACAATTAATTACACTGGTACCACCTGGTAATGTCACATCACATGGTACTGCCACTTCACATAGACTAAAAGAGACTATGGAGGAATATTTTATCCTAAACTAACCAAGGACTGGCCACATGATAGGTCTGCGGCCTCAAAATAGCTTAGCGATCCTTTAAATGATGGGACAGAGAAGACGGAGGATCAGTCACCAAAACACCAGCACTAGAAATCCATAACTGAACCATATTAATCAATTTTCTCTTTCATCTATCACTTCCTGATAGAAATGCCAGAGATGGAACCGGTCTGTAGTTAAAACACGCTAGAAGAAGATTTCTGGAAAGGAGAGCTGAAAGAGTTTTGTGGCATCCCCAACCACCAGCATCTAAATGGGGACATGCAGGCACCAAAAGGATCCATCAAAGGAATCAGCATATAGGTACTGTACCTCGCTGCTTGTTGGGCACAATGCAAAGAACGCTGCAAGTATTTTACCTACTAACTTGCTCATCTGTTCTTTCTAATGGGCCTTATAAATGTTAAATAATAGTTTTATCATATACTTTTTAATCCTAAAAATAGTTTAAAGAAAGTACGAGAAAAAAAAAAACGAAAACTTGAAGTCTGCAAACATTCCAAGTAAGTTTTGCTGGTAAAGGAAGCTGTCCAAATGTGTGTTTTTCCTCTTACCTTATAATGAATTAATTGCTTTACACAGGCTTGTTTATTTTCATTGTCACTGTAAGTTCTCCAAGCTCTGTTAAAAATGAAATATTGTCAACAGCAGAACTAGAGACTAAGTGTATCTTTAAGTGACCCTGTTTGCCTGCCCTCTTTCTTACGTGTTAAGAAGCTGAAGCATTATTCAGAATTGGCTATTAGTCACACTGCCTTCACTCAGAATTTATTTGTCAGATATTCCTCAGTGTTAAATGGTATAAAGTACATCACATTGTTTGTGAAGAAATCTCACCTTTATGATCCCTTTCATTTATGCCTAATTGTCTAAGATAAGAATAGCTTGCTGTGCCTGAGGGGGAAATTTTCCATTACTGCTGAAAAGATAAATGGTAGAAAGCAAAATGAACCTGGCTCATTACAACCTTCCGAAAAAAAAAAAAAGGCAAATTGGTCTTCAGAAATGATATAATAGACCTGACACTTTTAATAGTCTAGAGTTCAAATGTGGCATTTTATATATTTTTTTCATAAAGTATAATACAAACAATTACAGATGCTGGCAATAATGAATGGTACTTAGTTTCTTTTACTAGCTTTACTCTGTAAGTTCCAGGGGGAGGAAAATGGTTTTACCAATAACGATTTTAATGAGGAGAGAAAGGTTACATTTAAAGAAACGTAACAGTCATTTTGGTGTGTTTCTAGTCTTAATCTCTATAATAATTGCACTAATGCCTTTTGATCTACTATGAAAGTGCATAAATTGCTTAGAAAGGTGAAAGGCGGATGGCTCATTTGATGCTTTAAATATCCGATGAGCTTTGGAGGATAGGGCTGAAAAAAGATTGATTTCTCGGTAAAGAACACAGTTCGTAGTAATGGCCAGTTTCTTACTTGGGATTCATTTAGATCAGTTACTTCTAAACATATTTTCATTGAATGTGTTGTGTATTATTAATGCTCAACAGGTAGGCATTGATTTGCTGGAGTACTGATTAATATCACACATTTACATCTGAGAGTGGAGGGGTTTGAGTATCCATACAGCAGAACTATGGATCATTTAATTGAGGTAATGGATGTTGTTAATCTCAAATGCTGTATATCTATACTGACAAAAAGGGAAGGTTTATCTATTGTCTGTGTCACATAAGTTTACTTTGGTATAGGTATATTGTTCCAGACTAATGGAGAAGAACTTGCAAATATATTAAAAAACACACACATTCTTGTCAATATATGCACTAGTTCAGGAAAGTCCCTAACTAACTATTTACATAAACTGTCTTGACATCAGTGGGATTTAAAGTCTGCTTTAGGCAGGTTTTTAAAGCAATGCTAAACAGAGGGTATGACTTGAGGACATAAGATTAAGATAATTTTTCTGACAGTTTAATTCCATTTGCTCACAGGTCTACATCTGACTCATTTTTATCAATCTCACTTTCAAAAAAAATGAAAAAAATCTGGAAAGCACTGTTTGCACGTGGTGTTTGTTTGCATACAGTCAAACTTTTTGCATTTTCAATGAGGATCAGGTTCACAGATTGACATTTGCCATGAACATTTTGATCATACTGAGTAACACATCTTCAACTCTGGGAAATGCCTGCATTTGTATGTAGGCTGAGGACAGCTTGATACATTGCAGGTACTACCTAAACAGAATGCAGTAGAATGAAAACAATAATAATAATAATAATTCACAGATATTCAATTATTGCCTAACACGACACTACACACATTTTTATGGATACTTATAACTAGAACAACACAAGCTCATTAGCAATGGGAGAAGTATTTTAAATTATTTTTTCAAAATGATTAACGCTACTTTTCCAATCTTATTAAGGTCAAATGTGTGCATGCATGTATGTGAATAAAAAAAATAGGTGAGTTCTGTACAAGTAAACTTGAGTATGTCACCTTGCTTATTCAATTCCCCCCTTCCTTAGAAGCAACCTCTGTGGTGTAGGAGGAACGAGGTCATACCCACTGAGTCATAAAAACACAATTTGCAATCCTTCTACGTACATAGCTTTAATAGGAAGAGGAAGGAGGTCTTGGGGACTACGGTGTCTCTTTCTGGTTTTGTGTTGTGCTATGTCTCCAAATAAAGCAGCCCTGGTGCTGCCCAGTGGCTCCCAAGATGCCGGGTTCTCTTTTCCTTTCTCTTGTTCCCAACTTCTAGTCTTTGACCTCAGTTGTCTTTGTTTTCAGTATACCAACCTACCTTCCTTTCTCTCTTTCTCTCTCTCTCCCCTTCTTTTCAATTTTTCATTTTTTCTGCCCCAGAATTGTATTTATTTTTTCGCGTTTCTGTGTCCTTTCTGCTTTCAGGCAGGTTTTCATTTTTTCAAGGTGAGCTTTAACATTTTCCTACAGTTTGAGACTTAGAGACACAGGAGCCAGGCTGAGAAAAATAAACACAAGAAACACTAGCTCCTATGTATATTAAAGGATGGGTTGTACACGCTCCACTCTGAAGGTTATGTCAGCACAGCCCAAATGTACTTTCTTCAAACACTTCTTGAATTCTGACCCTGAATTCAGCAGCAGTGGTTCAGAGTTATTTCACATCTACCACAGTAAGTTTGCAATCCTGGCCATGGCCCCTGACTGATACTGCAGCACAACTGTTTAGTAAATAACTCTAGATATTGCTTGGCACATTGATCTAGGCATGTTAATACCTGGAGGTTTTCTTTCAATGACTGTATTTCTTGCATTTAATTGACATACCTAGTTGACATAGATTCCGCCCCCTGCCTCCATTACCAGTCTTCTCCAACTCCAAAAGGGTGTGTTTCTTTTTGGTCATCGCTCAGCTTCTCAGTATTTATGTGCAAAATAAGTGTCTATCCTGCAATGAGATTCATGACTGCAGCCAGCTTATATGTCCCCAAGTCAGCTTTCAGCAAACTGCTTTGAATGCGAGCAGCCGTGTAGCTGTAGGACGGTCTCAGCCACGTACCTGCCTGGATATCTCAGGACAGGTCTGCACATCTGTGTGCACACCTGGACTCCCCCTCTCATTCTCCTGACCGGCTGGGCACCTGCCAGCTCTGAGCTGGCTAATATAGCATCGGTAGCACTGTATTGTGCCTAAATTCTCCTGAGAGGCGCTGTGTAATTAGTGCAGGATCAATGCTGTGCTAACACAGCTCTCCAGTTTTCAGTTCAAGGCTTGCTCCTCACAGCCAGAGGAATTGAGTGTATCTCAACATTTCCACCTATGCCTGCCCTAAATGTTTACTCAGTGTCGCTGGCAGGTTTTGCACGCTACACATTGAACCCCATACTGCCAGCAGCTGCACTGGTATCAGACTTAACTAGTTTACAGCTGCCCAGGGTATAACTGCAGGACGGCAGTCACACCTTTGGATTTCAGTGTAAACATGCCCTGTGCTGACAGCAGCGAGAGAGGAGGTGGCATGTGGCAAAGGCTGAGAGTATCACCACCTCCAAACCAGCTTTTACAGTGTGTGAAACTGGCCGAAAATAAAGTTTATTTTTCAAGGTGAAAGGTACATAAAGTGAACTTTTATGCTGATTCTACAATACCTCCAGTGTTCCTTTAAGGCATAGACTTCAGTTCAAATGGTTTAGTGATACTATCCATCAGAGGGTTCAGCCTTTGCAATATATTTCACAGTAGTCCCTAGGTTGGACTCAGGCACAATATATCATTTTGATATTGCTTTATAGCCTGTTGCCAGCTGTATATTTATCTTATTTATTTATTTATTGGGAGAGAATGTGTGAAATTTCTATTAATGAATAATATATGGAATGTAGCAAATAGAAACGAAGGGAAACAGGCATATCAGTAAAAGGAATATCATCGAAGTAGTCGTTGAGAAATGCCAAAATTAGCTGTCAATCTTAACTCCAGACAACTTCAGGCTAAATGCCAAAGCTAGAAATTACTTATACACTTACTGGTATTCCTAAGGTTGGAATCATAACCAACAAGCAGGGCAAGAAAACTGCCCACCATCTCCATAATCTTCAGGATCAATGATACGCATGACAGACTCTCATTTTTCTTTTTGAAATTTAAATCCTTAGCAATATATGTACTGCAATCACTGCTGTGCGGATACACCCGAGTCAGCTTTAAAATATCCTGTTAAGGGACTTGTGGTAGATCAGCTGTAATAGACAGCAGACACAGCTGGACCTCTGTGTGCACTATGAGCCTACAGGAGAAGCAGGGTAAATTAGCAAGAAACCTGGTCCACACTGACGGCACACCATGTATCCACAACAGAACACTGCTGGTACTGAAATTTTGCTAGAATAAATGTAGCTTGGGTGTGCCCACAATGCACTGGACTCCATACTGCAGCATAGAGACACTCTCAGGAGAGTCAAATACCGGGCAGCTCCAACAATTACTGAATATGATCCTGATTCGATAAAACCTTAAGCAATAAATTAAGGAAGTGAGACCATTGACAAAAGCAAGCATAGGATGAGATGTGTCGAATAAAATCTACCTTGCTGTGGATCTATGGAACATCAAGCTCACCAGAGCATCTAGTTGAAGTATGATGGTTCCCTGGCCGAAGCTCTTTTCTACTCTGATATCATATGAATGGGTTAAGGTGAAGAAAAACACTGAGCTGCCTGGCAGGGATCTCCTTTTTATTGCTAAATACGGGTAAGTTTGGCAAATCCTCATATAGCAAACTCCAGAGGCTTCCTAGGAACTTGCTTAGTAACCTGATCAAATGAAATTTGAGAAAAACTAGGGCTATAATTCAAAAGGTAAAGAATATCTTCCTATCTGGTTTGAATCACTAGAGGAATTTTTTTCCAGAAACTATAACTTAGCTTTGGTCCATACTCATGGCTGTGAATAGAGAGTATTACTGGCCTCCCACAGACCCATGCCAGCATCCCTGTAATCTCTGCCCCTTCATGCCTTCGTCCTTTGAGTCATCAACCTGTGGAGGCGGCTGGACAAGTTTGAGTTCACATGGTGGAAACAGGACGGAGCAAATCCATGCTCAGAAGAGTAATTTCTTCTGGGGCAACGGCTCCTCACAGCTTAAAACTCAGCTATCTGTGTAAAACAACCAATATTACTGCTCAAAAAAGTTGAATTGATCCCCTTTATTATTAAATGGATGGAAAATACCAGTTGTTTTTACACTGTTATTGCATATGGTAAATAACTCTCTTAAACTAATCCTAGAGATTTAATAAATTGGTAAATTGTTTCCATCTCCACAAATGCATTAAAAAAGCTTAAAAGTAAAAAATTAATATGAATTGCAATTCTTAATGAATAAATGCTTTGTTCTAAACAAATTATCCCAGAAAGTCCCTTTTTATTTTAGCATGCTAAAGTTATTTTCCCTACATTACCCTGTTCTTAACAGCAAGGTACATCCATCTAAAAATGTTGTGTGAGAAAGGATTCTTCTCTGCCACTATTAATAACAAGGAAATCTAGTTTTTCTTTCTTCCCTTTACAGCAACCTGTTCTGAAAGCTGAGATTTGAGGTAATCTCAAATGGAATGTTCCTTTACAAATTAGATTTTTTTTCCTCTTGTAAAATCCCCTGATAGAATGTTTCTGATGATGAAAGATGAAGGTAAGTAGTAAAGCTGACTGTTTTGTGGGTTTTATTTTCTTGCCAAACAATACATTCTCCAAATTTCAGTTCTGTTTCAGTTGGCCAAAAATCTTCACCAGACAGTTTCTATTTTGGAGTGATGGTGGGGGAGGAATTCTGGATTCAGACAAGAGGCTACTCTTCTCAAAAGGGGATATTGCTGTTGGGAACACTCATAGGTGCTCAGGTACAGAGTTCCCTCAGGAGATGAGGAATCTGTGCCCAGTTTTGTTCTCTACTGAAAGCATTTGAACGTTCATTTTCCAGTCATGTACCTAAACCATCATGCTTTAGACCATTTGGGATACTTTAAAACTTTTGAACAGCTTTGTTCCACTTTGCATAAAACACAATCTGTTGTCAGTGAATAAGTGTGGTTGAAGAGCTGTGTGGTTGCAATAGTCAGCCAAGATGGCTGAAAACTTCCTACCAGCCTGTGTCCCACTGAGCAGCCTGACTGCAGTGATACAGTGTCATGGTCCTTCTGGCAAAATAAGTATTTAACTATTCCTTGCAAAACGGAACAGTTCCAGCAGCAGGATCTGCCTCAATCCCAGGGCATCTAGTTTGGAAAAAGCATATGTCTGCCTTTTCTCATGGAAGGGAGCACATCTCAGGGAAGGGAGGGAATGAAATAGCAGATTCTGACTTCCTTGGTTGAGTTCTCACACGGTTTAGCACTGAGATAAGAGGAAACGTCTCAGGGTGTTTTTCTCATTTGTTCCCCCTTTTATTTGAGTCTACATTCTAAGGAAGGAACACTTCTTCCATGTTGAACTACATGACTTTGCCTGTTGCGGTGAAAAACAAATCAACAGATTTTAAAGGCATTTTCATCCAGATTGATCTAGACTGTTGAATTAAAGAATTAATTATTCACACAGCCCTTGTCAGCAGATAAGCAGATCTAAACAAGCTAGACTACTTGTAAAATAGTAAAATTTGTAAAATACAGTGTTCCAGCATCTGTTCTTTTCCTTTTACATATGCGCTCTCTAGGTGTCTTCCAATTTCTGTTTGTCTACTTCTCCAATCACACCTATTCGTATAACACATATATGCATTTTATGTTTTTTAATTTCTTAACTCAACAGTAGCATATTAACACATAGGTACATTTTATTTCACTTAAGTTTTATCTTGTCCCATCTCATATACTAGTTTTACCCTTTTCCTTTATTTTCCAGGAAATTTTAATTCTGGCTTTATTCAGAAATATCACAATGGCTCAGTTCTTTGGCATGGATAAGTGTGAGTAAAACTGTACTAAATCAGGTTCTAAGCAAGGGAAACTCCTGCAAAGCTAAAGCGGTAGCAAACATGACAATACATTTCAGGAAAGGGGAATGGTAAAAATTCGTCTCAAGAACAGAAGTAAGAAGGAACTGAATAGTATGACTGTTCTACAAAAGGGGGGTAGTAACACTGTCCCAGGTGAAAACCGGGTTCCATGAAGAAAATATCAAAATTACTTTCTGCATGTCCATATGGAATTTTCCCAGGGAGATGAGTGGATTCTTTAGGTTGTTTGTTTAATATGGATATGAATTAGGATTACTGTTACTCTTCAAACACTGCTGCATCCTGCATATCCTTTGACCTTGCAAAAGTTTTCAAATACCAAAGCTAAAACGAAAACCCCAATGTGTGTACATAAGCAAGAGAAAGCCAGAGGTCATCGATGTTTCTTTCGTATTTCTCCACTGCTTTAGTTCTTGTTAATGTGTTTACAATATACACAACAGATTGAGAACCATGGAAATGAAACCCTATTACTCATCACAAAGAGGACTAGATCTTATGCTGCACACTCCTTGAGATGAAATTTTATCTGATTAAGAGCCAGTAGAATTTGTTCCCCAGTGCTTTTCCCAAGGGAAACAACAATATGAGTTTTCCACGCAGATGTCCTTCAATTTCACTTTTGTGCCACAGAGAGGTAGGACTAGCTCATTAGTTAGTATATTCTTTTTACTTTCTTCTTCTTCTTTTTTTTTTCTTTTCTGTAATATAGACTGAGAATTGAAACTGTAGGTCTGCTCAGGAAGTTTGGGGTGTTAACATCTCCTCCGTGCACTTGAACGCACTCCAGCCATGGCTATTCATGCCCTGGCTTCCCCTCTAATTTAAGATATGGTTGCATAAAGGTGACATGGATGTTTTTATGTATACCATGTGTTATCTCACACCACACAGAATCTCAGCAGGCCACTTCAGCAGCTTTACATTTCTAGAGAAGTGCAGAGGGACCTTATCATGGTTAATAATTGGAGTCCCTCAGTAATTTGGGAAAGTGTCAGAAAGGAACAGGAAGAATTCCTGTTGCGTAACATAGAAAGGATGGGTCACATTTTAAAGACCAGGATCAGCAAAGGGAATTAAGTTACAGTTTTACCTCAAGTGATTCTGTATTCAGGTTCTTATATCTGTATATTTATTTTAGTTACAGTATTTAGGTAACCCCTTGATAAGTTCAAACTCCTGTAGCAGGAATAAAAAGCAAGAAAGAAGAACCATTTTCCTTGTATCTTGGAGAGCTCTGTAACTGAATTCTCCTACAGTGTCATGTAAGCAGTGTGCACTTCTGTATGTTTCCTTAGCAAACCTTGAGACTACCACAAAATGGCTAAAGAGGCAATGTCCTAATACCAATGTGTACTCCAGAAAGGGATTCCTATCATCTGGGACTTTTTTTCTAATCAGTACAATAGGATATTTATATTGGGAAACTATGGCTGTTTCTCCAGCCTTTGAAGTTCCCCTCATAAATTTCCGTAGGAAAGTATCAGCTTCTTTTAGTAGGTGTTGACGTTCCTGTTTCTGGAGGCAATTGCTCTGTGATGTGCTCAGTCTTGAACACATTGGCCTGAATTCTACATTCAGTGAGATTAGGGTGAAAGCTGTAGCTCTCTTCAGAATAATAACTGAGCAACAAGTAGATATTCTTTATATATGTCAGCCATGAATGTTCTCCTTATTATCCCTCTGAATACACCAGACTTTGAACCGAAGCCCAACCCAGGAGTTCTAGTGTAGGCTGAAAGGCAGCAAGTGTCCCTGCCTCAGCTTGTCAACATCACAGGACTGGCTTAATCAAAAAGAGCTCCTTCATAGGAATGCTTCTTGTGAAAACTAAGTTTCATCTGATTTGGTTTCATCATTAGATAGAGAACACCTGTGCATTGTTCATTCTTGGCAGTCTTTAACCTCCAACATGGAGCAAGGACCTAGAGTCTTGTATGTACTTTTCACTCCTTCCAAAATTAAGAAGTTTGGGGTTGATACTGTTGAAATTTTACATTTCCTCCTTTTTTTGGTTTTTTTTTTGATGTAATAAAAAACCACATGAATTTATGCAAAAAAATGTGTGTATGTATCTTCTAGAATAAAAGTAATGCTCAAAAGGCTGTTTCAGTAAGCTAGGTGGGTTTGGGGTTGTTTTTTTTAGAAAGGAAGACTTGTCTTTGTATTTATGAAGCGAAATAAAGTTACTGAGATCTCAAGCTACTATATTGCCTGCCTTATGTTCTTCCAGTATGAAAAATAGATTGACTCTGATTAAGAGTGTTCTCCGGGATAGGAATGTAAGTCATGGGGATACAGTTAACAAGCTTCGATGGACGATGCAATATACATTTTTCTTACTAAAACACAGCAAGAAATAAAGTCTCCAACTTTAGTATACCATAATATTATTTCATGGGTAACCTGCTTTCTCATATTAATTTTAAGCTGGTGCATTTCCATTATATAATGTTGACTTTGGAATGAACTCCTCCTAAAACTCTCTTGAAGGCATTAACATTGAATTTCAAAACTGTTGTAGAGGAAAGGAGAGATTGGATCTCCTCGGAATAATTAGGCTGCAAGGGAAATGCTATTATTTCTCCTGGGTTAGAAACTACACTGAGAAGGCTCACAGCCTGTTGGAAAGTTCTTGCATTTGCACTAAGCTGGCAATATCCTCCACTCATAAATTGTTATAGAAAATTAACAAAGTACCAACTATCTTCGTCACTAATAATCTGTCTATAGGACCAAAAGTACAGGAGGGGAAAAGACTGTACATGTGCTTACTACCAATAAATCAGTAATTATAAGCAGAAGTGTGAGGTTGTTGCTTTAAAAATTTACACAATAAGATAATGAGATGGCTATATCTTCATTTTTGAATCATTTTAGGAAACCCTGATAAACTGCTGAAGGAAGAGCCCAAAAATCGTCTTGGAGCTCATAAACTGTACTTTGAACCTTTTACCTGGCATATTTGGGGGTTTGCAAACTGAATATTGCAGTTAGCATGACTGAAACCATATGAAAAGCACTCAGAACATGTGGGTTTACTTACTGCAATTACTTACTTACTGCAATTCCTAGACTATGCAATGTCTCCTCAAAACTACCTCTGGTATATCAACACTGGGATAAAAGGTTGTGCAGAGTCCCAGAGGGTGACGTTTACTGAACAAGCTGTAGACCAAGAGGCAATAAGACCACACCACTATCACCTTGCAAACTGTTAATTAGACCTCCCAAGGAAGAGAGTTTCTTAGCTTGGGCTCAGCCCTGGGCTACATACCTGTGTTGCTAGGGCAAAACTGAGCTACTGATGATCACATATGGTACTGCACTCTACCAGTTTGGGTCTTTCCTTACTTGAAGGTCTCTTTATCATGCTGCCCGACATAAAGTGAATATGTTCTGAGATTACACTGATTTAAAGGGACATGAAGTGAATATGTTCTGAAATTTCTCTGACTTAGAGGGAGACTGACAATGCTCATCTTTCGGAAGAAAGTGCTTTGGGATGTATTGATGAAACATACCATGTGGCAATATAAAACCACATAGCAATTATTATCGCAGGAGACTGTGTAGTCAGAAATTGCGCTGTTGTGGGGGAAGAAAACATTTTGTTGGTTTGAGACTGAGAGTATTTCATTATAAACATGGTAGTACATATACATAAATATCAGCCTTACAATTTTTTTCTTATACTTGAAGTCACTGAAGAGATTCATCTTATATTTGAAATTACTCAGTACTCATGAAGCTTTGAATTACTCTAGTCTGTCTCACATCGATGGTATTTTGCTACCTTATAAACTCATTTCATTGCCTGGGCTGGTTTTCTGGTAAATCCTACCTATTTGCTAAACTGTTTTGACTGTCAGGTTTTTAGATGAAATACAGCTACTGAATTTGCAACTTTGATTCTGATGACCTACTATTGTTACTAAATCTCTCAGATTGGTACATTTGGATTACACAGCTGTTTACTTGGCTATTCATTATTTGGCTATTTAGACTAATTTAATATTTTGGCTATTTAGACTAATCATATCATTTGTGTGTGTAGTAGACAGATAAAATGAGCTTTGATGACATCTCATGTATAATTGACACATGTAGAGGTATATGTTCTTACACACCAGTTTGAGGGCTTTAACAGCAAAGCTTTAGCAAATTTTACTGTGTCATTTTAAGACATTGTCTCTTCCTTCTGCTTCTGTTGAAGTTCTGCCCATAGAAAAGGCAGCAGAAGAGAAAATGATCCTCGGACACTCCAGCTGACCATTCATCATGTAGGCAAAACCTACCTTCATCAACAGTGTAGTTTAAAAAAACGAGCCTTGTCTTGAAGGCCAACAAATCCAGTAGTAATCTTCAGTAGAATAAGGGGCAGATTTTAGAAAGCAATAACATTTTGCATCACTCAGCAAGTTTCATCACACCTCAACTGCCAAAGCCCTTTAAACTCCTTTGTGGCAAACTTGGGCAACATTAATATCCATAAAATATTGAATAAAACTCTCAAAATATCACTATGTTAATGCTTTCCAAATCCAACTTTCCAAGCTTATGTAATAAGGTTTTTTCTCTCCCATTATAAGCAATAGCGTAAGAATGTTCCCATACAATCCCAAGTGCCTGGTTACTGGTTTAAGCAGTACAATACCACTCCCAACAGGACATTGTAGCTGGACAGTGCTTAAACACAGAAACACAGAAAATTCTGTTATTATTCTTCCTTTTGTGTCTATGCTCAAATTTGCAGCACAATCCACCAGTAGAAATCTGGATGGTCACGGAAGCCCCTCCTGAAAATTCTCCTCTTGTGTGTTGTTTAAACCACCTAAGAGATAAACGCTTTTAACAATATCTTATGCTTCTGAAAGGTGTTACCGGCATTATAGGAGTCTGCAGACATTTTTTGCCAATGAAATTTTTCAGAGACTGAGGCTTTCTATCACACATGCAAAAACTGAGAACAGGCCTGTTGTAACTTGCCGTAAGACAAGTATCAGCCATCTGCAGGAGACTGGCTGTGCGGGTTTGGCAGGGGTGAGGATGGATGTTGAGGCTGGGCAGAAGAGAGAGACAAGGGATAGATTCTTACAGAGACTGAGAAGAAAAGCTCTATAAATAAATACTGTAATAAATGGGAACACAGAAAGAAAGGAAAAAGGACAATCCAGTAGGGCATAGATAAAAAACCTAGCACATATTTTAGACAAAACCTGGCAGGAAAAAGAATACAAATGTGCCAAAATGAATATACTGCAGGAGAATGCCAGTTTTATTCTGCCCATTCATCACTGCATATGATTTCATATCCTGTTGATAAAAAAAATGATGCTTTGTGGGTTCAGTCATATTCCCCGAGAGAAACTTGCTCTGGGGACAGGGAAAGCTAAAAACCAAAACATGGGAAAAGGGAAACATTTGCAAAGCACATCTCCCTCATGCTTGGGGGGAGGCAACAGACTGCAGGGGAAACCACTTTCCAAAAAAGTTGCTCTTAACTGTCTCCAAAGGCTTTCCAGACAAGCTGGCCCTGTCCACAGGAAGAGATGGGGCTGTAAATCCCGTCTTCTCTTGCTCAATCCAAGCCTACACTGCCCAGTCCTGTCTTGCATGTGGACACATGCCACCCTCTGGCTCTCCCTCTTTCCCTATTAGATCTCACTACTCCCTGCCAACTTTTATAGATGCTGTTGTGATTGATGGCTAACACTCATCAATGAAAATGAACTGAGTTTGCTTAAATGGTTTGAAATGACAGGTCTAGGATAACTCCTCTCTGTCTGTTCCTTCCTAACATGGGTTAGGAAGCAATTAGGCAAGGGCATCAGATGGCAAACATAAGGAGAAAATTCACTGAAACACTGAAAAGGGTTAGACTGGAAAGAGAGAATTAAACTAAAGAAGTCCGTGAGCCACAGTCTCCTCAGCTCTCAGAGGCAGCACAATGTCTTGGACTACGTAAGCCCAAGAATTTCCCACCTTGTCAGGCCTTTTGGTCCAACTAGCTCATCATTTTGTGTACATCACAGCTAACTGCCTTTCAGTTGCACGATGTGACACTTGATATTTATATCATGTGTCAATGGCTCAGCAATAGGAACCACATCAAGATTAAAACCAAGATATTTTCCATTTGTTTCCAGTCTCTTATTCTGGCTTTATCACCAAAGAATGTAACAAGTGTAATTAACCTTTAATTTTGTTGTTTAGAGGCAATGGCAGAAAATCATCTAAGAGTCCCAATTTGAGAAGTCAAACCTAGCGGTACACCACAATTTTATTTCAAGATGGAGACTCTCTAGGCTTAACTATTAAAAACTGAAATTTTGGAAAGCAATATTGAAGACCTTATCAGTGAAACTGTTTTCTATCTGAATTTATGTACTCACAACCGTTACACAGTTATGAGCTCGGTTTGAACAGAAGTCTTTTGATAAGAGGTAGGAATCCAATGAAAATCTTTCTGACCATCTGCTTTGCTACAAGGCAGCCTAAATCTGAGGCAGCCTACTACAAGGCTGCCTCTGCAGCAAGAGAGATGGATTTTTGCTCTTGTGGAGAAATTTGTGTGTGCACACATGGCAGGGGGAGGCAGTCCTAATCAGAACAAAACCAAATTTCTCCTTTTCTTTTTTTTTTCAGGTTGCCTCTGGTATACAAACTCAGATGCCAAGTTACAAACAGTCTTGAGTGAACAGACCAGGGCCTTGGCAGGACAAAGGGAACCTTTTTTGAAACACAGGTGGTGGGAAGTTATTAAGAAATTGATAACAGCTACTCTTAGCACATCCTATATTCCCAGGTCCTTTGAACTCATTGCCACAGTAGAGATGCAGCATGCTTCTGTATTGCCCACATATATGAATGTGGATGCAATATCCTACACAAAAATTTTGCATTAATTTCGCATTTCAGAAATTCTGACTTCTTTTTAGGGCATACTCTGACATTATACTCTCCCTGTATATCCATGACTTACACATCTGTAGGGAGAAAAGGATACTAGAAAAAAGTTAGGCTTATTATGGAGATTCCAGATCACAGTTTTGTCCTGAAAATGTAACATTTTAATAACATATTTAATAACATTTTAATATTTTGTGAAACATCAAATACATGACAGTGAGAAAGAAGTGCTGAAACCTCCTTCCTCTTATAATGATAAGCCATCACCTTCAGCAGTGTTTTAAATGTCCCGATGACATTAAATCCATCTTGCCTGAGCTACACTGCAATTTGGAAAAGACTAAACTGAAGATGATTTTTAACCATGATTTTGAAACAGAATAACCTCAGCTTAGATACATCTTATTCCAGCACTTACTGTAATAGTGAGGGACTTGTTCAAAATTTCATGCATTCATAATGTAATTGTGAAAATTAGGAATATGGATTCACAAAACAAAGTGTGAATTCAATGATAATAATAATTCCGAGTTCATCTGTCATGACTGGTAGGTGATCCATTGTAGTCTCAGAGCTGTTCACTTAGCCCATGCTTTAAAATATTAGCCCGTGGGTTTCGCTAGTAGTCAGACCCATTCTGCTCTGGTACTATCCCTTTGGTAACCCTTCTGGTGTTCTTACTAAGTCACTTAGCATATGTACATTTTAATTCATCTGAAAAGCTAAGGAAAACTATATGAATCTGATTGTCATTCAGCAACTTTTTAATGACCTCATTAGCATTCCTTTTTCCCCCTTTAACAGTGACTATTGAAATCAGTTTTTTTTTTTGTTTTAATGGAGTGCTGTCAAAGAGATGGGAGGTTTTGGGGTTACCTCTCCAGAGGTACTTAGAAAAAAAAGGTCACTGCTATTGTAGCCAAGTTGCAGAATTAGATACCATCCCATCTGACGGCTTAGCATTATCTACTGCTGCTGAATTCACTTTTTCTGCCACCTCTTCCATCAAGGCAATAACCTCTAGCAGAAAGGTATGACAGTGGACAAGTGAAGTCTGCAACTCACAGGTTAGAATCACCTCAGCCCATCTGTTGAAACACGAATTAAGTGCAGGAACTAAGCAGTGGACTGTACTGGTTCAGTTCAACATTGTCTCTTCAACAGACACAAACTCTCCAAGTCCCACCCCATAAATCACCAGTCTCTAATCCAAAATTTGGGTCCTCAAAACCTTTACTCAGCCTCTGCCTGGCTCTCTGGACACATGCATGCTATATACGGAGACATCTTTCCCTAAGTAAAATTGTATGTGGGTGCCTGAATGGAAGCTCCTGGGCATGATAATACTAAGCAGATAGTTGCCTGAATCCAGCAGGCTGCATATACCATATATTCCTCTTCCAGTGATGCACAACTACCAAACTTCCTTGCACAGTTCTCGCACTGGTCTTGGCAGTACCTTCTCACCTTTGTCACTAGTGGATGGCTAGACGTTTATCCAGAAAATGAAGAACCAAAATCAATTCTGACAGTATGTATATCTACATTTTTACTTCCAAAGTGACTTATCACACCACCAAGCACCGCAGGTCTGTAACCCACCTAGTCTTTCTGCTCCTGTCATAGAACAATTTGGTGTGGGCTGAGGGAAATAGCAGTGGAGTGACTGGAACCCAAAAAGGTACCCTGAGTACTAGCCTAGAAACTCAGTCCTACTTTCTTAAGCTTTGCCCAAAACACCAAATATATGAGGAGAAAGGGATGGCAAAAGCACTTCCTAAACTTATTCAAATGCTTGGCCAAATGCTCTGCCAGTTCTGATTTTGGATACAATCCCTAGTGTAACAGGCAGCATCAAGCTGACAGCAAAAATAGGAAAAGGAACATTTCACATGGGGGCAAGGTTGCCTTAGGTGGCTGGATAGCTATTAATTGCTCTGGTTCACCCAGGGCACTGTGATTTCTGTTTTCCTCAAGAAAACCTATAGTGTCCTTTAGGCTGTAAACCACTGCAAGCCTCTTTGTTATGTGCTTGTTTCCAGCTATTATGCAGGACAAAAAATGTAGCGCTCCCCACCGTGAGAATGCTGCAGTATTTGTTAGCTCAAGGGTTGCAGTGTGTCCTGGCTGAAGCGTATGAGTTGAAATTACAGTCCCAAGGAAGACTGGCATCTTTGCATAAATTTACAGTCATTTTTTTTTCTGGATGTGAAAGAGAGACTTTGCTATTATGGTTTGTTTTAAATATTCATCTTTTTTTTTTTTCCAAAATGTCAAAGTGGAGGGAGGTCTTTGTGGTTAAGATTACAGCTACATTTTGACTGATTTTAAATGAATAATGGAGAGTGTGTATCACGTTGTCTGGGAATAATGTTAGAGCTACAGAAAACTAGGGTTTCTGGCTCACAAGATTTTTACTGCTATTACTTAATAACCAAGTGCCAGGGGGACAAAGAACATCTTCCAGTTGAATCTGGGTGACTACAAAGTCAGACGTGAAAGAGGCTGAAGCTGGCAAAGACAGCTTGGTGCAGTGCTATAATCTATCTTTTACAAGACTCACTAAAGAACTTTGAGTCTATATCATCACATCATTCCTGGGTTGTTTTTTTTTTTTGAGAACTACCTAAAACACACTGGCAGCCTGGACTACGGGGGTCATTGATTTTGCTAACCTAGCTGAGGGCTAACCTACCTTTAGGTTACAGAAATAGACTACTAAATCACAGAGCACTAAGATCTATACCTGCAAGTCACTTCACCTCTCACATGTAAGAATTTTCTAGGTTTTGGGTCAGAAGCTCTTGTGCAGTGATAACAATTATTCACTGCCTGAAGAAGGCCCACTTCAGGGTCCTTTCATGGTAGGCATTGTACAGACCTTTGGTAAGAGAGGCTGATCTAGCAAGTTTACAATGAAAATGTGGGATGAAGAATATTGTATCTTGATTTGTAAGAATATTTGAGATTCTGGAAGAAATGGCAAAATTATACAAAAAAAAGTTTTATTGTGAAAATGAATCTGTTTGGTTCATCATATATCATGGTGACTTTGAGAGTTACATTTTGATTTTGACTTTTAAATATAAGTTATTAATATTTCCGTTACTAATATGTTAAAGCTCATGTCATTTTCCAGTAAAGAATTACATCTTTTCATTGGAAAATGTCAGCATGGACTTCTCAGACATTTAGCAATATTAACCCATTTTTATGAATTGGGATATTTACTAACATTAAAACTGTTTCTCAATCACTTTGGAAAGTTACAAACTGCCTCTACTTTAACACACCAAATACTTGTATCTAGTTAAGGAGCTACCACATAAAGGACTTATCGGACCACTAACAGCTCTTACCTAAGCCATGCGTTTTTGAAAGAAGTATCTATAAACTTTTCCATGACCCAAGCCCACACAAAAAGAGAAATAAAAACCTAGAAGTGGAATTTAGAACAACTAGGTAATTTTCTAGAGCTGGCAGGAGGACTGAGGCTGAGACTGCACAAGGGAAATCGGGGTTGTTAACATCAGTAACAAAGCACCAGTTTCAGAGAGACGTGCTTCTGATGACCGTTGTTACTTAAAAAGTACAACACTTGAGAATGAGCTTTATTCACAAGAGCTGCCATCTAAATTTTTAAAACAGGCCACCTAGGGAGATCAGCATTGTAATCTTTTCTGAATAAACAGTGTTTAATATCACCAAGTGCTTCAAGAGGCTATAGAGTGGTCTTGAGTTTTCAGGAAATTAAATGAGATTGATAAGCTTTTTTAGAGACACCTAGCAGAAAGACTGGCATGTCACAGTACTGATAAGAGTGAGGTACAGCCATTGCAGCTTGACAAACACTGCTGTATAAAAAGCAAGAGGGAACAGCATGATTTTGGGGTAACTGATAGAAGAGAGCCCATTACCACTCATAAGTGCACCCCAACTCATTAGTGATGGAAAATAATAGCTCCAAAATGCCTATGGAATTATATGGTGGTCTTAGTGCACCTCGCAGTGTCAGCGCGGTGGTCAGACAGTCCACCTTGCCTCCCAGCACATATGGCACTGTCCTGCGGTGACACATCTTAAGGTGGAGCAGGTCCCAAGGGTCATTGATGGGTGAGAAGGCAATACATGAGTTGTTATCTTTGACAGCCTTTGTCAATCTTTATTCAATGGTATTTTAGGGAAACCTTGAGAGACATCATATCAGTACTCTTGATCAATCCAAGTGATATGTACTTCAAGTAACAAAACATACAGTTTTGTTTACCAGACAGTCTAATCCCTGTACTGCTCATTGGATTTAACAAAATAAATTCTTCTCAAAATGTACATTTGTGAATATAAACTACACCAGAATATAGATTACAATCCCATGCTATTCCTTCCTCACTGTATTTGAAAGATTTAGAAATAATTTCTGTTATAAATCTTTACTTTAAATGGGTTTTTTTTTAGTGACAAAGTAAATAATTCTGAAGGGAGTTCAAATTTGAAAAAAAAATATCAATTAGAGATCATTGTCTTTTCTTTATGAAACAAAAAATTTCCTAGATAACGAATAGAGATCTAACTCCAGTTCTCTGTGAACAACAGTGATGCACTCAATTGCACCTTTGTCTCACATTTGTGGAGCTATTGAAGAACTCTCAGAAATAATCCAGGAATTGAAAAGCAGAACTTCTCTTTGCATAGTAATTATGGATATGTTCATGCCTAGCTATCCATGTTGCATATATTAGATGTGATTTTACTTGCACATGGGTGTACTGACAACTTCAGTGCAAGAAATTGAACACAGCATATATTTAATCAGCTTTTGAAGTGTTTACATAGTCATTGGCTAATCTCCTTTAACACCTCTAAAATATTTAAAGTGGTTGTATGGTGGCCTAGATTCCTAGCAAGGTGGTAAATGTTAAATTAACAGCATTGGGATAATTTGACTGCAGTCTTTTCTATATTAAAAAGAAAAAAAAGTACTGGTTTTAACTGAAAATTTTTCCCTTTGTTTAGTTGTGACAATTTCCTATGTGGGGAAATATAGAGGGACACACACACGCACATACCTTCTTTTCAAGTTATTTTATTTCGGTTCAGCTGAAAGATTTCTAGTAAGTTTGAGCTCATTTGAAATAAAATGGCCAAACCAAGCTGAAAAGTGTTTCCCACCAGCTTTAAAGCGGTTTCAAAACCACACTTCAAACTGAGCAGGTGCACCTCTTTCTTGTAGACAAGTAGAGTTTTGTAGACTCAAAGGATAAGAAGCACCATTTCACATGTAAACAGGGCCCTGGGCACAAATCCCTGAAATTGTCGTCCTTAAAATTTATTCTGAAGTTCATTGTAGCTACAGCATAATGCATTTACCAACATGCTTTAGTATAGTAAATGCCTTTTGGACCATCTCATTCCATTCCATAATTGTTTTCTGGGGAAACCCTTACCCTCTTATTTGATTTATGCAATACAGATGGTTGGTAAAACTTGAATTTTTATTGATGCATAGTAATATCTTTTTCAGCACCCTTAAAGAAAGTGACATAATTCTTTAAGACATAATATTACGCTTAGGAATTGCTCTAGAGGATCATCAATCTTTTGTGAAACTCTTCCAGCACTCTGCTAGTGTTAAATAAACCATGACTAGAAATGAAATTCAAAATAGTTTGAGTGATTTCTGCAAAACGTTCTCCATTTGCCAATTATGTAGCACTATATTTCATCCTATCAGTTATTCATTATTCTTTGCTAAAAATACAGCAATGGCAAGGGATTTTTGTGAGTTCCAGAATTACAGATGACCCACTTAATGAAAACCAGGCATTATTTTATAAAAAATGGCAAAGATGATGAACTAAGTGATGATGACGTGGTATTTGTTTATCAGTGCTGTTTTCCTGATATGAAAAAATATACAAGCTCAGTTGAGAAGACTGTTTATTCAAAGCCATGTTCCAAAGGGTTGGCTGAGTCTTCTGAGTTGATGCCTAATTCACACCCCATCCTGGTGGTCCTTAGCTGGTACTAGAGTTCCAAAAGGCAAAGCCCAGAAGGAATAAGCATAATCCAAATATGTTTGTCTTAAAATTAAAAAAGACCACACCCATGTCTACATTCCTTCTTTCTAAATCTCCAGGAAATCCTTTCTTTACTACCATATTCATTGTCTTACTGTCCCTCCTCCCCATGTCAACCTTTCCTTTAGATTTGCCATTTTAGCTCAAATCCTGAGTTGGGACCCTTACACACATTCTAATTTCAGCTGGCTAAAGTTCATTTTAAAGTGTTCCAGGTATTTTTATAGCTGGGAGTGTTTTGACTGATCTTCAAACCTCAAAGGAACTTCCTTTCAAGTCCTACAGCATCAGAAGCTCTGACCCAAGGATAATGATGTTCCCTCACAGCCTGGCTGTGCATTTCAGCAGACTGAAGGGATCAGCCTGGGCCTTGAAAATTTCTTTGCCCATAGAGAAAGATGAGTCAGGAACCTCTTTAAGGCTCCAATGTGATGTTTAACATAGAAAATACAAGCAAGCCTCGAAAATAAAATAATCAGATGGGTGCAGTGGAAAGGCATTACTTTTTCTTTGTCACCCCCTTTCCTGGCCCCACAAGCAACCTTGGCCCAGATTAACATGGAAAACAAAATTTTATGTTGCTCACAGTATGTTACATACCATCCTTATTGCCACTGAAAATCAGAAAACACTGACCTAGAAGAAGGCGGTTATGTTTTGAATTATCTCAATTTTTTTCAGGCTTCTCTAACTGTACTGTATGATGTGGGGATGTTTTCTACCTCTAAAGGAAAAGATGGTGTGATCCTACAGAGGTATGATTAGGTGTTGTGCTTTGATTTCCATGCTAGCTGCAAGTTTTGAACCTGTCCTCCGTAATACAAAAGGACACAAAAATAATGAAGAAAAACTAGCTTCCTAAAACATTTGTAATATAAAAGAAAATAAATAAAAGAAACATCAGCAATAACTCTGGGGCATTGCTTTAAATTATGAAAAGCAAATAGCAAAGTTTATTGCAAGTGAAACAAACATTATTTCCACTTCTTGTACTAGTTTATGGCAAATCAATTCAAAGTTTTTCTTGTGTGTTTTAAATAGTGATTTTCCATTAAGAAGGCATATACCAGAAAAAATCCTAAAAGCACTGGCCCTTTAGTCCTTCTTATCCAGGCTTTGATTCCCAGAATATGTCTACATCATACAGTGGAAATCAACTTAACATTTTAGAATAAGCCCCGGTGTAAGTGTTGGTACAGTGCAGTGCTTGGTCAGGTGATTCCACCCTGTGTGACTGAAGTGCTTTCAGGACTCAACTGATGCTTCTGCCTATCATTTCCTTGAGTAGAGTGCCATCTCAGCTATGTCCTAGCTGAGGCATCTTTGCACCAGAGTCCTTTGAAAAATGTACATTCGTGCCTTTGGTGGCAGATAGGCAGGAGCACAAGAGCATGGCCGTGGCTGTGAGACCATGTCATGAACTCAGGTCTGAGAAGAATCATAGGGAATGAAGTCTGACTAGCAAACCACAGATCCATAGGGAAGAAGAATACAAAGAGCCTTATGATATAGCTTCATAGAGATACAAAGAGTATGACTAGAGATTAATGTGATGCTGACCTGAAGCCCAGCGAGTTCTTTTTACTTTCCTAAAAGAAGATTTCATAAAAATCAAATAATTCAGGTTGGACAAAACCCAGGTTTTAGTGAACCATATTTCAGTTGAAGATATTTGACCAGCTCTAACAGTTTTTAAAACTTATGGAGACATAAGAAGTGGATCGAAGCCATTCACTGTCTGGTACTGTAAATAAAACCTTTTATCCTAATGACTAAAGTAAACAGGGCAGCTGTCATGACACCCCTAACACTTCATTAAATCAAAAGTCTACAGCACCTGTAGAGCTGAAACTTTACTGCAGTCCCAACAAGGGAGATTTGTGAGTCAGTCCACAAGAGTGATGGGTTCTGGGAGTGATAGCCTTTATTCTTACTGTGAGTAATGAGGGAAGGCATGCCTTGTCTGCCAGCACTGCAGAAGAGAAATTATAAAAAATATTCATATGCTAAAATGTCTTCACCAGAGAGAGAGAGAGAGAGAAGGTTTGTCCTCATTAGAAGTACAAAAAATGACCAATAATATACTAACCTATTATTCTCGAGGGAAGAGCTCCTAGTTCAGAGGTATAATTTTTTTTCTGTTAAGAAAATAAAACGTTTCTTTGTGATTTCCTGTTGAAAGCAATTGAGTTGACTTAAAAAAACATTCAGAATCTCCCTTTCATGGATGGCCAGTGATTTTTAAAAATAAGGTATTGAGAATTTTTTTGGAACTTGTCTCTTGTGCCTCCGAGTAATTCACCTACTTCCCAAAGGATACCTCTCTTCCCGCAAAGTCATCCCCTAATTAAAACTCAGAGTACTGTGTGCTTTCTGGTTATGGCTGACTTTTTCCAAATTGTAAGGAAAAAGCTATATCACTATATCTGTAGAGCAGCATTTCTTTCCCTTGAGATTTACCACCAAGGAGAAGTGAGGAACTCATCTCACTAGATGAGCGTTCAAAGCCTATTTGAAATACGTGAGAGACAACCTGCACTCAGTGAGTTTGGTTTAATGCAGGTGCACTTCCTTCTTCATGATGTCCTTGATTATTTTCAGCATAATAACAATTTTTATATTACTCGCTTTACAAGAAGGTGAAATATGGGTTAGACTGGTTCAAAACGGAAAACAGTTTTCACACAGATGAGCCTGATATATATTCACAAGCGACAGTGAAGCTCTTTAAGAGCTACACTCAAATTTGAAGGTAAAGACTAATGAAGTCATCACAACTGGAACAGATGGCACAGCCCATTTTCTAGTCTATTAACTTTATAGATCACTGAAGGACTATCATGAAATAGAGATAATCCAGAAAACAGGGAAGATTCCTGAACTAGATTTAGGATGCTTTTGCCATTTTGGTTTGATTTGTAGGATCTCTTCAATTTTGTTACACAAAGCATAAGGATACATAAAGGTTACATATATATATAAAATGAATATTTGATTGAAACTGGACAAGTCAAATAATGCTGTAATATAGAAAATATATATAAGCAGAATATAAATGATTCTGAGGTGTGTGCATTTAACATAATTTATGGAAGTTACAATCCGTTATTAAATGGTACATTGAGGTAACTGAATTTCATCAACAATTCACTATAAAGTTATTTAAGCTACTTTGTACAAATATATAAACTACCTCTATAATTCTTTCAGAAAGGTTATTCCATTTTTCAATGGAATCAAGGAGAGAAGATTGCTGAACTTCCTTTTTAAGTTAAGGAAAGAAAATTACTGTTTTCATGTGTGTAAAAATAAATTACTAAGAAAAAACAGCTCACGAGAGGCTCACCATAGTGTATGTCACGTTAAGTGTAATTCAAAGTCTCATTGTCAATGTTTGATGCAGGGGCTGGTTTTTCCACTCATTTGTTATTAATCCGCTTAGTGAGTCACGTGAAAGACAGTAATTGTAAAGCTGCAGTGGGACACCCCTCTGTACAATGCATTGTAAAATTATTTCCATTTGGGGACTCCTTCTTTGTTGCTCTCAACAGGGAGAAATGCTTATATGTAAGAATATATATAATTTCTGAGTCAAATGCTTTCATTTGTAAGGCAAAAGACATCTTGTGAAGCCAATCAAATTAAACACTCAAATAGAGGAATCATTGTGTAAATAATGAGTAATTTATAAGTGTTAACGGTCAAAAATATGTTCATAATTTGCTGCAGTGCTCAGTTACCAACTCACAGATTTTTTTTTATTAGATCCAGTTAAACAGAACAATTGACAATAATAATATTTTTTCAGGGACTTTTAGTGAAATTGCAACCATTGTTAACAGCAAATTAGAATTATTCAGAATTTAAAAGTTACTGCTCATTTTCATATATATTTCCTACAACTGAAAACACATCTTAATTAGCTTATTTTATAACCACTTCAAATGACCAACATTAATATGACCCACGTGAAACATCGGTTAAGAATTATAAATCAAATACAATTTTGTCTTTACCTACACATATCTAAAACCTGGATCTGCTTATACAAGCAATATCTGAACCTGCCCCAAAAAACGACTCTCCCATATGTGAATACATAATCCTGAGAGAGAACCTCTTTAATTATTTTTCTTTTGTCTGTAGCTTAGTAGTAACACAATAAGAATTACAGCACTAAACACCTAGTCCTTAGGCCTGACTTGAAATCATAATTAAAAATAAATAATGTAATAATGAATAAAAAATAGAAAAATATTTTCCTACTAGATCATTTTATATGTGAAACATACCTTACAGTCTTATAAAACTGTTCCCAGCTAGTTAAAACCTTTCAATTCACCATATTTATTAAATAATATTTATTATAAATTACTGTATGAAAATTTAACTTCAGGGAATAAACATAGGTATTTTTAATGTCCAAAAGAAACAAAGCTTGAAAACTGAACCTATGAATTGAACCTAACCTGTGTAAAATTAATAAAATCTGTAAAAATTATAACACTAATCATAGGAACACAACTAGGTAGCCAGACCCAAAGATAATAAAAGAAACAACAGAAGACACTCAGTAGCTGTAAACCTTAAATGGGGAAAAAATAGTCAAAGGATTTGTGAAAATAATGGAAAGCAGTGATTTGCAAAAATATACTGTAAGTTTGTTTCTGGACGCCTGTGTCTGTTTGCTCCACAGCCGCCTTCATAGCACAAGTCAGAGTCAGCCTAACTAAGGTGAGAACATATTGAAAACCAATACAAACTGTAACCATTTTATGCTTGTTATTCAACATCTTCTAATTATCTCTAAACTTGGTATTTTATAGAGCTTTACATCTGTTCTGCTTCTGTAAATTCCCTGAGAGCACATTCGGTGTTAACCTTTTCACTGTAGTTAAAACAGCAGAGCTGAGTAGCCCAAGTTATCCTCCAAGGGCAGCGTCTGCTGCTCCATCAGGTAGTTCAATGGGAGAAGTGGTGGGAGAGGGACCACAGTTGACGACTGCACCTGGAAAACATGTGCTCTCATTTGGTACTCCCCCACCAAAGCCCTGTATCATGGTCCCTGTCCGCCTCTGGTGTGCCACGGACTAGGTTAAGTTAGGCAATGGCATAACGGGCTTAATAAAGGAATAGCTGCCCTGGGCATGTGGGATGAAGGAAGAGAGCACGTGAAAGATGGCAAAGGTGAGGTGCTCACACACCTCATAAAACTTTTTGAAGGGACATCCTGAGTGGTTTTGTAGCACTCAGAGCCCCCAAAGCTGCCATTTCTGTGGACACAGCAGGGTGACATTGAAGGAAACTGCAACAAAACGCAAGGTGGCTGGCCAGGGTGGTTATCCCAGTGCCTTCAGGGCTGCAATGGGGAACCAGAGGGGGAATTTGCCAACCCAAGTGCCAGTGCTAACTCAACTGAGCAATGGTCTAGGCAGAATAGGGGTTCACCTTTGCCATGTCACAACCAGGAAGCTAACGGTGAGAAGCGAGTTGTTTTCCATTCACTTTCCATAAAAATTACTCTCACTGTTGTTCGGAAAGGGCTGAAAGGAGTTATGGGAAGAATAGATGCCTAATATGAACCAGTCTTGCCACTCTTCATTTGTAGCTATGCTGTACACAAGGGTGCTAATATTATGTTAGTGCATTAAAATCTCATTCAAACTTACTTTTTTCTTGATATAAAGACATTTTCTAAATGCTACTTTTTTCCTAAAAGTATGGCATTCGTGGTACCACAGAAAGTAATTTAATTCCAAGTTTGTGAATGCAGAAAAATAGTTCTTAATTCATTCATGGATTTATTTTATGCTTCTTCTACAACACCAGTCTTCAATTCCTCAATGGCTTTCAGAGGTATTTGACCTTTACATGAAAATTTTAGCGTTTGCTTTTGAAACTCATTAAACCCCTGATGTTAGAAAACTATTTTGAAATATATTTATTGTACCAGTAACATACTAATGACATGAGTTAGAAATATGAAAAATGGTATGATTGATAAAAAAAAGCTAACAGACTGTATATAAAACCAGAAAATCCTCAGAAAAGTGTGTTGTGAAAACAGGGTTTCCAAAGTTATAAACAGCCATTATAGTAATTAAATAAATAGTCATTAAAGTATGTTTTCCACTATGTGTTGCAATGACCTCTCAAACTACTTCAAAATGTGGGTCCAAAACCGAGAGGTGTTGAGAAGGAAAATATTCTCACCGTTAACAGGAGGTAAGCATGTGGAGTATCTTAAAATATCAGGTCTTTTGTTTCTTTGTGCAGTACTTACAGACTCACCTGCTCATTTCTGTGCAGAGTGTTTCCCTTTTGGGGCATCTCAAACAGGTACCAAATAGTTCCTATCCCATTCTTCTTTACTCGTTTAGAGCAATTGATTGTTACCCATCTTCTAAGAGTATTATGAAGTTTATGAAAACAAAGATGATTTCTCCTTTGCTGGACATCCACGGGGTGTGAAAAGCTGCCTGGAAGCCTCACAAACTGTACCCCTCTGTAATACACTGGCAGGCAGTGGGCAGAAGCTGGAAAGAAACTCCAAAAAGCCAGATATTGTACTCCCCAACTGCAATGACCAAGCTGAACAGTTAAAACAGAAGAGAATCACACTTCAGGCAGATATTTTCAGCAGTTCAACAAGGGAAACAGTGGCATTAGCACATACTTTGGGGCATTCTGTACTGCAATAAAAGAATGAGAAAAGCAAGAGAGTAAAGTGCCTTTCCCACTGGGCAAAAAAAAAAAAAAAAGGGAAAGGAAGGAAACTGAATTCTGACCTCAGAAAACAAAGTAATATTTTTCTTTCATGATAGCAAGTCTGAAGGAAATATGCCAGCAGCTTTGAGCGCCTAAGCAAACCAGCAAAATGACAGCAACATGCAGCGTGTTGCCAAAGAGACCTTCCAAGACAATCGATCAAGCGCAAAAAGCAATATTGAAGCAGGTGCAGATCCTGGAAAATCACAGACAAGTTAAAGAGATGTGATATTGCTGATGTCACTGTGAAAAAAATACAAACAAAACCAAACTGAGTGTAAGGCATCCACTGCCTTAGCAAAGAGCAGTAAGGACTGAACTTTTGAGAGACAGTTAGTTGTAAAAGCCCAAACATTTCTTACGCTGAACCTCAAGCAGTGGATTGGACTGGTTTGCAAACAAGTGATCAAGTTATGTAATCTAATGAACCACAAATTAATATGTGCTGCTCCAATGGAAACACTTAAATAGGGAAATGGGAAAAGCACAGTTAAACTTGACACAAAAAAATTAAAAATCTTCAGCTGTTTGAGTGTAAAAGGGTGTCACAGTCATAGCCTTCTGCATAGCAGAAACAGTCTGAAAGTTGCTTATGAAAAAGAGAAGCTAAACGTTTTCCTACAGCTGCAACTGAAATAATAGTGGTATCTCAAAGAAAGTGTTTGCTGTTTTCAGAAATACTACAGTTTTCAAAAACATATACAAACATCACTGCAAAATGGTCCATAATGTTATGAAAGTTGAATAGTTGGAAGCACCTCCGAAGGGGCAAAGTCAGACTGTGAGGATGAAACAAACTTACTTCTTCTTGAAGTCATGTTCCGTAAGTGCTCCTTTCACACCACGGGTAGAGAACCAGGGTGCTATTGCTACTGCAAAAGAAAGGATTGAAGGGTATTTGATCTCACAAAAACCTTTCAGAAGTGCTCAGAGTTTAAAAACAAGGGCTTTCAGATTGTTTTTCAGTCTCTGGCTTTTCACAATCAGAAATGAAATTTTTGTGAAGGTATTTTTAAAAATATGCTTGTTTTCTGTTAATAGTGGCATGTGACACTTTCTTTGTAACGTTCTATGGCTTCAAAATCCTAAACCAAATTTTTTCTGCAGAGTCTCCTGTTACTTGGATTACAGCCACAATATTTCAAAATGTTCAGTGGATAAATATCAGAGAGGTGATCAACATTACAATCCAGAAATGGCATAAGAAAAAGAGCATGTGAAGTTTAAACCCATTAGAATTATTCATAAAAATTACTATGAATCACTTGTACCTAGAGATAGTTAAAAATTTGGCAAAATTGATTTTTTTTTTGCCTTTACAATCTAAAAATGCATTTGGATTTTGATATGGTAATACAAAATGAATCAAAGTTTGGTTTTCACTGACGTTCATTGAGGGAGAAAATCATGATCAACCTTTCTCGTGATTTTTATTGATTCTAATAAGTACCAATCAGTCATTTTCCAGCACTGAACACTCGTTTTCTTTGCTTCAAAACAGAATTGTTAACAACTCTGATTGATTTCCGCATTCTTTCATATGCAATCAAGATCAGATGTCAAGCTCAACAAATAAATATATAGGTTGCTGAAAATGTCGACATCATACATCATTTTAAAAGAATGCAAATATTATATTGGATGTGTTATATTATTTATAGAATATTAATCTCAGTTTCTACATCAATAAGTGTAGAAGAGGAGCAATGTGAACCACTCCTCATGTTTATTTTTTTATTTTTTTGACTGAGTATCTAGAATGGAAATGTCCTAAAAGTGCTTGAGTGATTTAAATGCCAATTTTGAAAATTACTTAGCTATTTTGATGGTTAAACCTTGTTGACTATCAGTTGAAAAAAGCATTAATTACTTTTTAAAAATCAAACCCATAAATCCCTCAATAATTCAGCCTATTTTTATTGAATTAATTTTTACTTGCAATCTGTAATCTGAGTATTCTGAATATCATAATTACATGCATAGAAATACAAGCTAACTCCATATTCATCTACCCTTCACATTGCTTCAGAACAAATAAATTTACACATTGCTCTTTTCACTTTTTAGTCAGAAATAATTGTCCATTGATCACACGTGAAGTATCCTATGGACATGAAAGAATTAAGTTAATTGTCGTGTAATCATTCCTTAGAAGAGTGGGCTACACATGGTGTATACTTCACACTTTCTCGTCACCCTATTTTTAAATTCATGCTGGCAGTCTCCCACAAACCTGTTTAGAAATTTCAAGATTGTTCTGGCTGATAGAAATGTGACAAAATGGTGGGTTTCCTCTGAGGTATGTAAAAAAAGATACATCATGTAGTCTTAACATCAAGGAAAATCACTCCTTAAAATTGCTGCCACAGTATGGCCTTTAGTGGAGGAATTTGTTACATCTGATGGGCAGCTGTCACTTCATGAAATTTCTTGAGCGTACATGGGAGAAATAGCCTTGAGAAAAAAATAAGGAGGTTAAAAGTAATGTTATTGTCTAGAAAACAAAGACTTGCATTGTACGCTCTGTATCGGTCTCTGCTATAGCACGTTTTGTCTATTTTGCACTGTCCTGGCTGGCTGTGTTAATCAGCTCCAATCTGTCTAAATATTTCTTGGTGACATTATTAGTTCTGAAGTCATTGTCAGTCTGCAAATGCACTCCAGTACTTTTCCTTCATTTTTAGATAACATATATCATGAAAACTATTCCATTGTTCTAGTTCGATTCACTCAGCTTTATTGCCTGCTATTAGAGCTGGTTGCAAAATTTTTATTGAAACAAGCTTTTAGCACAGAAAATCAGAAAACATATTTTCATCAATATTTTAGTGAAAATGCTCTTTGAATTTTCAGCCAGTTCTGTTTTCTGTAATCTAAATTCTGGCTGTTATCACCCCTTGCAGAACATGCTAGACCCCAAAAATAAAGACTGTAGCAACCATCCCACTTTCAGACATGAGACCTCCATCTCATTTAGATGCCTCTTCACAGTCCCACATCACCTTCCCCTCTTTCCTCATGATTCCACCCATTTCTTGTGTCTTATCGAATCATGTTATTAAACTGAAACTTTGCAAGACTTGTAATGCTGTGTCAAATTTGCACCTAAGGAGCTTCCCAATCTGCCACTGTGCTGCTGAATGCGGCTACTTAGAGTTTCAGACATGCACTGACGTTAGAATTAGGCCTTCCTGGTCTATGAGAGGAGCTGAGTAATATCCCTGATAGCCGGTGGAGATAAGAATGAAATTTATGATTGAAAAATGAGCTGAAAGGAAGGTGTCTTGGAGGCATACCACATCTATTTTACAAAATTCTGAAGGGGATGAGATCTAATTGATGGCCCTTTGAGAAGAATAATGACACAAAGGTGGATGTACTGTTTCCTGAACGTGATAGAAAGTTGCAGTGATTGCTTAGCTAAGGAAGAAAGCAGTTGGCCATTCTTTCAGGGAAACTAGCTAAGAGGCATGACAAGTAAAAACATATATTGGAATTAAGAGGAGAGGGTGCCAGTGTTTGTGAGAACTGATAAATGTGAGCCACAGTGTTGGGAAAATGAGGAAATTACTCAAATCTCAGTACACCCAAATAAGACAAGCATGTCTCAACTTAGTTAAACATGAGTGTTTCAGAGAGACATTTCTGCCCACTGCTTTCTCATTTGTTTTCAGTGATGGAGCATGGATTCTTCTCCCATGCTGGGGTAAACTGTGGATTTATATGAGTACAGTTCAGATGATTCATACAACCATGGCAAAAAATCCTAGTGAAGGTTTGGTGAAACTTCAGAGTTTGCCAGAGAATTTTATCTGGCATGCAACTCATTCCTTGTCATACTTTTTCTTTTTTTTTACTGAAGGCCTCCCACCACACAATCAGCTACGTACTTAACATTATAGCAAAATATAACAATCCCCTATACCCCTAATATATAGTAAGACATGCTACTGTTTGCCTCCATGTACTTTCACTTTCTTTTAAAAAAATTGTGTTGGAGAAAAGAGGGGAGACAACCTGATGTGGTGAGGGAGCCACTGCTAGTTTATCCACAGGTTCATTCAGGTGTTGGACGCAAGAGGGGACCCAACCCTGAGTGATCAGGGAGCCCCAGGCTCTGTGGAGACCAAGCGGGGAACAAAAGACCATGTCTACAGGTTTATTTGGTAAATGCTGGGAAGCCTTATCTTTTGGTCTACTTAGCAGGTGAAAAATTGAAAAGGACTGAAAATGACATGCAATTCCTCACTGGTTTGATCATGTTTCCAATGATGGAAGACCAGGAGGACACTGATGTGAGGGAAGGTTGTGCAATTTGTGCCTGCTGGGGGGTTCCTTACAGCAGTGCACGTTACAATGAGGATTACTGCTTCAACGAGGATACTGGGCAACATTTAACAGGCTTCCAGTGTTCTAGGCACCAATATTTGGTCTTCCTTGGACAAAGCCCAAACCCCAAACTTTTTGAAGTTTGTTAATTGGGACACTCCAGCTCTGTTAATTGCACCACATGAAGCACTGAACTCCAACAGAAACCTCTTTAAGAATGGATGCAATTACTCTCAGAGCCAAGGCTTCCAGGCACAATGTATGAGAGCTACAGATACTGGTATGAGTGAGATCAGGGCCTTGTTGCTTTGCAAAATCCAAGCAAAAACCAGGTATATTCTGCATCCTCTAGAGTTCAGAGCAGTATTTTACAGAGTGCTTTGAAAATTATTTGAAACAAGAGAGATTCAAAGATGTTTGAGAAAAGTCCTTTGGAGTGCACAAGCAGAATGCAGGGCTTTTGCCCTTTCATGTTTTTGTTTGCTTCCAAAGTTTCACAGCCATTAGGAATAGTTTGCCCCCTTGAGGCTTTTGCTGGCTCTTGGCACACTGGCATTTTCTCTACGCAGCAGGCACTGACAGTGACAAGTGAGAGCACTGACTCTCCGCTGCTGGCTACCTGCTGCCTTTCTTCTCCTGTTTCCTCAGGAACAGAGTCTGATCCATGAAAATAAAGCAAGAGGAACTGATTCTGCAATTAATATTTTAAGCGCTTTGCCTTTATTTTCATTGTATTGTTAGTATTTCCTTCTCTTTTTTTTAATTTAAGAAAAGCCCTTTTTTTTTTAAGTAAGATAATATCTTACCATTTTTTCCTGCAGAGATGGGATGAATGATTTCTCAGGGGAGCGTGGATAATGAGTTATGACCTTTGTGCATTTGCTAGGCATCTTAAAACCCAACCTTCATCAACCTCTGTTCAGAAGAACAGATTATCAACTGGCAATAATGGGTAGTGCATTTTTGTTCTTCCTAGGTAACAGGCAAGACAAATAAAAAAAAAATCACAGTTCTTTCCCTGGATCACCTGTTGTTCTGAATTCAGAGTGCCCAGCACTCTGAATTGCTTTGTCCCTGTCCTAACATCAGCCATCAGTCTCTTTAAAGCTTGCTGTCTTCTCCCAAGCAAATCCTCCCTTTACTAAAGTAGGATTTTGCCTCAGTACAAGTACCTGCAACCAGCCTTTTGTTTGAGGTTTTGGTGGGTGTTTGCTATTTAGGTTCAATGAGCAACACCAGCCACCCAGGAAAGCACTGTAAGAATATCCAATGATCAGTAAATAAAGAGAGGGAGAGTTGCAAGATCAAACCAAGATCAAGAGGCCTAGCACAGTCTTTATTTAAAAGCAACCCATTTTGTGCTTGTTTCCTAGAAAAGGTCAACTAAAAATGGTAAGGATTTATTAAGGAATATGGGAGAAAGGAGTTTTGGTTTGTTGTTGTGTTTTTTCCTTTTCTTTTTCTTCTTTTTTTTCCCTTGGAATCCTGTTGTTGGGTCTTTGCCAACTACTACTTAAATCAGCAGTAACACACCTTGGGAAGATTTTACTTCTACTGCCAATTGAGCACCTGGCTCGTGCATAAAGAGATGACCTTCAAGGCCATCAATGTGGCACTTATGAGTCATATGGTAAGAACATTTTTGAAACCTAGGCAAATTCCTAGTGCTGTCTCATTTAATCTAAATATTAATCACATGAACAGCAATGATCAAATTCACATCAGAGGATGCGGGCAAGGCAGGAAATGGTAATCAATGAAATGATAGTCAAAAAGCAAGGAGAAAACGCATCTGAAAAGTTAAGATAATATCTAATAGCACTTTTACCTTGGTTTTTTGCATTTTCAGTGGCATTTCAGTTTGGTTTTGCATGAAATGAACAGGCAGGCTGGGTAACAGGCTGCAGTAGGTATTGAAAAACAAGCAAAAATGAGAGAAACAGAACAGTGGGAAAGATTTGAAAAGCCAAGGAGTAAAAAATCCATAAATAAGAAATGAAACAAAAAGAAAGAGATATTACAAAGTAATATACAGAGGACACAGCAGGAAAGCCATGACCCTTTCCCTATATCATTCAAAAATCCATGCAACAGGTTCTTTAGCCCAAGAGGACAAAACTAATCTTCAATTCTAAACAGGTAGCATTCACTAATGCAGACAGGATTTCAGCAGCGTGCTTATCCATCTGCCTACTCCATCTAGCCGTGTTGTTATTTTCAATTTTTTCTCTACTGTCACAAACTGTGTGCTATAACAACACTTCTGCCCCATATAAATTCAATATAATCACTTCCAAATGTCGCTGTTTATTCTGCTCTCTCAGATGTAGCATTTTTGCCCTGTCCACAACTCATTGTCTTTTCAATAGCTGACTTCAGCCTACCCAAATTCCTACCTGCTGTCTTCCCTCATCTCAGACATTTTGAGTGATTTTCTTGTCCCTGGTTCCCTGCATCTTTCTCCTCCTACTGTTTTGAAAATATTCTCCCAGTCAAGGGATGATACCTAGTGCTTGAGTCCTTCCCTCTTGCAACTGTGCTTATCTGGCAGCTCATCCTGGGCTTGTGGTTTCTGACCTCAACAGAAGAACTGACAGCTCTCTCCTCGGTTTGGGAAAGAACAGGATTTCATTAGACTCTTCTTCCTAAAGGAACAGGGCTTATGTGATTATGTTGTCTGCATCTGTCAGAGTGATCCCTTCCTCCCAGTTTTGGAATCAATATGCCCATTTCAGTCAAATCATGTATTTCAATCAAATACATTAAAAAAAATTGTTTTCCCAAATTTTATGACAATAAGAACTTGGGGAGGCAAAGAACATCTTACAGATGCCTAAACTGAAGGAAAACCCTCAGTGTAACCCTGCTCGCTGGTGTGCACTGGCGAATCTGTACTGGAGGTGGTTTAATAAACAGAGGTGCTGTAGAGATGCTAGAATTAGAACTGGTGCTTTCTTAAACCACCAGGTCAATTGATCCTGACACGTAAATCTGTACAGCATCGTGGTTCATTACACTCACCAGTGCTCAAAGAACTTCCTGTCCATTTTTAATGAAAACCATAACTTTCCAACATCAGCTCTCCTCTTTGTCCCGAGTATCATGGGTGGAATTTGGGTAGAGGGTGGGAGTCAGCCCAGGTCCCTGCTGTACAGTAAGTAAACTTGGGGAAAATGGACAGCACTTTTGGAGGATCATATCTAGTCTAGGCTATCTACTTGAAGAAATATAACAGTCTCTTGCCCGGAAATAATTGTGCACATTTGGATTTTTTTTTAATTTCTTTTTTTTTTAGGTTATAAAGTACAAGCAGCTCAACATATCTGTAAGCAAAACAAATTACAAAGTTCCTCCTGCAGCACATTTCACTTTTCCTTTCAAAAAAGCATAATATGTTTATGAAATTAGGGTACTCCCCCAAAGGGCCTTGAATAGCGATAAGATATGTGAAATAACCACTGTAGGCTTTGAAATCAATGTTGCAGAAGATAAGGATTTAGGTAGGATGTAGCTCAATCAAACCTGATTAATTTGTGCCCAGTTGTGCCTAAGTAACCGACACATTTCTCTGGCAGGCAGTGCAAATGACAAGCACTGTATGTGCCACTGCTTTGTTAGTCTGGAGGGGATTCTTTTTAATATTTATAAAAATGATCTGCAAACTGATTCAGCCTAACTAGGTCTGTCTGTACCACCATTATCTTAGCACATCCCACGGGGTACAAAACCTCAATACTGAATTAATCGTAGTATGACATTTAGAAGAAAGAAGAAGGAGAAGCTACTATGCTGGCTTAAAACACTGGAGATTACAAATTGTCTTTACAATTGTTGTTTGAGAAGATGACAAAGACATCTTAATAAACATCAGCCAATAAACATCAAAGTTGGGTTTTTTTTAAGATTTCTGTGCCCTTTTTCTCCAGCATTTAAAGATGCCGGTCTCCACTGAAAACATGGAGTTTAGCAAGGAATTACATTTAACAGAAGCTGACAAGGTTATTGACTTGTAGTGGTCTAAGAAGACAAACAGTAAAATGAAAGTGGGTCCGTGACCCCAGCCATGCCTTGCAGTATGAGAAACTTGCAGCATTACAGCACCAAGTCACACGGTACTTTACATAAAAAGATTCCACATAAGTCTTCATAGAAAATAAACGTATTTATTATGTAATAGATATCTACAACCTGACTCACAGTGGAAACAAGACAGTAAATCACAGCCGCTTTCTCTGTGTGTGTGTGCATGTGCATGCTTGTATGTGTGTTTTCCAACAAATTACTTGTTAACAGCTTTTAACCAAATCCGTCAGAGGTGAAGATTTTAAAGATATTCATTCCTAGCAGTGTACTGAAATTAGGCAGTTAAGCAGAGAACAGAGAGTGTCTATGAATTACCCTTGAGGCTGGAGCTCTACACTAACTTGGCACTGAAGAACCCAGAGACACAAGAGCTCAAGTAGGAGCTCAGAGCAAGGGGGGGCGGACCTTGTGCAACTTGGACCTGAAAATCTACTCACAAGATGGAAATTCATTATCTGTTCTATTCCTCACAAAACAGTTATACACTGGTTTTTGGTTGGGTTGTTTGTTTTCAAACCACTACATGTGGACTGCTGTATTTCATACCGCAGCTAGCATTGTGGGTGGGAGCTTGGTTTCCTCTGCGTGTCGATGCCTGGTGGCAGTAAAACTTGGCACAACACAGGAGCCCCAGCATAAGCGAGGCTCCAGGATGTTTGGGCACAAATGCCCACACACATGCCCATAGCTTAGGAAATTTCAGACCAAAAAAATTTGCCTCCTGATTGTAGCCACGCTGCAGGAGGATTTTTGGATTTCAGATGCAGGTACCTAAAGCCTACCCACAGTTCGTTTTGGAAGCTTCAATCCTATATTTTATTAATAGTTTTATTTGGAGGAAAGACTTCCTGAAATCAATTTATTTCAATAGTTTGCATTCTACTAACACAATGGAAGATAGATACACAAACTTCCAAAAAAAGGTTCAGTGTAGTGCAAGCCAAGACAGTACAAGTTAGGATGAAAGCAAGTGTTCCCATGAAAATGAAACATATGGCAAAGAAATTACCCTACAAGTCTTTGGAGCTTGATAGACAATGATATCCTTGTTACAGAGGTTTTAAATAATTCTGTGGAACTTAATTATATCCCTGCTATAAAATTGGTTTAAAGTGGCAATAGGAAGATTCTCATTCTCTACTCGCTTCTATTCATTACTTAATGTCTCCAACTCAAAAATAATAAAAAATGGGTTCTTCCAAAAATTTACTCAAAATTACATTTCAATATAATACCAGCTTTAAAATAAAACACATTTCCCTGGAAAGGTTGGCTTCTTTCCATAAGTCTTTTTTTCCCTGCTAAAATATTTTTGTTAAAAAGTTTATTTTGTTGATGATAACTGGAAACTTTCAGATGAAACTTCAGTGAAAACAGAATATTATTTTAATGTAGGTTACCCTGGCCTCTACAGAACACCTAATAAGTCCCACAGCCCTACCTTTTAAATTATATTTTAGTGCAGTGACAAAAGTGAACTATTAAAGAAAATGTAGTGCTGGGTCAAAAGTAGTGTTTTGCTGTTTTCATTTCCTGATGGCATTTTCTGATAACAGATTTAATTCTTTGCTGTATGTGATAAAATTTCTATTCTTTATTCTGGCTACTCCTGTGTCAACATAAATATTATTTATTGGCATGGCTTTCCTATATTTAAATTAAATTTTAAAAATATTAGAAGTGTGTATGGAGTGAAATACTGACTCCTTTCATATAAATTTAATAGGAGAAATGTCCACTGACTTCAGCAGCCTAGGATACAACTCATTATACATAAAGTGCTGACTTTCTCAATCCAGCCTCTGGAATTTCTGTATAGATACCTTTTTATGTGCATAGGCTAATACTACCAGATGAACTTCCAAGCCAGGAAAGCTGTCTAAAGTTTGTCTCTGCCAGAAGACATTTTGCAAAGCTTAAGTTATAGAAAACAGTTTTGATTGAAAAGAATCAGTAAAAATTGAGATGCTGCCTAGGTGTGGAAAGGACACTGATAAAATCAATAGTTTTTCCCACTGATGAAATATTTAAATCCTTTTTGTACAGACCTCCTCATTTTCACTCACATATCCATAAGAGGATCAAAGACAGGTTTGTTTCGATCAAATTAGAAGATGATCAAGGACTTAAAGTCCTTGCTATTAAAGTGATAAGAGCACCAGAACTATCTAGGGAGATGGAGATGGAGATGGAAAACTTTTAAATATTTCCTTGCCTTTGGATTGGCTTATATTCATTCCTTATAAGAAATCTGCTTTAAACTTTATATTTTCTACGAAATACTAAAACTTCTTTGAATGAGAGCTGACTTCAAGAAACACAGGGGAAACACATTTTTAAAAGCCTCAGATGAGAACAGAAACAGATTTTGAAGGGTATTTCTGCAATGACTTTTGCTTGATATTATGTATCCGCCAATAAAATTTCAGATGGCTTTAAAAGGTCTGATCTTGGTTACTGGACACCAGCTACTTAACTTGCAGCTGAGTCTACTGCTGAGGTATTCAAAGAGATTGTACCAGGAAACTTTGTTTTTCAGATAGGTGGTACAGATACATGGTTAGCATGAGCAGGGAAGAAAGGCAAGGATAACAGTAATGTTGAATGGACGTCAAAGGATCCAGGACACACAAGTAAACCCTATTACAGAAAGGCCTGCTGCTCAAAGAAGTAAGATAGTTTTCATCCATGTTAAAGTCACAGGAAAATGGGATCTATTAAATAATAAACTGAATTTAATTTGCAGTTGGTGTCTAGTCAGAGGTAATAACACCTTGAAATTTCAAAGTAAGGTCAAAATGTACTTGACTTCTTGTCTTTTAAATTGTTCCTTTTTAGTGACAAAACAATTTAAACTTTAGAAGAGTTAGGCAAACCACTTTAGATCTTGTCTTCACTGACCTAAAGCTATATTTTGTTTTTCTTTTTCCTTTGGGATAAACGGTGAGAGTTACCCTGTGTGTGAGTGAAGATAAAGGACTTCGGTTTTACTATAACATAGATTAGGAAGGTGTGAAGTGCTGAACTTGGTGAATCACTGCCTCACAACATTGCAGTGTCTTCTTTTCACAGTTTTCACCATATTTTTTTCTAAGCACGGTGTATCTCAGAGTTAGTTCCAGTAAAAATTTCATATTCTTTGGTGCTGAAATGACTCTACAGGAACTCAAAGAGGCATGAACGATCTTACCTAATCATCTGAAACTCAGACCTAAAGTGCATTTGGTATTCAAAAGATGTCTGGGGACAACAGAGGTTGTGGCTTCGTCCTAGGGAGTTTTTTACAAGAACAAAAGGATTGTGAACAAAAGACAGCAAAGGCAGATTGAGCAACAGATCAGGGAAACTGCGTGGGCAGGAAATAGGATAAAGACTAATTGTAAGTATCCACATACATGAGCTCTTGGCTGAAATATGCCTGGAGTACAGTATGTTGTTTTGAATATTTAACCATCACCTCTGTTGAAATCTCGAACAATAAAAAATATGCAAAATTTAGATAAAGGCAGATTAAGTTAATTCATTATTGCAGTCTAAAATAATCCATTCATTTCTGTCCTGCAAGGCCTTCCATTTTTTTCTGTGCAAGAAATAAAACAGAGATTAGTATCACTGTAACACTATAAAAGTGTTATGTAAGGTTTTATATTGGTAGACCAGAAATTTCCTTCTTATGGTAATGCTACTTACAACTAACTTCTTAGAGCACATATTTTTCTTCTCTGGAAAGAACTCACCAGAAGAATTTACTCTTAAGTAGTGGATATTTTTTGCAGCATTTAAATATTTCCCTATGAATAAAATAATGAGCCTGCAAAATTCCAGTGTCTGCTTTAGCGTAACTAAATAATTTCAAGAGTCGGGCATCTTTTCTCCATAGGCACAATTCATGAAATCCTTTCCAATAAGAACAGCACTGGACTGTGGTTTCACTTGGCAGCGTAAGCTTAGACCCCGTGTGGTCTATGGGATTCAAGTTTTTCTAATCCTGTGTGTGGTTTCTTTACAGACCCCTGATGGTGAAGCTGATTTTTCCACTGGGATTTACCTACACCCCGCCTGCAGCCTTCACCTCCAGATTTCACTTTGGTGTCCTGGGTCTGAACAAGTCCAGGTTTGCTGCCGCAGCGTGCTGCGTTGCCTTCCATCCCCTGGCGAAACTGTGACTTTTGCTAACATCAAAGCACAGGTGAGCCTGAGTTTCTCTTCAGATTATTCACAGGTTCACACTATTTAGCCACAGTCTGAGATCAGAATGTCCGGCAAAATACAAAGCTAAGAAAATTTCACATGGTGTCTGTTTCTACTGAAAACTACATTTAGCTCTGATAAGGATATAATGAATCAATAGACCTGGGACTTGGGCAACACTACAAATAAACAAATCTGCCCAACATTAATTTTTAATATAAGAACATAAAGAGAACCACCTACTCCGGGTCTTGTAAGCCCACCCTTTCTAGGGGGACAGTGAAGAATCACAGTTTTTAAAAGTGTCCTACTGCTGCCATCTGGCCGCCAGCCTCCCGCTGAGCTGAATTGGCACTTACAGAAGTAGCAGTCAGTCAGGGGACGATCGCCTTCCACAAGTGCTGATTTAGTGCCTTAGGAGACAGATTGGCAGTGACATAAGGTAAAAGGCTCTTCAAAATACAGTGGAAGAAGAGAAGTGAAGGGAGGGGAAAGGAAAGCAGGAGGGAAGGGAGGTAAATGGACCTGCAGAGAGGACACAAGCCAGAGAAAAACAGAAGAGGGTAAGTGAAAGAGGATACGCTGAAAAGAGGAATTTGGGAGGACTTTAGAATTATATCAAAATTATTATAGGTGGGAACAGGGGAAGACAAAGTCTGAATTTCAATTTTCCTCATTTTCTCTGACTATAAAATAGTAATACCTGTATGTTTCCATGAAGTTTTCCAGGCCTGGTTTGCTCTAAGTGCAATATATAATTCTTCTACCCTCATCTTATTCAAATAAATTATTTTGCCTTTAAATAAATACACTGCTTTACATAAACAGTTTTGACATCACTGATTTGCAGTTCCATCATGTGTGTTTTTCAGGGATGAGGGCAGCAGAAAAGCAGTCAGGGTGGCCAAAGCCCAGTATTCAGGTTGTGGCATCCATATACATGTGTCTTTGTGGGAATTAATTCAGTGTTGGCACTTCTACATTCAGATAAGTCAAATGACTTGCCCCAGACAGTGAGGGTGAAGCTGTACATGCATGGAGAGGGCCTCTGAAGTTGTGGGCATTAGGTTCTTGTTGAGTTTAATTTAGGTCACTGGTGAAAGTCATTTACAAGTGTCAACTCTTGAGAGCTGTGAGAAAGCCACCCCACACCGTGACACTGTTAGTTATTTCTTTTAAGAGGAAAAGTCTTATTAAAACAGCAGGAATGCTGCAGTGTAATCAGACGTGGAGTGCATCATGCCTGTGTAGTGTCAGCAGACTTGCTCTTGTGCTGTGCCAGGCATGGCTCTGCCTTCCTTCCCTAGCCCAGTGACGATTCTCTCTGCATGAAGTCTTGTGTCTCACTGAGGGATTGTTGACATTAGGGCACTCAGAACAGTTCAGTTAAAACACAGCAGACCCCTGTGTGAAAGTTCTTTCTTAAAAGTAAAGAGGTTCCAGTTCCCTGCAGAGGAGCTTGAGCCTGTGAGCTTGAAATTGCTGTGCTTCATTCTGAAAAGGTCCAAAAATGTCACTCCTTGGCTTAATAAGCCTTAACTTTTTGGAGACTGTCATATCATAAGAGTTTAAGCAGCAACATTAACATGGGGATTTCCTACCTGCTGTTCCTACCTGCTTATTTCTGGCCAAGACCACAGCATTTTGTCCATTCATCTGTGACACGTGAATAGCTGGGATCAGAACTGACACCTCCTTGCTACAAGCCACAGGCTAGAAAGTGCCATGAACTACATTTCCCTTGATTTTAGATTTTCTTGCACCAGGACTAAATTAAACACTAGGGGAAAAGCATTATCAGTGTTCTTGTCAGGCTTTTGGAGAGAAAAATCGTTCTTATGAAAAAGAACAATGTCACATTCCAGCAAAATTGGTTTTTAGTAGCAAAAGGCAGGACAACTTAAGCTGCCAAGAGCTCCATACTGTTGTGACCAGACTGTTGGTTGTAGAAAAACTAGTTTCCAGCTAACTCGGGTCTCTCTACATAACACTGCAGATTGCAGCATACTTATATCAAGAGCAACTAGTGAAAAGTAGTGTCCTCAAGCCTACCTTTAAATAGCTGTTTACTGTTCTGTCCCATTTTTTTGTTTGCAGTTGTCTAGCTTGGATTAACTCCTTTGGACTTTGGAAAGCTGTAATAATGGTTCTTTGTATGAGCACTTCCAGGTGGTGACTAGAAGAAAATAAGACTTCTAGTCTTATTTTCTTATAATTATGTAACAAGTGATTTAGAGCAATATCTCATAATATAAACAGCTGGCTATGGAAAACAGCCTAAGTATACCCCTTGCAAGAAATCCGCAAACTAAATAACATAAAGTCATATTGGGTTAATAATACTGTGAGCAATTGCCTTGAAGAGAAGAGAGTTTAAGACACATCCTCCTCTGGAGCACTTCGAAATATCTGGCAATAGGCAACTCCCTTCACAATGTTCAAATTTCACAGCGAGGCATGCTATGGTACCCTACAGTTCATGCTCAGGAGCTCATTGTGCTAGATTGTATAAATAAAAAAATACCCCACAGAATAAAAGGGATGCTATTTTGAGATAGACCTTGTGAACTACATTACAATTCATAAATTGCATTTCATTTCACTAGAAAATATTTTTCATAAACAATTGGATCGACCATCATCTTCATTTTTTGTCTAATATTTCCCATTAGATACCTTTCTCTGTCTCCTTATGCCTATGTCTCCATTCGTCTGTATAATTGCCACTACGACCAAAGAAATGTCTGCTATTAATTTTAGGAGGTTTTGGTAAAGATTGCTTTCAGTGGATATTTTGTTGTCATACATGGATTAAAATCTGCCACAGATACATGTGGTTGCAGAAGAGTGAAATGACAACAGGTTACAAATTTCATATCTTTAGTCCCTTAGCTTCTTGGATTTGAACTAAAGACCCAGTGCCGATTTAAAAACTTAGTATTCACCCTTATCGAGAATGCTCTGTGCTCTGTGTCACAGTGCTATGCCATCTAGACAATAATTCTGTGTGCTGATTGTTATTTCAAACACATGCTCTGGGTGACCAGCTATGTGGCAAAACCTATTTAAGAGTAGTGGACTCATCATCATTGTCACGTTACAGTACCTGAAATTGCTTTTATACAGATCTATCCATCTGGTCCTCTGCTTTATTTTATTCTTTGCTTATTTAGATCATAATTACAGTTGTGGGGTATCAGGGTAACTACACTTTGATATTGATCCTATGTGTGACATCTGTTGAGAGTGCCTGATCTGAATATAATTAGGTAGCTTGCTGTGTTTTATTCTGAGTTGGAGAATATTCTTGTGCAAGAACAATTTCGTGTTTATCGGGTGGCTGGTGTTTTAGCTCTGAAAATGGCACTTTCGGGTGGAAACATTAGCTGAAATTATAGTGTTACTTGTACGGTTCTCAATCATTCTGCTTTTACTGACTCTACGGACTATTATGAAATTACAGTTAATTTTGTCTCCTGTCTTTCTAGACTTTAGAAATCTTTATGTCTGGATGCAGAACAGTTTCATTTTGCGTGTTTGAATGCTTCGGCTATGCTCAGCCCCTGAAGAGCCGAGGAGGTATTTTACCATCTTGAAATAAAACCAAATTCAGGCCCAGAAGGGCTAGGGGTAACACTGCAATCATCCAGTCTGATTTCGGCTTTGCAGTCTGCCTTTACTTACTGCACTAATTACCTCAGCAAAGGGAATTCTCCTCTTCCATTTAAGTGGGTAATGCAGTAGCAACTGCATTGTAGCCCAACTGAGTTATCAGCAGAGGGACAGAGATGAGAGGGAAATTCAGTTTTACCCATGTAAGTCTTCTTTCTCACAAAACACTCCTGTGACACAGCTGGCAGGGTCTTACAGAGTTTAAAACAGGTTTCCAGACACCACCAATTAGAGAAAGCCTTCATGGAAATATTTTGTATTAAAACTCCATTCTTCACAACATTTTCTGCAGTGTTCACGACAAAATGTATTACAATTGGATTGTGTTGCTGCAGTTGAAACTGAGAAATTTAAGAAGAGAAAAATAATATATGATATTAACATTGTGGCCCAGAACAGAAAAAACAGGAATTCTTATTTCAGGCCAGCTTTTCTTCTGTTCATCCTTTACTAATGTTCCCACAAATTCATTTTTGTCATTTTTCCTCCTAGAAAAATTTCCTCTGAAATAATTTTAATACACAGACAACATATACATGGCACATGGACCTCACTCTTCTGGTATTAGCTCTAGAGATCAGATGAAAATGCCTGGAAATCACGTGGATCAGAAATGAAAGCGCTACAACACGTTTGCACACCTCTGGCCAAGAATAAGTACATTTTATTGTGGACTCTGGCCCTTTTCAGACAAAGCCTACACTCACGTTACCTATATTATTAGCCTAATTAAAAATAAACCAACCAGACAGACAAAAAACATTGCAAAATCTCTCTGTGATTGCCTTTGAACTGGAGCTATTGTCACGCTGTATGTCTCATATCTAACCATTTACCTTCATTATGGTTGCACCATAGTCATATTCATATTAATAGCTTAGAGAGCTATACGTTATAATAAATGACTGCAGAGTTTACAGCCACAGCTGTTGAATAATGAAGTATTTTTTCGTAGTCAAACTTTGCAGACTTCTGCAAATACATCTAAAAGTTCCCTGATCTATTGGACATTCATAATACACATTTGGTAAGTATCTCACATAAGTTTATTCGGGTTTTGCAAGACATTTGCCTTTCAACTGAGAAATGTAATTAGCACTTAGGAGAAGTGAATGTAGTTCCTAGCTTTCCTGCAGACTGCCTGTGGATGGCAGGAAGAGATGAAGAGCCACATTCAGCTAGCTGTGCCTTAGCTACTGTTGTTCTGCGTACAATGCATTAATGAGAAATTCAAGCCACCTCCTCTCCAGGGTTCCCAGACTTGCTGTACAGTCAAAGAAGAGAGGTAGTTATGACATCTAAGCCAGCTGCTGACAATAGTTGGTCTGCTGACAATAGATTCCCTTTCTTAGGGGGTTTCTTTCTCAAGATGTGCTGTCTGTTCAGGTCAAAAAGATAATGTGCGTGTACAATGCATATGCATTTTGGCCCTCAGCTCTTTGTTGGTTTTGTGTAGTAATTCTTCTACAGCCTGATAATTGACATGCATTTATCACATAAATGTGGAATACAAGTTTAATTCATTTGAAGAAATGTGGAAAAATCTATTTGACAGCACCCCTTTTGATTGCTGTTTTTCATGTCATGAAAATGTGGCAGAGTGTTACTTTTGGTGGATGTTGCATTTTGCAGGAATGTGCCCTTTCTTCAAATGATAACGTTTTATATTTTTCTGTTCCCAGGTCTTGCTTTTTTCTCTTTTGCTGTCTATTAGAGTAAACACATTCAGAACAAGAAGATTAATTGAACACTGGGAAATGTTATAAGTTCTGGCTGATATTTGGCCATTTATCAGTGAGACAAGAGATCGTCTTTTTTAACCTATAAAGGAAAATGATTGATTTGGAAAATGAAACTTCAGTCATCTTTCACTGTTTTAGTTATGCACTGATCCAAAGTCCTCTATTGGATTAAAAATGGCTAAAAGGTTGTTCCTTCCATTTGTCAGATCTTTTGGCATTTGTTGCTTGTTTTTACAAAGTGAAATTGAAGCCTGATGATTGACTGTCCACATCGCTTTTATGCAGTTCAGTTTATTCCAAAAGGGTCAAATTAAGGCAGAATCAGAACAGAAGAGAAACTGGAGGACCAGCCATGCACCTTGGTACCCCTTGCTCACCATTGGGTTGCCTGTCCTTCACCAATGAGGGCAAACCAGATATATTTTATTGGAAACTGCATTCAAGAGTAACCCAATGCAGTTCTAATTAAAGCAATGAAATAAAGTGGGAGCAAACCATAAAAATCCTCAAACTTCAATTGCAGTGAAAAGAGATGCCCACAATAGTGAATTCATTTTACTGTATATTAATAACTCTAATTTCTGAGGATAGAGATGCACAGCACGTAACGCCAGGTGGTTCTTTCTTACTGATTTGTTTTCTTTATTGACTTTAGTGAAGTGGAGGTGGTGTTCATCGCTGCTGTGGGTGGCTTGGACTGACTCACACATCACATCTAAGTTACATGAGATTTTAAATGGATTTAGTTTATTCTTTTTAGGGAAGGCATTTAGAAGGCTGTTGCATGTGTTGAATGGCCCGTATCTTCTTTTTTTGATGTGTTTTATTCCATAGCCAGCAGCAGGTCAGTTCCCCAAATCATGGAAGTTCAGGAGTTGTCCCCATGTCATCTGTTGTCTCCAGGTACTAAAAACTGAAGTGGTGTTTCCTGTGAATTAGGGAGAAGAAAAGAAAAAAAAAAAAGAAAAAAAAAACAGTTAAAATAAGAAGGTTAAGTAATTTAGGCCTGAAATTCTTCACTCAGTAATCTGCAGAATATGCCAGGGAGACACATTTTTCAGCTACTTATCCAGGCTCAGGGGAACAAATACCTTATAACGGGAAAGGCATTAGATTATGACAAATGGAACTGGATAAGTTATGACACGGCCACATGCATTTGAAAGGACAGTAGCATTTAATCTAAAACAGGGCTTCCCCACATATTTGCCTGAATGGCAACATAGTGTGAAAATTTGGAGGGTTGTAAGAAAGAGCTATAAAAACGTGCTGACATAAGACATTTGCTATTTTTCTGGAAGTAGGCGCAAAATTCCCAATGAATAAAATATAAGTAAAATACAGCTTGGTTACTGAAACTGCACTAAAGTGTTTGTAGAATAGAGAATTAAATTTTTCCAGTCTATCAAATTGTCTAATAATAATAGCAGCCGTCTTTTAAATGCTACAAATCAACCTGTCACTTCCTATCATGCAATTTGATTGTTACATTTCCTTTTCTTTAGAACAGCCTCATGGGATTAGGGTGGAACAAGGAGTGTCAATTTATGACAAGAAACATTTCATATTCAAAGTCACAAAACTCACAGTAGGTGATGAGATCTGGAAGAAAGCCATCTGTGGTGTTCCCCATGAGATTAACAAACAGTGGAAATTGGTGGTATTTTCTACATTAAAATTTGTATGGCAAGGACAGTCCATGGTGTTAAAGCAAAATTGGAGTTTTCCAGTAGTTTTATTAAATTGAAACCAACTTCCCTCCCTTCAGTTGTAAAAGAGCCAGAGGGATTTGGGATTATGTCTCTTTTCTACGCATAAGGGCAACTAAAGAGGCAGATACTGTCTTTTAAAGAATATCTGAAGAAATAAGATTAACTTTTAAACATTGTACTTTTGTTCTCTCTTTGATATCACCTTTACATTAGCGTTTTTGAGACCTTCAGCTGAAGAGCATAATTCAGAATCATAAAATAACTTAGGTTAGAAGGAAGCTTTGGAGATCATCTGGTCCAACCTCTTACTTGAAGCAAAGCCAACTTCTAAGTTAGATTGAACTTCAAGGAATCCCTAAATATTTTCAATGGTATATTCAGAAGTTGCTCACCTTTTCCCTTTAAACCAATTTCTACAAAAAGGCAGCTCTGTTTTGCAGCCTTGAAGTAGAAGATCGAAGTAGAAGTGAAAACACCCATATTGTATCAACTTCCTTCAAGCAGCAGATTAAATACTCATATTATATCTATATGTTATTTTCCAGGGAACAGTTCTAAAAATTTACTTAGTTGATTGACCAATTGATTGAAAAAAATCCTATGTAAAAATCCTATAAAGCTGAAGAAAACTAGGAAGGAAATGAGCAGAGTGCTTTCAAGATATTACCATAAGAAATTTTGGCCACCGTCCTTTGCTGCTTTTTACTGCTGATTATTACTTCCTCCACAAGAAATAAACATTATTATAACAGCTCTTTTTGTTATGGGGGTGAGGGAGGAATGTTTGTTTTCCTGCATTTTTTTTTATTTCTGAAGTAGTTACCTTTGTACCACAAGAACAATGTATCTGCAGTTTATTTAAAACATATTGTTTGTTGTTTTTCAAAAATATTATTGAATGAAAATGTCAGTGACCATGAGTTCCACTCTCTACGTATCGAAGTTATTTTAGCTGTGCATTGTTTTGGAAATACGGAAGCCTATTGATTGCATTCAAAATTAAACTCTACTGTGCTGCTGCAAGCATTCAATGAATCACCTGTAATAAATTTGTTTGTAGAACTTGTTTAACTACAGTATCTGAAAAAAAGAAATCAATGCGATGTGCCAGTTGACCTTTATGTTAGCAAACGTAAAAAAGAAATGTTGTTTAGTAACCTTAGTCTTTTTTCAAGTGCTGCAACTATTTTTGAACACCAAAATGCAAAAAAAAATTCTCCGACATCTCAGCTGCTGTAAAACAAGAAAGTCCTATTCAGTTCACTGACTCACAACCCTCAGAGACTAAAGCTTCTTACCTAGGCTGAGAATTTTGGGGTTGGGTTTGGGTTTTTGGTATACCCTGTGTTTAAGGAAAACCACGTTTATTGTGACAGTTAAATGTTTTTTATGGATTTTACAGACATTACAGCTAATCGACGTTCTGTGATTATGAACTAGTCTTTCACATCTGAGTCTTTTCTTTTCCCAGAGGTTGAGGTTCAAGTAAATACACCTAAGAAAGGGATATGTGAGAGTGTGTTACAGGATGCATACTTCAGACAGATGGGTTAAAAATGAAACTCTTTTGAAGTTACAACGCTAACTGCAAAACTCCACTGCTTCTCAATAGTCCTCTTCAATGTTGTGTACAAGTAGCCATGAAAACACTTTAGAACAGTAAAAGCTTAGTATTTATTAAATGCAATGTGTTGGCAAGCTGATTTTTACCCTGCACTCAGTTCACGTCCACCAGTCAAACAAGTCTCTTTGTACAGATAGCGTGCAAGTCTAGCTGTTTCAAAAAGCACAAAAAGGACATTTTTAAGAGAAGAATGTACAGAAGAAAAAGTATGAGGTATTCTAACTGTTTAGAGGAATACACACGGTGTGTACGATAAATAAAAGGACTTGTTTGTGAAATGTAAACGGTCTGAATACTTGTCTGCATGTGTCTGCGAATGTCTCAAGAGCATGTGGATGATACAAACAGAGAAGGACAAATTTGGATGACAATCTATGATTCGGTAAGCAAGCTGCACCAAGCTAGAAGAACGTTTGGGCCATTGCTAAGTGCGGTTTTATGTAAAATGGGCATCCTTTCTGCAGCAATAAATTTACGAGAGTCTGAGTTTCCATGCTGGCTTTCTGAAGCCTGTGATTGTCTATTAAATTTTAACACAGAAATGAAGCATAAACCTACTAATATGATCCCGCAGGTAGTTCAAATGCAGCATGCTGACATAAATGCCATGCCTACCAAAATCGAAAGTGATAGGCTGCATATTGCGACCTGTGATCCCCTCACCAGACCTCCCTCACTCCTGCGCTGCTCTGAGCCTAACCTGAGGTAATTCCCCTGAAATCCATGAAGCTGATGCTGTGACAGAGATGGCTGGTGCATGACCAACCTGTCTCACCCATTTTTCTGCACAGGAGCAGATGAAATGCTGGAAATCTCAGACTAGATCCACAAGGGGATTGCTAAAAATCCTGACAGAAGCGCAGAAAGATTCAGTCAGGGACTTGAAGACATGGCATGCCTCATCTGCCCACACTACTTCTTTGCAAACGTCTGTCTAATTTGTTATAAATATTTGTACATTTCTTCTTCCTTCGATGTCCAAGCTGATAGACTACACAGTGAACAGGGCAACTCATTTTGCCAGTAAGGATAAGACCCTGCCAGAGGGGCCATTCCAGCCAGCCCATGTTGAACCACCTACCGCTACTGAACGTTGCAAAATGCTTCATCTCCTGGAATACATTTCTCCTAGTGAGAAATACAAACTCCTTTCCATGGGTGAAGGAGGCTGATTACCTGAAATCAATTAGTCAGTGCTGCATTATTTTATGTTACCAAGCCTCTATGTGTTTTATGAGACGGAGATATCCATCCCAAACCAATTTATATCCTAGTGACAGAAGGTGGCTGAAGGCATCTCACATCTTAAGTGAGTGCAGTAATCACTACAACCATTATAGCTTCTGTTGTAGTAGGCAACACAAACAGGTCCCTTGATGGCCAGTCTCACTAACTGGGGTCAGATCCCAGCCTGGCACAGTCAGGACTTTTGTGTTTGTACACTTGCCCCATGGGGAACACCTGTGTCCCCCCAGGTCTAAAAACCTACTGGAGATTCTGCGAATTTAAATGTTATACTTAGGCAGCTAGTGACAATTTGATTATTTGTAACATTAACAACATGTCATGTTTAATTTTCCAGTTGTGTGTATATACATTGAGTTCTGATACAGCAGATATTTTAATGAGTTGGAGAACTACCAATTATATCAATTAGTCCCACAAAAGGAACAGCACTCAGAACACCGTTCTCTTTTAAATCACTGCCCCAGATAGCCATAATTTTCTGCAATGAAATGGGACAGTATAGAATAGCCTGCAAACCACACCTCTGAAAAAGCTGTTTCTGTTGTACAGGATAGCCTCACCACCTGTGCAAGGAGACAAAGCTTTTGCAAATTCATCTTTCTTTTTAAAACACAATTATATCTGTACACATTTTTTTCTATTACTTTGCTTCACTCCTGTTTAAACTGTCAATGATTTCCTCAGCCAGGAACTGTGAGCCAGATTATAAAGAATATTCACCAGTGCAGAAAGTCACTCTCAACATCAGGCTGTAAGTGGCAAAATGGGGCTCTGCACGGGGAGCACTTGTGAAAGATCATTTTGCCTTATTCACTCTGTGTAAGACAAGAAGACAGACAGTTTAATTAAGAGGAAAAAGGATTTAGGCTAAATATTAGGGAGAAAAGAAGTGCTAGCGTGGAGAAACACTGGGAGGAAGACCAAGAAATAATCAGGCCAGGACAGCAGATGCAAGAGACAACATTTTCACTGCTTTTAGTGCCAAATTTTAAGGAGGGAGAAAAAACAAACCCATCCTGAGAAACTTTCAACTTTACTTAAGTACTGCAATAGCACATTTTTAGGCTGTACAGTCATTTGTTTGAAGTCAGCAGGCAAAGTAGGTGACATCACGGATTGTGATGCAGTTCTGTATGACAATTTATTGGGAATTTAAGCTCTGGGCATGGATATGGTGTTTATTTTCTCCATTTTAGGTGTTCATGAAAGCATTAAGAGCTATCCTTTTATATTTATGTATTACTGAAATATTGTTTTGGTTTTTAAAAGCTATTCAGACTTTATTAATATACCTAGAAACTGAGGGGGATGGGAAGAGCATTGTATGGATTTACGTTCAAGTCTACTCGGAGCTAATCTCAGAAATCCTTATGCCCTCTCCAGTGGCACAAACCAGCTGTAAACTAGCTTAACCAGCCTTTTGAGAATGTCATTACACAAGAGATTTGTCAAACAGGCAGTAGAGAGCTGACACAGCAACTCTTACAAAAAATGCCTTCCTAAGCTTTCAGTGTCTAAGATGTTTCCAGGCCGTCTTTACATAAAAGGAATTTCAGCTTCTAGGTGTGTCTGACACCTGAAATAAACTAAAGCAACATTTAATTTGCTCCAAATGACCAGGGATAAAAAAAAAACCCTATGAGCAGTGAGGCAAAACTGCGATTTTGAGGCATTCCAAGACCATGTGGGAATCAATCAACAAATACAAGAAACAAAAAACATACAGCGTTTTAAAATAACATTATTTCTGAATTCATTTTCACATGTGAAGAGCAGAGAATGGACACTAACATATGGCACCTGTGCAGAGGTGGAGGCAGACACTGTGATTTTGAATGTGTAGTTTCAACTGTGTGACCACAATATAGCTATTTATGTCCACCTTAAAAACTTTTACTGTTCTCATCGCTACTGCAACGCTGACCCTTAACATAAGTCCCATGTTTAATTTGTCAGTGAAAGCAGTTCTTTCCTTACATTGTTCTGAAAAGAAAAGCCATCAGTATCAATTTAAGAGAACATTAACAAACATAAGAACAAAATATAATAATTATATAATTTGTTCTCCTGAGGACAGTAGTAAAGGAAAGGGGAACAATCTGTTCAGGAGAGATCTTGCTGATAAATGGAACTACTGCAACTCAGCAATTCCTGTTTTAGCACATAATGATTTACTGTGTTTTATTTTAGGAAGCTACAATTTCTTGTAAAATCTGTCCAAATCTGTCCAACATCCTGTTTTCTTCAGGCTAGACAATCTCGACAAATTTGATACAAGAAAAAAAAAAACAACAAAATAAAACACACATGCAGCATATGAGTCAGAATTTAACAGTATGTTTAAACAGGTAAAGGTGGGAACGTCCTGACACAGCTCCAACTATCTCTGCAGTATGCGGGTGGAAGTAATTAATGAAAACAATCTCAGCATGAAGAGCAAGACTCCACCTCCTTCTTTAAAGCTCCTGATAAATTATTCCCTATTTTCCTTCCATTATTCTGCTTTGTTTTTCTAGGACTTGGATGGTAACATGTTTTTACCACTGATTGTTGAAACTATTTATGATATGCTTACCTCAAGTACTATAACATTTGGCTGAACTACAGGCTTGCTGCTGCTTATAATGCTTAATTGTAATGCTCTGCTGGTTGTTCATAAAAGTACTTAATTAGGAGATAGGTTAAATCCATTTTAGTACAAATTGCTGGTCAAGAAAATACGTGCCTCAACCTTTTTAGTTGCTCTCCATCCCGTTGCTGGAACTGCCTTTTCAGAAGAGAGAGGGAAAGCAATGCATAGAAAGTGATTTTTCACCTCAATACAGAGGCTTTGAACTTAAGCTTCAAAGTCTGTGCCTCCGCTAGGAAGTAATAATAGCCTTCTTTTTTTATAGTGCTATTTAGGAGCTGCTCTGAAAGCACAGTACAACAGAAGACAGTATTGTTAGTCCCAGCAGAAAGATAAAGCATCTGAGGCACACAAAAAAAAAAATAAAGAAAAGAAAAAAGAAATAACTTGTCCAGTAGCACCTACTAAGTTAGTCCCAGAAGATTTATCAGATAATGGTCCTTAACTCCCCAGCTCCAGCACACTGCTTACCTGCTAAACACACTGCACATTACTGAGATGCAATCACTATTCCGCTGAAAAACTTGAGTGAGGACAAAGTATGTGGGTATAAAAAAGACATCCTCTGGCCTTGGGTTATTGCTGCAGAAATGTTTGTTTATATACCAGGCTGGTCAACTTGTTGTAAAATCCTAGTGGAGAAAATACACAAGTAGTTTGCACTTCATCGTAACTGTACACCTTTAAATCCAAACACTTAAGAAAGTCTTGAGTAGCTGCAGCTTAGTAAACTATCTGTATGTTGCCTACTAAGAGCATTCTCCATTAAGAATTTGAGTTTATGGAAACTAGAATTTGTTTAGTAACTGGTATATTAAAAATCATTTTTGTTTTTCATTAAATCAAAACTCTAAATTCTAAAAAAAGTCTAGAATACAGCCAATTGATGAAAACCTAAACCCACTACTTGGGCATATCACAATTGGTCAACAATTTTGAAAAGGTGAAATTACTGCTTGCTTTGCTTGACACTCAGTGTTAGCTCCCCTCATCTGTGGCACAGCCTTCTAGAACCACTGAAAACATATTTTAAAAGCAGGAATGCAGAGAAGTGATTTTTACACAACACAGTGGCTTTGAACTTAGGCCCCATGATGTGTTACCCCACTTCAAATGATAATTTTACCATCATTCAGTTAGCAACTTAGAAACTCTGGAGAGTGCAGGAGAAATATGAAAAACTGAAAATAAAGAGATAAATCAATTTCAAATGGGAGTCCTAAAGCATGTACCGTGCTAAGGCACAAGGCATGACCTGCAAAAGGCACATGGCTGAAGGAAAGCCAGCTCTGTAATGATTTCTAAAGCCAGTACAAAAGAGGGTGAGGTTAAAGTCTTTTCTTTTTCTGTTTTTTTCCATTCAATTTATTTGCTATTTTCCTGCAATATGTTATGAAAGCAACAACACTGGAAAAATGTGAATGCAAAGGTTATGTACCCTGCATTCCGTGCTTCTTAAATTCCAATAACCATCTTGCTATACTTATAAAATGTGTACCTCCGGTCCTAACTGGACAGTTCTATCCTTAAATTAAATTAGCGATGGAGAACCACAAACTGATATATAGAGCAATAAAAAAATTGAAATGTCCTTTCAAGTTGCTGAGCTGTAAACCAAACGCAATAAACTTGGAAAAGACCTAAGGATCACTGCAGATGGCAGGACAGAAGAAGAAGAAAGGACAGACTGTAACACTGTGGATTTCTCTGTTTATTAGTGGCACAATAATGCTCTCTAAGGCTTTAAATCACTAATCTGTAATCATTCTCTGACAAAAGTGGAAGCTACCAGTCGATATTTGGTGCACTTGTGGAAAAAAAGAATTCTACAGTCAATATACATATATCTGTATTTGAAAGATAATTTAATGTAACACCCTAATTTAATCTGAATAATGATAGCTGAACAACTTTGTTGTTCATGTTCATATTTTAGAACAAGTGAAATGAATTTCCAAAATGGTTTAAACTAAGCAGGAACAAATCACTTTTCTTCCTGAATAAGACTGGTCACACAATGAGGACGGCAATACCTTATTCAGTAAAAACTAAACCAAGAACGACTTGATATATATATAGACTAAACCTTGATCTGGTAGCTCTTTTTTCCTACAATCCATTTCTGTAAGAGACATTAACCTTGGCAACTTTCAGTCCCTGAGGAAAGCTATTGTCATTCCAGTAAGTACTTTTAAATTATTTTATTCCCATTTAACCATAAACTAAACTATAAATACACAATTAAGTATTAACACCACCATTCATTAGCCGTGACATACAAGCCTGGCATGCTATTGTGAGAAGCACTCAGCATTACTGTCTATTTGGACAAAAAAACCCTTCTACATCTTTTAAGTGGAAATATTTGTGGTACAAAAGCTAACAAGTCGTATGTAAAACTATAGGTGACACCAGCACTAGAACTGAGGCTTCGAATAGTTTTAGATTGATAAGATTAAAAGGGTTAGTATTCTTTTTGGGGGTGAAAAACAACCCACTTTCTCTGAGACGTAGCTGATATCCAAGTGAGTTTTGTCTTTCATCTGAAGATAACTACTGTCTGGTTTGGGTTTTTTTTGTTATTGCTTTAATAGAAAAGAAAAAAAATAAATATGAAAAGTTCTGCTGCTATTGTTTCCTAATGTTAAAGAAAAAAACAGTTTTAATTAGGTTCTACTACTCTGGTAAATTACTAGATAAGCAGCCAAACAGTTTCAGTTAGAGAAAAATTGCTTGGGGATTAAGTTAGGTGACAAATGTACTGCTGTTACATCCTATATCTCTAGTACAGCTGTCCCAGACCTCCTGCACGACCTTCTGCATAATCTCGTTGGCTGCAATGTACACTATCTGTGGGGAACAGGATGAAGCTTCAAGAGTGAGATCTCCACATCTAACTACTTAGAAAGCATGTGTCAGTCACAGGTGCTGATGAACGTAAGACTGGGCTGGCTTTTTAAAACTTTGATAACCCATGCAGAATTCCTAGGATGCTGAAATACCATCTACAGAGGGATGTGGTCCACAAGCAGTTTTCTTCCTTTCCTAAAATGTTTCTGGAGTGCCACATAAATAGAGCCTTGACTGCAGAAATCATTGTGTTGGGAAAGAAAATGTCAGGACTCTGGTCTTACAAGGACTACGGGTGATATATGCACTGATTCCATTTCTTGAATGAATCCCAGCATAAGGAACAGCTCTGTCTACAGAAAAGGGATCTGCAGATTCACCCCTGTCCACCTTGTTGTTAACTTGATTGGCTACAAACACGAAGTTTTGTACTGCTGCGGTCATGAAGGTAGGGCTTGTTCAGAGGTCATTCTGTGAGATGAATTTACACAGTGTACTTCCTCCAGAGGAGAAAATTAAGAGCACTCTTAGCTGGTTGCTAGTATGGCTTGCAAAACACAGAATGGATGCTAAACAGTAATTACCACTGAGCCAGAGTTTTAGTTTGGGGACATAACACCGAGAAAGCTTTTAAGAATGAATAGTGTTTGGAACCTATTTTTAAAGATGTTTGAAAGGCCATTTACGGCAATAATAACCATAAATTGAGGAGGAAGGGAGGAGATTATACTTCACACTGGCTCCAACCTTTCCCACATAACATAATCTGTAGGAAATAACCATCAGAAGTCCTGTAAAATCTTTAACAGAGCCAGACACTGGTCTGCTGAGTAATACCTAGTTAAGGATGCTATTATGCCCAAAGAATGTGAAGCAACTATCCATGAATGCCTCCAAATGCAGGAGGTGCAATACTGGCCCCATTAAAGGTAATGGGGTTTTTGTCTCTGCCTTCAGCAGGGTACAGATTTTGTTCCAAGAATGATTCTGTTCTCAGCTTCTAATGTGGACTGCAGTATCGCTATCTGCTCTTTTTTTTTTCTCTTCTGCCTGCTTCCTACATGGACCTGCTACAATTTCTCTTCCCGTCAGGCATGTACTGTATGAAACACAGGAACTCATGAAACCATCCAATCCATCATTTAAAAAAAAAAAGAAGCGTTCTTAATTTTTTTCCGTGATGAATCGTTGAGCTTGCTGGGTTTTCACCAACAGTGTACTGGATTTCCAGCTAGCATTGTTTCCTTTCAGTATTTATAAGCAAAGTATCCGTACCAGGTTAACCCTGTAATGGGAAATCATATTTCACTTTTGCTTAAGGAAGAGTACTTACAACAATTACATATCCGAAACGTGATGGCCACCTGCCATAATATTAGCTACACCATTCTGCTACAGACTTGCTGCTTTAGTCCTTCATGGATCACATTTATTGTCTACTCCTTATTAATAATGCAGAAAGCTAAAGCGACGAACCAGGGCAAGCAAACTGTTTACTGGTAATAGATTTTTCTCCTAATGAGGATCCTGCAGTTATAAGCAAAACTAAACAATGGCCTGTGGAAGCACTCCCTTCCCATTCAACATTGGATACCAAACTCAAGTTCACTGATATAATCCTGAGAGCTTTTTAAAACTGGGCACTTATATCAAGTTTAGCTTGTTCAAAAAATTGTTTAAAGCACTAATCAGAAATATTTTACTACAGAATTTCCACATTTCATTTGGCAATGTAAGAGCTTTGCTCAAATATTAAGAATGATTTCTTAAACTGGCATAATTTTTGCATGAATAATTTTAAAACTGTGAGCAAGCATTGAGCTATCAGTTTTCTACTTCTGCAAAACAGATATTGGGATATTTCTGATCCTGGCTTGCATGAATATGCCAGAATACCAGTAAAATCCCAGCCTGATTTCTATCAATGTCTGTTTCTTTGAAACAAGTAATATACAATATGATATAAAAATAATCATGTGGCACTGGCTCTTAAAAAAGTCATAAATATTAGCTTTTCTTAGTTATTTTAACAATAAAATATTTTTCTTGTGTATACTACAGTTTAAACAGTATGTGGCATGAAGTACAGAAAGGAAAGAATGATACGAATGGCAAGAATGAAACCTCCCTTTCCCTAAGAATTGTTTTAAAAGCTACATCAATTCATAGTTTTGATTCCGTAGAATGATCACTCTTTATCTTCTGTTTTTACAGCTATAATACCTATAGGTCAAATCAGAGATTGGGCTGTGTTGGGCAACATATTTTATAAACAAATGGAACCATGACAGATCTATCTCAAGAATCTCACCATTTTAAACCTTGACAGCAGGCAATAGAATGATGGCTCTAGTAGTCAAAAAGCTGTATGTAACCAGTAGCCCACAGTGTTATTTGAAAGCTATCATCTCAGCAAAGGCTGCAGAAAAGCCCATGCGTCATCTTTTACACAAATGTATCTCAGATTTGTAAAAGCTGCAAAACATTTAGAAGAAATTAATATTTTGAAATCAAGAAGTTTAATAAAACTATGTTTTCAGTCATCAGGAGACTTTTAGACTTTCATGCAGGACACAACAAGCACTCTGTCAGCAGAACCGCGACAGACACATATATATGCCTAATAAGACACAAAGACAAAACAAGTCAGAAGGAAAATACAGTGAGAAACCAATGTATCCAGAAAGTATGCAACCATCAAGCGGTTTGGATTCTCTCAGATTTGATCTAGAAGCCTTTCAAATTTTGGCAGTTTTGATCTACAGTTCAGTGATCATTCTGCAATTCTCAGACATGAATAGACACAACTGCCAGCATGAAGTTAATCTGTCACCACTGCAGAACCTAATGAAAGACCCCCCTGAATCAAGTCCAACATAATTTTTACAGTAAAATTACAAGCAAGTTAAAACTTCCTCTTTCTGTGCCAGGAAGGGAAATTATACGGGTTGCCTTGCTTAACTTATTTATCTTTAGAACAGCTTAGAATAACCATTGAAGTGTCACAGCCAGTAGAGAAAATTAAAATTCTGTCTCCACTTTCCAGTTTTCAGGTACTGAATTTTTAGAAATGCTCCAATTTTTTAAGTTGTCAGCAAATTCCCTTCAGGTGCATATAAATCTTCATTTCTAAGTTGAAGAAAGGAAACAGCAGGAATTGCTAGCAAATCATCTGAATAAAGCTTTTGTCTTGCTAAATAGATGAAGATGATATACTATGAATCAACGTATCTTTGAACAAGTAATCCAACGAAAGAGTCCCAGGGCTAAAACAGTTCTTTGGGAAGAATAAGAAAAATACCACTTGTCCATGCAGGATATAACTAATAAGGATGAAGAACAAAAAACACTTTTAATCACACCTACTGTAACAAAACACTTTTGGGGAGCTGCTTTGACTTCATACAGTGACGAAAAGTATAATCAATGTGTAAGTCTTGATTTTCAACATTTAAAGGACCCCATAAATCACAGTGCACTGTGCTTAAGCTTTTTTTCCAATCGTCCTCTCATGGGGGATGTTAGCTGAGTGAGTCACAACAGTATATTGTAATTGTACTATTACAAATTGCCATATCTTCAACTTTGACACTCTATCAGTTCCCTGCAATGGGTAAAATTGAAGCTTAATAGCCCAGTATTTGAACGAAGAATCCACAGCCTTGTCATTATGGTGGGCACAATAGCAAGCCTCATTGGAATTGGCTATCCAAGCCATGAGGATGCTTGGAGTTAATTACATCACCTTAGACAATAATTTGCTCTTTGTGGTGGTAGTTATCTCTTTCCACAGTTGGTTCTCTTTTTTGTTGTTTTGTGATGTCCCATTAATCACAGCTGCATTTACTCTGTGTCATGTGATTCATCATCCTTTATCCCGGCAGTTGTTCCCATCCTTTTGGACTCAGATAAACTGCTAATTTAAGCGGGTGATGTCCAACCTTGAATATCACAATGGCTTGTACCACACTGCTGAGGATCAACTACTACATTGACACAACCCAAGATTTTTAGCCACTCTAATTACTGTACAGCTCCTGCTCATATGTTGGGGTAGAGATCACATTCATCTCAAATGAGTGGATAGCTTTTTTGATGTGGGCTTGACATGACAGGGCATAAAAATATGCATAGGTTTTTCTAATGTGAGAGAACGCTACTCCTTTTCATCTCTCTTTCCCTTCCCTGTCTTTAAGTCTTTCAAGTTTCTTCATAACATGACATGAAGCTGACTATATTTAGAGGTCTGTGGAGAGGTGAGAGGAAGGAAGAAAGTTTTTGCTATTTCACTGTTTTTCCAAGCATTTTCCCCACTGTCTTCAGTCACCTTCCTCTATGACATGTAATACAGCCACAGGGGAAAGAAATATTTACATAAAATTAAAATGCAACATAAAGTAGGTATGATATCTAACACCATAATTTGGCAAATAAAAGTATTTCTTATAACAATATCCCTTGATTTCTGTTGGTTTGGTTTGGGTTTTTTTGTTTGTTTTTTTTTTAAGGGTTTTCCTATAATTTTATTCATTTATACTATTTTTAAAAGACAAGCAACAACAGACTGTTCATTCAGTAGGAACTAATAACTTGTCAGTGTGATGTGTATGAGAAGAGTGTATCAAAATACTAGAGAAAAGTACTGTTAGATACTTTTTTTTCCTTGAGAAAATGCATGAGGACAGGTGTAAGACACTGTGACTCACCCTTGCCTATCGGGTGAAAATTGTAGCTTATAATGGCATTTACAACAGCCTGAACAATGCAATACATTTCTATGCAGGCAACAAAAGTTTTTCTTCACAAGTTACTGCAGTCTGTTGTCTGCAACAGGTGGACGAGTAGGTAAGAGACAACAGCAGAAAGCATGATGCTGGGCTGATGTTATGGCACTCACGGTAAAGCATGATTACCAAACTCTCTGTTGATGTGGTGTTACAAATGGCTTCCAGCTAAACCTTCCTCTGAGTTACGCAAAGGAGTGTGGCAGCAGGGAGAGGAAGAGCTGACAGAACTGAAGAAATGCCTGTTCGTTACCAGAGCTTGGTGGAGCACATGGCATATCATGTGTGGTGGCAACCCTGTTCAGCTACATCAAAGCCCAAACTGGAAGGGATTCAGTTAGAAGCAAGCTGACAGACCTGTAGCCCCATACCTGTCTGTGAAGCTTAAATAAATGATATGGCAGAATACCGTTACACTCGCTGGGTCTAAAGCAAGAGTTCATGCCACCGTCAGCCACATTTGCTCCACTCCTTCTGCCCTACATCACTGTTTTTGCTAGAGAAAGACCTCAATTTTCACCAAAGACAGACATTTAAGGATTAAAAATTCAGTATGCTATTTTCTGGTAGAAACGCTAATCAAACAAGTGAAAGAGTTGTATTCTATACAGAATGAACACTTGAACACTTGAATGAACACATGAACACTTTTTTCTTGTCTAATTAAGTTTAAAGTGTGGCAACAGTGTGTGTTAATTAGGTTTTGATGAGCCTGCTTGATGAGACATTTCTGGTCCAACTTGGGCATCTTAACAGATGCATTAGGCAGAGTATATTTTCTTCAGATCTCTAAAGCATGTAAGTCAGCATAGAATCATAGAATCATAGAATTGTCTAGGTTGGAAGAGACCCTTGGGATGATCGAGTCCAACCATCTACCCTACTCTACAAAGTTCTCCCCTACACCATATCCCCCAACACCACATCTAAACGTCTCTTAAACACATCCAGGGATGGTGACTCAACCACCTCCCTGGGCAGTCTATTCCAATGCCCAACCACCCTTTCTGTGAAAAATTCTTTCCTAATGTTCAGTCTAAACCCACCCTGTTGGAGCTTGAAGCCATTCCCTCTTGTTCTGTCATTAATTACCTGTGAGAAGAGGCCAGCACCAACCTCTCTACAGTGTCCTTTCAAATAGTTGTAGAGAGTGATGAGGTCTCCCCTCAGCCTCCTCTTCCTCAAACTAAACAGTCCCAGCTCCTTCAACCGCTCTTCATACGATTTGTCTGCTAGGCCCTTCACCAGTTTCGTGCCCTCCTCTGCGCTTGCTCCAGCACCTCGGTATCTCTCTTGTATTGCGGTGCCCAAAACTGGACACAATACTCGAGGTGTGGCCTCACCAGTGCTGAGTACAGGGGCACAATCACCTCCCTGCTTCTGCTGGCCATGCTATTTCTAATACAAGCCAGGATGCCGTTGGCTTTCTTGGTCACCTGGGCACACTGCATGTTAGCTAATGTAAGCTAACACCAGATATTTAAAGTCCAGTCAAGGCAAGACTTTAGAAACAGGTCTTACTGCTGCTTAAACCCACGTTTTGAAAATGTTTGTTTGTTTTGTTTTTACTGTTCCTTGGAAGACACCTTAAATCTCAGCTAAACCAGCATATTTCTAATGGTCATCAAAATGACTGAATTCCCACAGAGGCCAAAGTTTTCACCATTTGATGATTCACTCACTTAAGGAACAAGTTAATAGCCTGTTAGAGAATCCTTTTTTACCCCTTTGGTGACTTTTTATGTGGGCAATGTGCCCAGTGCTACATCACTCATAAAACTTTCATGCTGTAAGCAGCCACGCTTTGCAATGAAGTATCTCGTTAGGGGATTACTTACACCTCAAGAAATTACATTCAAATGATTAGCTAACTGTACCTTTGGGAGGAAATATTAAATGAAAGAATGGGATCACTTAAAGAGAAAACCAGTTCCTCACTATAGTATCACCTGTACTGACAAACACTGATTCAGAAATATGTTCTTTGTACAGGGTATGCGCTCTGCATGCATAATCTGCTACAGTTTTGTCAAAAGCTATATCGTATCTTCATAAAATATTAGTTTAGATTACTTCTCTGTGAATAAGGCATGCTGTTCCACCTACCTTATCAAACCCCGAGGGCAGAGAAACAACACACTTTTAGGCATGAAATTCCCCCTTTCAGTTCTCCAGTCCACTGCAGACTGACAGAACCACAGGAGCTAATGCCACGGTTTTCTGTTCCCTGCTAACCTCTTGACTGAATCACTTCTGATCAGATGCCTCCTTAGAGCAAGGACATTTTCCCTGCTATTTTACCATATGATACAATAAAGGCAGAATATTTTATATGGGAAGTGTCACAGAACTGATCTCAGGCAATGGCACTTCAGAGTGCCATCATCCACATCAACACTTTCCTCTGAGACTTTGAGAGCTCCTCCAAAGGCACCTGGGAGATGCAGGGGAGACTATGACAAAGGCACTTCAGCATTACCTCTTCCAGATGGAACAGCCAGACTGCCATTAGTCTACCACTCCATTTAGTTTCAGAGGCTGTAAGTAATCTTTATTTTATTTTTTTAAGGTCCTGCAGCTTCTGCTTTTGTTGGAAATCCTTGCTGAAATAATCTTCAAGTTCCCTGGCACATGCACGAGAACTTTGGCCTTGTGTGCAAGGACTTCCTGTGCTTAAGATGCCCTTCATGGGGTGCCCTGAAATCCTGCTTGAGCTCCCATAGGAACAATTTGGAAAAGCTCCTGCATTTTATGACAATGTGGCACAGCTGCCAATAGTTCTGAACAAATCACCAAGGCAGATAATAGCAAAGGTTCCTCCTGTAATCAAGTCTCTCACGCACATTCACTTTTAAAAGGCTTATGCTGACTTAGAAATTTCTGTTCTAATTTTTCTGTATCTCAGCTTCCTTATGTTTAAAGAGGATATATACAGATGCAAAATGTTAAGTAAGGACTAGTTATTACCTTTCTTTGTATTAGAGCTAATAAGAAGTACCACCTTTATATGACAAATTTTTCATAGGTTCATTATTTGCACAAAAGACTAAAACTGAAGTATACAAACATTTAATTAGTTATTTCTGTGAAAATTCCATTATATTATTTTCTAATTCTAGCTACAATTATGAAGAAAAGAATCAAAACATGTAAAAGGAAGAATTTTAGTTCATATCATAGACTAGGTAAGGTTTGATTTTATATCACGTCTTCCACTAGTTAAACAGGATGCCTGACCCTAATTACAAGTATAGAGGATTAATCACAAATGCTAAGCATCCTCCTAAAACACACACACATCCCTGCACCTGCAAGTTGCTGTACAATTGATCAAAAGAAACAGGTGCATTTCAAGACACTTTCCTGCACCGTGGACACCTGGCAATGCTCCACGATTAACATGAAATTTCTACATGAGACCTCTTTTTTTAAGAGCTGTGTCATTGGCAAATTAGAAATTCATGTCAAAAGTCAAGGACAACATAATATAAATTGACAACAGTCTCCATCATGATTGCTGCTCATTAATTTGCATAATTTGTTTATTTTTTAGTGTGTGTTTGTTTTTTAGAATGTCTATTCAAGCCAAACCCTTGAGGCATCAACAGTAATAGTCTAATCTCTCCAAGGACATGATTTATACTCCTAAAGTCTCACAGTGAATAGCAGTATGAAACCAACTAAATTAGATGTGCACTGGAGTTCCCAGGACTGATTTAGGCTATACGCAAGCCTAGGTAACTGGCAACTGCCCAATTTACATGTATTTCCTTTATTAATAGTATATATATTAAAAAAAAAAAAAAAGCTGCTGCCAACAAAATCACACTGAGAGAAATTTAAATTAATACATTAATATCCCCCTGTACTCGGCACTGGTGAGACCCCACCTCGAATACTGTGTTCAGTTCTGGTCCCCTCACTACAAGAAAGACACTGAGGTGCTGGAGCGCGTCCAGAGAAGGGCAACGAAGCTGGTGAGGGGTCTGGGGGACAAGTCTTATGAGGAGCGGCTGAGGGAACTGGGGCTGTTTAGCCTGGAGAAGAGGAGGCTGAGGGGAGACCTCATCACTCCCTACAAGTACCTGAAAGGAGGTTGTAGAGAGATGGGGACTGACCTCTTCTCCCTAGTGACAAGTGAGAGGACGAGAGGAAATGGGTTCAAGTTAAGCCAGGGGAGGTTTAGGTTGGATATTAGGAAAAATTTTTTCACTGAAAGGGTTATCCAGCATTGGAATAGGCTGCCCAGGGAGGTGGTGGATTCGCCATCCCTGGAGGGGTTTAAAAAAATGGGTAGACGTGGTACTTGGTGATATGGTTTAGAAGTGGTTTTGTCAGGTTAGGTTAATGGTTGGACTCGATGATCTTAAAGGTCCCTTCCAACCTTAACGATTCTATGATTCTGTGATTACTGACAATGGGTCAAAGGGATACAGGCTTATAAATCCAATCAATTTATGCATTTAGGAATTGATTCTTAGAACTGTTTTCTATAATCCAGACAAACAGGAAAGCACACATTTAATTGAAAGGAATGGCATACTCCTGCTACCATGAAAGTCAGGGGACAACTCCCAGTGTTAAATCACAAACCTTCGGTGTTCTGCATAGTCAGGTCCAGGGTGCTTAGCATCTTGCAGAAGAGAGCCCTTGATTACTGTTTTTCTTTTCTCTCCAAATATTGACACAAGGAAAAGTCAAGACATCATTATAAGGTCAATGTATTCTTGTTGGTAATGCCATTAGTAAAAGAAAAAGAAAAAAACAGTTTAGATTACATCACATAGCAGTCGTGCTATTTCACAGCAGCAACAATTTGGTCACTTGAGACCCACTTTTACTATAGGGCTTTTCATTTTGGGATTGGTTAAGATATTTTGTGCTTCACAGCTGTCTCTCAATCAATCAGAAAGTATGTTGTATTTCCATCCTCTGAGATCCTTAAATTTTGATACTAACAGACATATTGATATATACTTTATAATTTTCATGTGTTATTCATCTATTAATCCCAAGATGCAGACACTTGGAGGGAGATGGATACTGACTTCAAAATAAAATTACTGCAAATTTTGTTTCATTTTTCAGTTATGGCGAAGAAAATATATTCTGCCAAGTTAGCTAAAAGTTGGCAATATCGTAAGAACTCACTGTGTGCAGCTACTGTAAATGTGGAATATATGAACTTAGATGCAGATGGCATTGTACTGTAACTCCTTTCAGTCTTCTGATAATGATATATACTACTCTGCTGCTTACTTATTTTTCTTTACATCCAATGACAACAGATATGACTGAATTATGCATTTTTAACATATTGCCTGCATTATTGCTTACAATACAAAAACTGAATAATTCACTTAATGTTTCAGGTAATGTCTAATTGCTGTTATATTATCAATTGCATCTATCAAAGGAGAGCCCTCTGACGTTGGCAGGTAACTTTTGTGAGGGATGATAGAGAATGATGAAAAAGAAGTTGACAAACTAAGCTTCTTCCGTTGTTCTTGTTCTTTTGGATCTAAATATTCAATAGCTGGCTCCACAATGAACCCACGTATTGCTATGTGAATATAGAAACTGATCCTCAAAGGTGGAGAATGCTTTAAGGGTTAGGACATATGAAGTGAATTATTAACATCTTGAAATGAACAAAAGACATTTTCTCAAGTGCAGTAATAAGTGTTAAATAATGAAGATGTCTTCAAGGCTCCAAACAGAGTCACAGCTAATGATTAGTATAGTCATACCCAATTCCTGCCTGAAATGTTGGCAGGACTGAGTTCACTGTGTGTGCCTCGCACTTTACACCCACGCTGCATGGTCTTTGTCAGTGATTAGTGTGAAGTCTGAGATGGACCTTGTAACTGCGACGGACTATAAATAGTAGAGCACTTAGATGAAACGATGATATGGGGAAGAGGGGATATTTCTTACTGCAGGACAATGACAAATTTTGTAAAACTGTATTTAAGCTAAAGGGCAACTGAGCTCTATGAAGGCTCCCAGGGGTCATGATCCCATAAGAGTCCAGATGAGGAACACAGCTGGAATAGCCCACAGATGATTTCTGTCCTGCATAAATGTCTTTCCTTCTCAGGGAACTAAGAAAGATATTTATATGTATCCAGGTCTTATAATGAGGAAGGGCTTGGATTTCCTGACAAAGGGCTAGTGACACAAAGCTATTACTAATACTGCTGGTGCTGAGCTAATTTTAAGCATGCTTCAGAAATGCCAGTGTACAAGGAAAACATAGTTCAGCTTGCTCTTTTCTCCCTACTTGGGCCAGAAAAATGGAAAAAAAAGAGAGAGATTGTGTCTGGTGGCTCTTCTGGAGTTAACAGAACTAAAGTATTGATCAAGGACTTTTAGTCCTTTCCTGACAACAGCTCAGACACCACTGTTTTATAATAAGGTGTCTGTACAGGTGCTGTTTCCCCTCGCAGCATATTCCCTTTTGTTGTGCATCCCAGTGTGCCATGGTCTGAGCATGCTGGTTTTGGATCCATATCTAATATTTCTGCTCTAAAAGCTAAACTCACATCTGGTCACTCTACCTTGAGAGAACATCTATTTTTCACTGCCATTTTCCCATCCTCGCATGGCTGGACTTTTGTGAGAAGAAACAGATTCTGTAAGCAAAGCTATATAAGGAAGATGGAAGAAACCCTTCCTATTGCCTAGGCAACAGTCACCTACATTTCAAGGGTTTTCAGTCTCATGCCTTTACACTCACACTTACAGAACAATCTTCAAAGGTGTTTCATAACAGTTATTTTCAGCCATTATACCCAGTGAAAGACGTAAATGGCATAATTACTCATTATAAGTCCGTCCTTTTGTTTTCAGAGGTGCCCTACACACTTCAGTGCTCAAAAAATAGTAAGACAAGAGTAATATAGTATGAAAGTCTAACCTTACACTTGGTCATCCGTTACTGATTTTCATATACTTATGCACAAAACTGTATCTGATTTAAGACATTGTTTAGCATTGAAATGTTCTCATCCCTTTTATTCAATTTGAGAAGAAAAAAAGAAAACCCACAAAATTTCTTCTCACAGTAATTTGCTTATCTTCTCCTGCACGTTCCCAGCATGAGACGGTGATGGTAAAATAGAGACCCAAATCTTATAATATTATTACTACAGCTATATTATTAAAAAAATGAACATTCATGGAAAAACCCACAGATGACTATCTTAGTAGTTGAAGCAAGGCACTGAAGGGTAATTCAGGACTGCATGAAGCAGGCTGCAGTCTCAGCTTGAACTTTCTTGTGCTCAGTAACGCCTCTCACAAAAGACCACAAAGCACCTGTGAGGACTATCCTGGAACTAGTCCTGTACCAGGAATCCTTTTGCATTCAGGTGTCATTTACACAACTTGGGACAGGCAGGCTGTTCCAACTGCAATAGGCTTTCTCAACTATTTAATTCCTAGTTGGCCAAATTGTATTGTTACCCTTTAAGTCCCTGTACTTGTCTCAGCTCTGCTATAGAGGGGAATTGTGACACCAGAAAAACCCAAAAGGTCTTTCTTAGGTAAAGTATGAGGAAATGTATGTTCTGGAGAGTCCTAATAATACCTTTGAAAAAGGATTACAGTACAGCCTGTTGTGTTGATAATCCATGTACTAATCAGTCCCTAAGTAATTGTTGACACCACAGAGCGCAGCAGCTCTGAAGGGAAATTACCAGCACGTACGTTACTTCTGCTGGAAACAGACTTAGCATTTAGAATATTTTCGTCACGACTTTCCAGCTCATTAACCTTTTTGTATCAGAAAAAATACTGATATCCAGCCAGGATGAACTTATGAATCATTTAATTTGTTTCAAGTCTGCCCCAATAAGATCAGGAGAAAAAACAAATGGAGGCTCTCAGATCTATTTTTAACTGACTATCTTTGCCATAAATATAATGACGATTTTTGTTTAATTTAGTGGTAGGTATAGTTTACATTAACAAAGTGGCCTTACAAATCGAGGTAAAAATTTTACAGAGATATGGAGACACAGTACTTGCAACTTGTTGATCAAAGAGCAATGCTCCAGAAACATGTGGCAAAGGGGAAAAAGTTGCAAACATCGTATCTGAATGAAAGCATAAAGCATTTTACATTAACAGAAGGTAATTATTCACACTGGAATTTAGGAAGGACCCCACCCTCTACTATGTCTGAAAAATATTCCTTCAAACATTTGAGCTCTCATGCATGAGTGGGATGCAGGTGTCTCTTTAACAAAACAAAAAACTCTCCGGCAGTGCAATGCTCTCAGTGTCATGTTGGGTTTGTGACAGAGGGAGCAGTGCTGCCAATTGAATCATCGATACTACTTTTTGTACCTCAAATCTGTTCACTGAAACCTTATCAGGTAATTTTACACAGCCCCTATGTAATTTGTCTCGCCATAATGCTCCAGCTATCTGTCCTGAGCAAAAGCGGGGAAAATACACCTGAACAATACCCTCTGTTCAGGTGGTTACAGCCTGGAGCAGGTGTGCAGTCTTCAAAGACACAAAGATAAAGATTATTCACTCTGACTTGTGGCTGGGAAGCAAAACCCTCAAGAATGAACCAAACTGGCAAGTAAAGATGATGTGAAAGTCAGGGCACCAAGAAACTTGTTCAGTCTTTAACTGAGGAACCACTGTTAAGGTCTGGAGTGAAATGGCATGGAAACTTCCCTTTACCAGTGATGATGTACTCTTCAAGAAGCTTTAGGAATTGTGGTATCTAAATCTTCTCACTTCACTTAAATACAGAGGTAAAATAGCTAGCTGTTAAAATTGAAGTGTTGCCTCCCAGGCAGTAAGTGCATGTTCAGCAGCTGGGCTTTTAAGGAACAAAGTATTTTCCAAAACTTGCAGTGTGTACCTAAGCCCATATTGTTTGTAGCAGATGATATCCGTTCAGTCAATTTAGGCTCAGCGGTAGATAGTGTCCTGCCTCAACTCTGCTGACCATACTTCACAGCAAAGCACTTCTACCTGATGTCTTTTAAAAAGGTAGTAAGTCCCACTACTTTTTTTTTTTTTTTTTTGCAGAGCACAGTCTAGTTAATATGCTCTGAGAACATCTGCAGTCAAGCTCTGGAAGTAGGACAGACAGATAAGGACAGACCTTAGTGCACATATTGTGACAGTGCTTTTATGTGAGATAAATACTCTGACAGAGATGTTCCTCGGCATGAGCCAAAGCAGGTCTTTAAGCACCTGAGCAAGTTTAGGGCCCAAAACTTTCAGGAGTAGGTATTAGTATAGAAAAGAATTTCAGAACTGAAACTTTTGGTCAAAATCCCAGCATATAAGCCTCTTTTTCAATCAGAGCATTTAAACCATTTACTAAAGAATCTCTGGTCATCCTAACCTCACACTTCATTCCATTAAATGATACTCAGTGGTGGCTGGAACAGACGAAGGGTGACACCCAGGTGACACCAGTCATGTCAGGTGAGATGACATGAAAAAAATCCCTCCCTCAGTTCACACACATTGACGTGGAAATATTATCTAGCTGCAGAGAAATGGTAGAGTACACTACTTGCAGGTTTTGATTTTACTGCACTGACACCGAATTGTCAAGTCTTAAAAGAAAAAAAAAAAAAGGAAAAGAATCAAGGGAATCAGTGATCCCTTTTCCTGTAAATAGTGTCAGGATTTAATTAGCTTGAAAGCTGAAGAAAAGATACTCCAATATTTATAAACCAAATATGTTTACATTGTATGTTAGGAAACATGACCAGATTCCACTTTGCTGATCCTCTATTAAGAAGCATTTAATTTTCAGTCCATAAAGAAATCCACTGACTTTGAGAAAGTGTCAAACACTTAGAATGTTATTCTGTTTCTTCTCAGGAGACTTTTATACTGTGTTTATAGCAAGAAGAGACAGAGGAGATGGACAGAAGTGACACACTGAATGAGATTTAATTTTATGGGGATTTAAGTGCCTAATTCCCATAGGTTTCTTTGAAAACTATTTATTTAATAAATGTATTCATTAAGTTCAGACCTCTGCATTAATATATTTTAAGACTATGGGCCATTAGATAATCTACCCTGTCCACCTGTATTATACTGGCTATAAAACTTCATCTAGTAACTCCCCCAGTAAGCTCAATAATTTGTGCTTTGTGAATAAATATCTTTGGGGGAAAAAAAAAAAAAAATCCTTTCTGGAGCTGAAGACATCCATAGACAGAAGAACTGCAACTTCACTTGATATGTATTACACTTATTACTCATTTCCATGACTAAATTTTTTCCTTGATTTCTCGACTGAATTTATGCAGCATCAACCTTCAGTCTTCAGCTCTTTTTAGGCCTTTTTCTGTAATTATAATAAACAAATTATGGACCCTAAGCTCTATCTTGAAGATATTATGTGCTACATTTTTTTAAATTACCTACTGTCGTGTCATATCTGGAACGAAACTTTTGATGTATTTAAAAAAAAAAAAAAAACTTCACGCAAGGAGAATCCAACCTACAGGTTCTTCACAATGTATTCAGAAAAGCCAGGACTTCTTGTTTACATATTTCTCACCAACCTGCTTTTCATCTTGAATAAGACACTTCTGAACATCCAAGAGGCACTGAAGATGCCTGTGCAAACATTTCTGGAATGACTTTTAGCAAGTGGCTATTCGCAGATGTAGTCAAAACACTTTATCTCTACGAATATTTTTGCCAATAAAATGTTCTTAGCTGAGTTTAAATAAAAATAAAAAATGCACAGAGAAGCACTATGGACACTCTCAAAGTAATATATGGTATTTGTGTGCATATATTTCACAGACTGTTTAAACAGTCTACTATTTGCTTAATTTTTCCTGACATTGGCACAACTGTAGATTTGCCATGACCATGAGAAAACATGTGGATACACTGTCCAAAGAGCTAACTTGGACTGGAGATACTACTACCACTATCATGCTCTGAAATGAGATATTCTGTGACAGTACTGTCACTTGCCACCAGGAGCATCCCTCGCTTAATCAGCAAAAAGTTATACTATAAAGCGGAGACAGGAGGGTATCCCCCATGCCTGCTTACTCACGGGGAATGTCACTGCTGGTTTTGTCAATTCTTTCCCCTTTGTAGCAGTATCTTGATACCTTCTTTTTTGTTCTTGTACAGGACATGTTACTAGAGTTACCAAACCAAAACCACATTGTGAGTATCTCATAATTTCAAAATAGCACAATTCCCAGTTTCAGAGAGAGCTTAAACCATGTGTAAAAAAAAACCACCATTTTTAGAAACAAAATTTAAACATGTGAAAGTATACACTTCTCCTGCAGAAATTCTATGTCAAGCTGCAAACTAAGTGCAAATTAGAGGATGTGTTGCATGTATGTTTTCCTCTATTGAGTTAGATTTTTAGAAAGATCTTTTCTTCCTTCCACTAAGAACTATCAGTTTTAGGTGCTATGGAAAATAATGTGCACAATGGAAAAATTTCAGCCACAGGCTTCTCTAGTTACATTCTCTAGTGGTCTTTTTAAGTTTCTTCTTGCTCTTTCCCATCCTTATCTGCCACCTGGCACTCTTCTGTTAGCACTGGAAAAGCAGTCCAAGCTTGCCAATAGCATCATTTGAGTGACAGGCTGTGAAAGTTTAAACACTCCACAAAAACATCCTTTTCCTCTGGAAAAACTGAATTTGACATCTCTATATTTCTTGGGGTTCTGATGTAAACTCTGCTCCATGGAGCATAAGGCCACGGGCAATGATTTAGCCCAGCAGATCTAAAAGGGTTTTATTCATACTTTCAGAAGCAAAACTAAGTGTTTGTTTTCTTTCTTTTTTTTCCAAATACTGCTCTGCTTCTTTCCCAGGGCAATTTTAGATTTCTGACTTTCACATGTTGAAGCAGTTGTGTTTATGACTTTCTACTCACATATGATTTATACACAGAACTCCTGGTAATAAAAAAAATATTCAGTATTTTTTAAACTAAAGGTTTGCCTTCAACTGCTAGATACCTGCATTTTTCAATTATAGCTTGTTAACTCCAGTAGAGACCTTTCTCAACATATTTTGAAAATAATTTTCCATTGGAAAAATGTCATTTTTTAAAATAAACTTTTTTCTCTTGGCCAAAATATATCAAGTACAAGAAAACATTAACAAAAGTGATATTGATCAAATCCAGAATGAAGTTTCTGATCAAAAACCAGGAAGACTGTTGCCAAATTTATACATCACATGTATCCAAAAGCCCTGCTTTGTTTGGTTCAGAAAAAGACTTTGAGGTCAAGTTTCCCACTCAGCATCTTATGCTTTAAATTAGGAAGTAAGTTCTGACTTTTCTAACAGAAATGTTTCCTCAAATTATTTTAATATAATTTTTATGCAAAATGAAAACAATTTTTTTAAATCTTTGCTTTTTTGTTGAAAGAATAAGTGTTCTCTGGACAATTCCAGTTTAAAAAAATAAAAAATGTCATTATAGCAACCCAATAAGATGGCCTTGCAAAGTTTAGTTCTGTATTCCAACAAGAATTGACTGTACCTACTGTACAATTAGCCAAATACCTCTTGCTTTTCCTGTGTTTTGCAGTGGAATTGCTCTTTCATCGGAGTTACTAAATTCATTGAAACCATAAAGTCACATGCCTCACTGAAAGACGAGGACTATTTCTCACTAGTGATTTTTAGGAGAGCGTGTTGGGATTTATATAATATCTGACCCTCAAAAGTCATTCTTGCTATGAAAAAAATCCATTAGAATTCACTGTACAGTCTTACTTAAAAAAAAAAAAAAAAAAGAAAAAATACCACTTTCTAATCTCAGCATCTTTAGTTCTTTTAAAACCAAAGGCCCTCTCAAATCCCATGGTACCAGCTTCTCTCTTGACATCTCCCTCAAATTCACAGCACCACCACTGAGTTCAAGGATTCAGTGTGGTCTGCTTGGATTCAAGGGAATCAGCCTAGATCTAAACTGGTGAAATATAACCAAAATTTTCCTTATCTGTGATTAAAGACTACAGCGACATCGAGCAGATTACTTCTACTTCTTCCATGGACTTCAGCCCCTTGGACAGCTGTGTGCATCTGCCAGTAGTTTCAATAGATCTAGTTGCTGAACAAACTGTGCAGGTTAATGAGAGGGGAAAAAAAGTTTAAAAAAAAAATTAAAAAACAAAACAAAACAAAACCAAGATACAAACACTGAGTTTATGAACACCAATATAAATTGGTCCAGAATAACTCAGGGCAAAGCCCAACCTTCTGCACTCCCTAGGTGCTAAGCACCTATTTCCATCAGACACTTAACTTCCAAACAGCTCAGGATTAGGTGCTACTTTAGAGACTTTCTCTAAAGTAATGCCAGTATTGTGGGAGTCCAATATTTTCACTACAGCAAGGAACTGTTGAGGGGATAGGGCAGTCACACCAAAAACGCTGAATCCAAGAGCAGCCTTTCTCCTGGCTCCCATGAGCGAGTACTGGGCACAGTCCATCTCCCTACAAGTATATGCTCCTTGAAGAGAAAGTGCTCTACTACCCCTTCCACATGAAGTGCATCCATTCTTGCTTTTTGGCAATTGGTGTAAAGTTTGGGGCAGTTGCCCTAGTGCTGGCTGGTCTAGTTTAATAACAGCCTGCAGTGTTTATTAGCCGAAACAGTTACTTCTCCAGCATTCCTGGGGGTTTGTTTTGCCAGGAATTCCTGCTCGCACAACAGATTTCAACATTCCTCTTTTAAGACGGGAACAAACAACTAAACCTACTGAGAGTACCCTTTGTCAGAGCTTGGTTGTGCTTTTCCAATAAAACACAGATGATTTATAATATGTTCACGTGGGAGATATATTTGGCACATAAAGCAGTTCCAGTGCAAGATTCTTGGGTGCCAGAAAGAGGTTTCTTGTGATTTCGCAACAAAGATCTTCTGTTACTGCTCAGAACAGGCAGGGAACTTTTCTGTGCAGCACTAAAACAGTAAGATATTCTCACTGGTTAATAGCCACAACCTATTTCTTGGGGTGTACAGCAGCAAACCCACAATAACTTCAATTGTTCTGCCATGAGACAAATCCCCAAGAATTGCTGGGCGGCCAAAGAGCAACAGGGCACCAACAGCTACCTCCATGGTACAGCTGGAATAATTCATTTGTGTATCACTGGTTCTATAAGCAAGGCTTAAGGATGGATTTGGAGACCCAGAATGCCTTACCTGCCCAGTGGAGGCACTGCCAGGACAGGGGTGGCTGCCATAGCGCTGCCATTCTCCCAGGAGGGCACAGATTCCAGCATCACTGAATTTGCCTGGACAAAGACTGCATTGGCAAGGCATTAGGCACTCTTTCTGTCCCAGTCTTACTTTTAGCTGTCTGTTAGTTGACTCAGCAGTTACAGGTGTTTTTTTAATTGTCTCTACCCTCACACCATGCAGATTGACTACAGAGCCAACAGCCTATGTCCAACCGGCTGCCTTCAGTGAATCAGGCAGGTGGAAGAGCAACCATCACAAAAGGCGGCTAGAAAGAGGCAATCCTCAAACAAACATGGAGTTAAAAAGACCTAGAAGAAGCCTTACTTCTTCATTCTCTTCTGTTTTTTTCCCAGACTTTCAATGTTACAGAAATAGTCGTCATCCCCCCCACTCCATTTTGTGTATTTAACTCTTTCAGTATCCTGATAGAACTGCATTGGGAAAGCAAATTGCTGAGGCCCAGACATCAAGCTGAGTATCCAGGTGTAAATAACCTATAGAATTAACCATTCACAAGTGCCGCCCCACAGCAGAGACTGCTAGAATGAATAATTACAAAAAAAAAAAAAAAAAAAAAATAAAAAAGAGATAAGTTTGACCTCACGGAGGTCTTGGTCATTTTTACTGTATGGCTTATCTTTTCTGTACTGACTACAGCTTTGTAACAACACATAATGTCACCAGTAAGAGCAGACCTGTAAAACTTGAAGAATCATGCATCAGCCATTCCCAGTACCAAAATCTGTTTGAAATAAGCTTTAGGGAAAACACTTTTAATGCAGGCCACAGTCACTCTTCTTAAGTAAAACACAGACTAACAGAATAAGCGACTTTATGACAGATACGAATTCATGCTGACAAAATTACTTTTGCAATGTTCACCCAAGAGAACGGGGGGAAAAAAACAATCCTGTGGGATAAAAAACATTGATCATTTTAGCAAGTTTCATAAGCTGTGTGTTTTATATGCTATTTGTGTTTCTCCCTCCTCTATACTTATATAGAAAACATACACAGAAAAAATAAAGCTTTTCTAGTTTTCTGAGGAACAATAGACAGGCCATACATTTTAAAAATGAAGTATATTTTAAATTATATTCATTTCTGTTGACTACAGGGCTGAATATACTTTGCATAGCATTTCAAAGTGTGGCAACAAACCATTAGAAGCAAGCCAATTACAAAAAAAATGTAATATAGATTAAATCAGGCTAACAAGGAAATAATGTATTACAGTCCATTTAAACTCTAATTACATCAAAACTTTGTCCTTTGTTACTTATCAGTACTCAAATGGGAAGCAGTTAGTTTTGCTGCACACAACAAAGCTGCAGTGAACGAAAACATCAGTCCACGTGATAGTTCATACTTTTTCCTCTTTCGCTTACAAAAGGAGCCTTTAAACATGGTAGAATGACAGTTCAGCAGGCTCAAATGAGCCTACATCATTTATTGCCCTGAGATAAATCAAATCCTTCAGCTAGTCAGGTTTTAATGAGTCCCGTGTTCACCAAATTACATGTATTCTACATGCTTCACACATGGCCTTCTATTTATAATACATGCAGCAACTAAAAATGGTTCTATGCCAGCAGTTAAAAAAGTAAATCACTGTGCTCTACCAGTTTGCCTCAGGCACCACCTCCTTATCACCTGTCATAGACACTCACAGTGTCTGAGCCAAATGACAACTAAAAGTGAGAAGTAAAACTGACACCCAAATATTTCAGCTAAGGTCTTAATTCCAAGATTTCCCATTAAAAAATAAGAGTAGCCGAACAAAGACTGACCAGAGAGTAAGGACTTTACACAACTGAACTTCAGAATAAGCACTTTACACAGATGGATTCCCTGTGAGATTTCATACCAACTGTACATCATCTTTCAGGGGAAAAATGGAAATAAAAGCTACATATTGTGTCCAGATTAGAACACAGCTCTAAGCTGTTGAGTCTATTGCCAAATGCCTTCAAATCTGAGCTATCAGAAAAACAGAGGAAGCACTTCATGAGAAATTTAGAAGCTGCTACTTCACAGACCAGTTTATTGCTTTGCTATTCACTCTAAACTGATTTTTTTTTTTTCCATGCTCCTTCTTTTATAAACCTAAGGAACATTCTTAAGCAGGTCTGTCATTGTATTTATTTGAAAATCAGTGTTTTAAGACAATAATGGGAAGGCAGTAAGGGTAATAAAGTTTTAATGTAACTATAATGGTAAATTTTGAGGTAAGAATTGTTTATTTGAAAAATACACATTCCTGTTTATAACTTCTCTTGTAAGACAGTGTGCCCAATTCCATTGCTTATTTTTAACAAACCCTGAAGTTAAAGTAGTTTTCTACCTCACCATTTCAGCACTGCATACTGACAGCTGATGCAAGTGCCTCTGAATATATGTTTGATGTAATAATTATCACAGGTATTAATCACCTTTGAATCTAAATGGTTTTTTTTTTGCATAGCACTAGTGGAAATGGCTCTTTGCTAAGTTATTTCAAACACAGACTAGACTGGAAAGTTTAACACGTCTGTTGTGCTAGCAAAATTCTAGGACACGTCTGTGTCTGTCATGCTGCCACTACTGAATTTCATCTCAGTTTGCTGTGGAACTTCTCCAACTTTGGCTGAAAGTTATTCTGAAGAACGCTCATTTGGCTTAAAAAATGTACTCTGGCAGCTAAATTTGCATCTGCTAACATTGTCTGGGTGCTGATTGCCATCCCTAAAATACCACAAAAGACTAAATTCATAGGAGAGTCTTGGGGATTTCAGAGACCTAAATTTTAAATGAGCTTCTACATTGTGAAATGCAGCCCATTCAAACTAGCCACCTCAGCGTGAGGACAGTTCAGTGCTCAGCAACCAAGGGCTCAAAAATTCCTTGAGCAGGGATTTAGATTGTCAGTGTGGTGGATATCGCTGAAGGAGAGGGTAATTTAAACTGCATTTCTTGTTAGTATCCTAATGTTCTGAGAGTGTTCTGAGAGATTCACAACACTAAGCTCTTTCTTTCAAATGCCAGGAACCCGTCAAGTTGTTTCAAACACAGGAGGAGCTGATAGTCAATAGTTCAGCAGTGGGATTACTCACCAGGAGTGCGGGAGCAGAATGCTGCAAACTGAGCCAAGCAGCATCCCGGCATGGGGAATTTCTCACTCATGCTTTTCAGAGGTATTCCACTTCACCCAGTATACGGGCTAAGGACTCACCAGAAAGGCAGTGGATGCTTCTGCAGAGTACATTCCTCCTTTCAAATGCTGACCTCTCACAGGTGAACCCTACACCTTCTTCGCTTGGCCATTGCAAGCCAGCTAGCCCTCCTTCATTATCACAAATGGAAATAACATATTTTCCTTATTTGTGCCTTTCCCCTTCCTGCCTCTAACCTCCAGATATTCCCCATCAGTTTGGAACATACTGATTTAGTGATTAGAGCATTAATTGGCACAGAGGCAGGAAGCCAGCTCTCACACCTCCAAGTGATTAACCTGAACTAAAAGCAATATACTCATGTGCATTTTCATTTTCTTGTTCTAGGCCAGTGCACTGTTAATTATTTCATGCCTGAGCACATCTGTTGGCTCGGGATTTCCAGGTAAAGTGGGTGAATATTTTGTGAACCTTGGCAGGGCTTAGGCCCTAGTTTCCTGCCAAGTATCTCAATGCTGTGAAGACTTTGGTGGCTATAACAATGCACCAACAGCTTTCCCAGAGGAAAGCTGATGCAGAGGAACTTTTAATCATCTGCAGGGTTAGGCACGAATTTTTTTCGTGACAGTGGGTGCCTACGAAATTAACTAGCTGCCCTGTCAATCCGGCTCCAGACATCTCAATCAAGTACTTACAAATGAGACAGTAGGACACTGCTATTGCAATTTGTGCACATGAAAGGTTCAGCTTCATTTAAATACTCAAACATAACTGAGGAATGTTATTGTTCTACTTTTCCCTGAAGATCCACATGATCGCGTTCTTCATCTGCATAATTTGCCTGCATTTCCCTGGTGACTGACACAGGAGCTGTCCGTAGCAGAATCGCGCTCTTCTGAGCTGGGCTGCGCTCTTTGGCAGTGATTGAGATGTCTGGAATAAGAAAAAAGACTCTGTCAGCAATACAATACCCACGACGTGTTCCATCTTCAGAACTTTTCCCCCCCAAAGTCTCTCAGTGAACGATGCAATTAAAATTTTGGAATTGCAGGGGTGGTGATTGAGTGCTCAACTTCTCATTTTCTCTGGCAGCTACTCAACTCCTTTGTCCAATTATGGCAGGAACCAAATGAATTGCAAGCGAAATAAATTTTCCCCAGAGCATTTCCATTTTATCAATACATGCTTCAGGTTCTGAGAACACATTAGCAGCATTGTGTCTTTCGCAGACATTATTTCAAATTATTATTTTCTTCTGAAAAAGAACTATCTAATTACAACCAAAGAAACACAAAAGGAAGTGGACTTGAACACAGTGTTCCTACATCTTGAAAATAAAAGTTCAGCAAGATCAACTGAATTGTGTTTACAGCACTGCAAATGTTTTGGATATTTACTTTACACTTTCAATAAATATTTTTTTGATATGATTCACATTCACTGCTATTTCTCATTGTTTTGCAAATAGATTAAATTTACTTTTTGACATAACGTCTAATATCATAACCACTGAAGAATATAACAATCATTTTCACAAGTTGGTAGTTTATTTTAGTAGCATCATCTATAATTTTTTTCAGAATATGTAGGAACGATGTTTGTGTACATTTAGTGTGCACACAAACAGGCACAGGAGGAGCTGGCATTGAAACCCCACTGTAAGTTCTGTTGAAAATCATTTGAAGTTAATTAGACTTAGTCATGCATCAAAAGTCTTAGGTGTTTTGCTGAACAGAAAGGCAGTATTCCATGCATACACGATTAAATTTGGTGGACTGGAAGGAAAAGCAGCACATATAGATTACTCAGAGTATCAATATACACAGAAGTGGCTTCCTGGGTCATCAAATTCAGTCCACAATGGTTAATTACTTGTAATATAACCTGTTCTAAACCTTCAAAGGTCCATCTTAAAGTGATTTAGTATTTTTGTCCACAATATCTATTAAGAAGGTGTTCTCTAATTTCTCTGTAATGATGATTACAAACCTTCTTATAATTTCCACAATAAAGACCGGATAGCAAATTAAATTCTGTTTGGTTTAGCGCTAATATGTCCTCTTTTTTAAAATCACTTCTCTTGGTTTTTTTTTTTTTTTTCCTCCTAAACCTGTTATCAAGAACAGCTTTATTATTTCTGGTATCCTATGCTAAGTAAATGAAGTTAGATAGTTAACTAATGTAGTTAATAAATAATTAGATAGTAACTAATGATAGCTACTCCGTTCCTCAGAGTTGTCTAGCAGTCCCTCCCAGTATTTGTTCCAGTTTAGTGCATATATCTCAGTATGAAGAGTATACTGTATTAGGGAAGTCCTCTCCAAAACCTCATGCACTGAATACTAGACATAATTTACCTGATAATTTGTAGCATCAAATCTCTTTTTGTGTCCATAGGATATTAAAAATATTACCTCCATCCATTTAACAACTGATACAGCAAGGTTATTCTTCTCTGTCTTTTATGACTCAGGAGCCCTCAGTTTATATCACAAACTGCTTTCCAAATACCTTGTCTCACAACTCTGGTCTTCATCTCTCCAGTCTTTACCATCTTCATTATTCCAGTCCTGTTTGTAACTTAGATGCGTCCTGAACATCAACAAGTGTAATTGTCCTGAACATCAAATTTAATTAAACTTACTTCTTGTACCAATTTCACTTTTGAATATATTGCATAAGATCAGTACCAAAAATGAACTTCAAGAAATTCCATGAGCTTGATAGTTCCTCAGTGTCACAATTCATTGTCCTTCTTATTTGTCATCTAATCTGTATCTCTGTGCTGTCCTTCATAATTTATTTCTTCTTACTGTATGAAGTTCAGACTCAGGTTCAGATCAGCATTTCTGTAAAGTAGAAAATCATTTTAACCGAGGATACTCATAGCTTAACCTCGTAAATCCAGAGTGCATTTTATCTCCATTTTTTCATTTACATCCATATCCTTAAAGATTCTTTATTTGAACTGTAGCCTGTATTTACCGAGTTTAGACTAATGGGTCTGTAGTGCCTTGATGGCTTCCTTACCTTGCTTTTAACACAAATGCTCTATTTGTTACACTTAGATCATATGGTACCAATTTAAATAAATACCTGGAGTTATTTAAAGCCCTTGCAGCCTGACTTGTGGTTTCATGTGCTAAATCTTTCAGTCTTCTAGAATGGAGATATCTGCTCACCACTTCCCTGTTTAAGTGCCTTAAGCTTTGCACCGTAGTTCCTCCCCAAAGATTTTTTTTTTCCATCTCTCTGTTTCCACCAGCCGTTCTGCCTTTGCACTGTTTCTGTCATTAATTGGAGACAAAGAATTTGCCCACTCCTGGGGACAGCATTAGGTTCTTTTCAGTCTTGACTCCATCTTCATTGCTGAGTTTTCCTTCTTTTCTTGTTTCTTTTTACCTCAGTGGATAAAAGATCACTTGATGCTCCTGTCCATTTCCTGGAAAAGTCTAAAAAAAGCTTTCATTTGTTGGCTTGCTTTTAACAGTTCTCAAGGTAGCCCGGTACCTCCCGATCCCAAAGACTTTCTTTGCTAATCAACTCTATTCCCCTTTGTTCTCTGGCTCACTATCATTTCAATTATTTTAATACTTAGCAATTATTCATTTGTCTTAGTTCTTTGTAGTGGAATATTAAAGCAAATGGCATTGTTGAATTTTCTGACCTGAAAATGAAACATTAAATAATGTAATAACATATTGAAAGAGTTCTAAAAAAAGCTTACACAGTTAGGAAGGAAGCAATAAGCTTTCAATGGAAATTGTACCACAGTGTGTTCCCTTAAATCATAGCTAAAGGCAGAAGGGATGGACATGATCTCCAAATTTTGTGTCTAAATGTGGATTTGAAATTTTAGTGTGGCCTGCATGTGGGGTGTTTGGGAGGCTGTATTTCTAATCAGGATGAACAGACTGCATAAAGCAGATCTTTTGGTTAAATTATGAAAAGAAATGTATGACATGCTCTTTTTTTGTATTCATGATATGTATTGGAGGTCTGTACATCAGCACATAAACGAATACTTTCAATATATTTTCTTTTGTGTTAGTCCTTAAGAGCTTTGATTTGCCAGAAATATCCTATAGTCTATACTGAAGAAGCATGGGTCTTATATTCCCAACCACAGCTGTTCATTGCAATTCAGAACCATGAGAGGTTAATAATGTGTGAGTAGTGAGGTCTTTTTCATTGAATATTAACTATAACAACTTTTCTATACTCTACTTGACAAGAGTTCAGGGAGGACTGGTTTAACTGCCTCACACCAAGAGTGATGGGAGAATATTGTATTAAACAGTATATTTTGTAAATAAAAGTCAGTGCTAGAATAATTCTAGAGACATAGAGGAAATTATTTTTTCTTTTCTAAATTTTCTTTGTTTTTTTTTTACTTAAAGTAACATCCTGGCATGGACAGCACACACTGAATGTTATTGACCACTTTGTGATCTTTTCAGATTAGATAAAAAGAATGATATGCAAGGATTTTATCAAATGTCAATAAATAGCATTCTTGTTCATTACAATAATGTCCAAAATAAGTCAGGTTCTTTCTGAATCAATAACTGTGTTTGCAATAAAAAGATGATAACTTGAGAACTTCGTGCCTCATTCTGCTCTGATTCACATAAAGAGGCTTAATTTAAATTGGGATTAATTGCAGAAATCAGTGTGCTAATGACGTGAATTACAGTCTCATAGTGCTCCTGTGAAAAGTATTTAAAATGCCTGACATTTGTTATTTATCACAAACAATTTATAAAAGCCATATCTTAATGCTTAGATATATGCTTAGTCTTACATACACAAACACACTAACTTCAGTAGAACTGTATTAAAGTAAGCATCTAAATACCATCTTCCGGACTGTCCAATATAGAAACCATATAGCTTTTTTCATCTAATGAATGCAGATATAGAAACAGGTGATACATATGATGATGTGATCTAAAAGGAAATATTTAGATCAATATTTTTATGCTGAAATTATTACATACACACTGCCAGTACAAGACTATGTTTTAAAGCATTCTGATTCCTTTTTTTAAAGTTGATTTAACTTTTTTCAAAAAGTTGTCTTTATATATATAAAAGATATTGAAAATATTTTTTACAAATCTATAACTGACATTGTGATCCTCTTTTCCATTGCCAGTCATTATAATCTTAAAAAAATATAAAAAGAAACATGCTCCTTTTCATGGTTTTAAAGCAAATTACAAACCCATTATTTTATGCCCTCACTGCTGGATTATGGGATGCAAACTGCCAAGAAATAGGTACGTCAAGCTCTTTCTTGGATTCTCTGAAAAAGCAAGAAGTTAGTGCCATCTATGGACAGAATTTAATACTGAAAAAGTAATAGGAAAAATAATATAGGCTTATCAAACCAATTGCATCAAACAAAGGAAAGGACATTCTACAACAAAAAAATGAATAGAAAAATGCCTTAGATCTGCTCATTCTCTCTGAGTTTTGCTAAGAAAGGTGGAAAAAATTTAGCGCAAATGAAGACTTCCACAGTAATTTAATATTCCTTTCAGTAATCGTGTGAACTCACTTTAGTACACCCATGTTTAAAGTAAGCCAGCAGTGGTCATGGGTTTAACACACTTGCATAATAAACACTATTACAGTCATTTCACTTTTTATTGTTTCACCTCTCAGCTGAGCTTCCCTCAGTATTTATTATAATGGCTATCATTACTGGCAAATCTAATCTTGCAAAGCTTAAGCACCTAAGTCACTTTAATTATGTGAATAAGCCAATTAACTTCACAAGTTATCCACATGTTTTGTCTTGCACGAACATGCTCTTAGATTATAAAATTGTCTGTTGTATGCATCTCGTTTCCTTTCATTGCAGAGCTTCTGGCCTGATTTACAATGAGACTTAAAAATCACATATATTTAATGTAAAAATAGTAAAAAAGATTAATAAAAAGGTTAGCTGGTAACTAAAAATCCACTTAAGTACCTGATAACAATGAGAACATTACCAGCAGAGTGGCACTTTGTAAACCGTATTAAATACCTTAATCTGTATTTTAGGGGGTCTAAATGCATGCATAAATCTGTCTTCTCTTTGTTTTCATCTCAGTCAAAAAAACTTTAAAGGTCCAATCCAGCTTTCCAAGGAACACCCTTTTGGCTTTGTGATTAAATTAGTTTTCAAATCAAAAACAATGCCATAGTGCCAGAAATAAAATTGGGATACAATTTGTCGGAGATATACAGAGGAAAAACCATTGCTGTTATTGACCCTAAAAGATCAATATTGTCATTATTGTCAAGGTACCAGCCCCTTCAAGCCCTTTTGGGCAACTTCCTTTCATTAAATCTCTATTTCTATCCTGAGAGAGAGGAGGAGTGTGGGGCTGCAAACACCTGGTAGGGGATTTGCGCTCATGTCAGAAAGAGGTGTCCCTGCCCAGGGCAGGGGGGTTGGAACTAGATGATCTTCAAGGTCCCTTCCAACCTAAACCATCCTATGATTCTATGAGCAGAACAGCAACAGGGCAAGCAGGAACCCAGCAAGCAAAATGTTCTGTGGCATTTGGAAAGCAATAACTGCAAACTCCTTAACTTTATAAAGTACATGAAAGATCTAAATGGCTTGTTTAGAGTTGAAAGACTAGAAAATTCAGTCAGAAAACTGCATATTTTAAGTGGTAAAATTAAATACCTTGAAGTAATAAAAAATAGACTTACTTTTTGAAAAGTTGTCATATAATTGACGTTACTATGCCAAAGTTGTATGGTACTGCTGAATTAACTCTGGCACCTTCAAAAGACACGCCTGTATATTAGTGCATTCAATTCCATAGCTGGTCTCTTAGTGGCATTTCAATACTGCATTGAATATACACATCCAGACACATACAGATATAAATATATATAAAATGTCGAGAATAAAATTGCTTTGAAATGTCTGTATTTTTGCTGCTATAACAAAAAATGAGTATGCTAATAAAATATGAAGCATTACAGCGTGCATTGAAATTCTTCAGTAGAGGCAAAATAATTTCACAAAGAGTTTTCTTTCTGTCCTGTTCAGCACAATTGCAACTTGTGGTAAAGGGTTTCTAAAAGGAATTAGGTTGCTTGAATGTCAAGCTTATATATTCTCTCACTCTCCTTCCATTTCTTCCAAGTGCCTAGACCAATTCCATTCTTTACTAACCTAACCAACAGGCAGATTTTTATATAAAAGTACTAGGCTTTGAATTTTCTTCATCTTATGCAAGTGAAAGAATATGTCATCCTGTTTCCTTGGATGTTAGCAAAGGCATGTGCTGCGAAGCCATACAGATACTGTGACAAAGCTCAGCAAGATGCAGATTAGCAAAGAGGATGAATAAAAAGGTAACTGTAGGCAAAGATAGCCACGGTGCCAAAAAGAAACAGAATTTCCTGGGAATCTGTTGATTTTACTTACTATTATGTCCAAAGTTTTTATAACATTCATCTGCATCTGCACCTTCCTTTCAGTAAACTCATGAACAACCTTTATTTTCCAGCTGCTTCAGAAAATATATCTTAAAGAAGACAGTGCACTTGAAATGAAGAGGCCTGGGTGGCATTTGAGGCAGCCTGATGAGCAAATTAAAACAATGGTGAGCGCTTGATGCACTTGTTGCTTCCAGACGAAGAAATGTCTGCTTTAACCCTTACTCAGCAGCCGATTAAAGAAAGTTTAGCAAAAATAACAGAAGCCCTGGGGCTTCTACAACTCTTCTGCCTCAGAATAATAAATAAAAAGATAAACCAAGGACTACCTGGATGGTTTAGACAACTGGTTCTATGCACTTTACTTGCCTCTCCTTTATTCAAGACTGGGAGATTCACAGATAAAGAATATTTGTCAAAAAGATTTCACATATTTTCATCAGATCTGAAACTGATATAAGTAACTTCCACCCCTTTCTTTTTCACATACAGCATTGATTCCCAGTGAGAGTACTGCTCACCAATGCTTACTTTCATTTCCTGTCAAATGAAAAGTGATAGATTTTTTTTAACAAAATCATACTGAAAATGTATTATTATTACTCTTAATTATTTATTTACAAAGAAACAAATTATCAAACTACACGCACGTGGGATCTGGCAGAAAAAGAAGAATGTGGGGCTTATCAGTTTTTAAATGGCTCAATTAAGTAAGATTACAGCTTGACTTCAGGCTGCTTTATGAAGTCCAAATACAAGGAACTGAAGACCATGATCCAGCGCTTGTTGAGGCTAATAAGAGTCTTTTCATTACCACTTCGGGCATGGGATCAGGCCACAAAATGTCACGTGTTTTTTATGTACAGTTCTAAAGTGAGTCAGTAAGATAAAAATCTAGTTTTCTCATATTTAGGAGGCTTTTTCAAAAAAACACAGTTACTTGGAACACAATGAATAGCAAGAGAGCCAAGATAAACACAAAAGAGGATAAAACTCAAATGAATCAGCTTGTGGATGAGAATTACGAAAAAACATTCAGAAAAACAAAGCAGTAAAAATTTTTAAATTACAATTGATTTTATATTTTTAAACAGAAGTTGTAACAAACAGACCACCCAACACCTTTTTGACAACTGGGCCATCAAAGATAAATGTGAAGATAATTCAGTAATAATTCAGTAATGTATACCTATAATAAATATGATCACTGACAAAGATTTTCTTTCAACACCACTTGAATTACATTAACTAGGTTTGAATGTTTCCTCATAAGTTATTTGCAGATCAGTAGAGCCTAGGCTTGTACCCGCCTAAGTAATATGTTTTATAGCATATCTGTTGCCCTATAAAACCAATTTCAGATCTATTTGGATATGTATGTATATAAGTAATAATGTTAAACGAGGGGAAAAAATAATTTGATGAAGATATAAAAGAAAAAAAAAACAACCTAGGAAACTCATTCAGTGAAGAAATTGAATATACCCAAATTTCAATGTTTTAGGGGAGTTAGAGGAAAGGGCTTTTTTTTTTTTTTTTTAAGGAAAAAATGAACCAATTTTGAAAGGCTCAGATATTTCCCTGCTGCGGTCTGGAGTTCTTGCAATATAAGTTTATTGACTCTTGTGCTGTTTTGAATTTGTATGAGGCCATTTATATCATTTATGAAATCTCATATATTACTGTGAAGCACATAATGTGGTTATGTAAAATGTGTTTTAGTTGCCAAGGAAAATAACGAAGCAAAAAAACAAAAACCCTCGGTGTCTTTGGGAGATTTTAGTATGCACTGAGCTTTAGAGGATGAATATGAAGCCAAATCCAACCTGAATGCTTTGGGTTTGCCCTGAGGCCTAGAAAGAACGTTTTTCTTTATGTACTTTGCCTCCACTTGGAGATAGATGTTTATAGAATATTGAGAAGCAATATATAAAAAGTCATCAACCACAGTCTTGTCCTACTTCAAAAACACAGACTAGTTATTTTTACTGTCAGTCTACGAAAACTTTGGTTCCTTTTTACCAGAAAACAAAGGAATTGATAGAGAGAACAGTATAACGTGAAATAATGTACTACTGGATACATCCTTTCCCATGGAAATGGATTCAGTCAGTCTTCTTTTACAGCAAATGTTGTAGGCTTTACTCAATATGAAACTATCCTACCTTCAGGCTCTTTAAATTCATGTAAAGGGAAGTTTGAAAGAATTTCAAAAGGTAAAGTGATGGAGAGAGACTAAGGATTACTCTGTGTCCCTTGCGTGGAAGAGCTTTGCTGGAGTTGCAGGAAGGAAAGTGAATCTGTCTGGAAGTATTATATTATCTAGAGGTAAATTGGATGTTAACTGGGTCAAACTCCACACAGCTGTAATTCTGCCGTAGGAGAATTCATAACAGTGTGTCAGCACAGCAGCAACTCTAAATGACTGATTCTTTCACCCGTACCTGAGAACAGTGGCTTATCTGTGGGGCACAAGAAATGAAACCCTACAAAGACATTTCCTGATCAGCGCATTTGAAAATGAAAACAATCGAATAGCTAACCAATTTCCAATGCAAATAATTAAAATACTGTTCAGTGTTGTAGAACTCTGTGAGAAGGAAACCATCTACAGGAACACTAATAATTATTGATGCTGCTCATAAAAGTACAGCTAGAGTAGTAGTTTCAATATGAAGAAAATAGTCCCTGTGATGACTGATAGTAGGAGAGGACATTTTTCCTCTTTATATCCAGACAGAAGATGAAACATCAGTACTTATCAGACAAAAATGTTACACAGGAACTTACTGAAGTGTTTGGAATTAACTATTTTTCTACTTTTATTATATAAGCATATTGCATTTTTTTATAACAGAATTGTTTTGATGTGCAGTTGCCAGCACTGAGCCTCCCAAAAATTGCCTCCCTTTCGCTCTTAAAATCATAGAATATCTCAAGTTGGAAGGGTCCCATAATGATCATCAAGTCCAACTCCCTGCTCCTCCCAGGACTACCTAAAACTAAACCATAGGACTAAGACTGTCATCCAGAAGCTCCTTAAACTCTGATAGGCTTGATGCTTCTTCATCATATGCCACAAAACAGTTTATGTTTTAAAGATCAGCCGTGTTCTAGACAGCACATACCACTACCCTTCAGAAGGGCACCATCTGCAGCACTGGCAGGGCCAACCCCAGGACCGACGGAAAGTCCTTGTTCAAGTTTACTAGTGATAAATACTCCACTGGTTTTGGCCACTGAACTCAGTTCTGCTGCTGGAAATTGAGAGTAATCCTACCAGAGATAATCTTTTGTAATGCAATGTTATCAAACCAAAGTAGATTCATAATTGCTTTGGAGAAGCCATCTCATGAGGAAAAGAAAGATGAGGGGGACTCAATTAGCTGAAATGGTTTTTGTTATCACAAGATAGTAATTTTTTCCCATGACAGAGAAGACTGCTTAGGAAAATGAAACATGATAAACAATTTAGGGCCAAGTCAAAAGATGACTAATCTCTTTGCAAGTCATGTAATTACTATTTTGAAGTTATCATTAAGTTCAAGACTGAATTAAACAGAGAACATGGTGGACATCCTTTAAATGATTAATTATACGTAGTTTAGACAACCCAGTATCTGTACCTAATGATTTACCAAATTTCTAATGTATTGAAGATAGACCAAAACTGAAACCCATAGCGTTATACACAAACACTGTACCGCAACACTGAAGGAGAGATGGGTCGATCTGATTAACGTCAGTTAACTGAAGACAAATTTCACTATACATAAAAGGCTGCAACTTTCTGTCAAGCACTTTGCAGGAGTAACAATACTGTATTCTGAATGATTTTGATTCTGCTCTGAGAATAAAAATAAACATGTTAAAACTAAGCTCTCTAAGGACTGATAACCAAACCCATATTTTTTTTATTCACACGCTAGCAGGGTGGATTATTAATGGTGCTGAGCACTGTGGCTCATCTGGAAAACAAACAGAAGGCAGAGTTCCTCTCTATTTCTGAAAGTAAGTTTTATTTAGGAGATCCATGTAATTATTTAGGGATCTGCTGTGACACTCAAGTACAGACACTTAGGCTGTATCAAGTGCATTATTCTCATATAAAATGGAATTCACCATGTATTCCAATGAACCTAACCTATATATCTACCTGAATGAAGGCGGGGACTCCCTTTTGCATCTCAGATACTGGATGAATTCTTGATGCAGCAGCACCAATGCAATTTCCCCCTCCTCACTTCTCAGCAGTTTCTTAGCTCTTTTGTCCCTCCCTGTTCTGCTCCAGGCACTCAGCTATTTTGTTTATGGCTGCAGGAGTCCCTGGCTGTCTTGCTTTACACTAGTAAGTGCCTTGTCTGGTTTATATATGCTTTCAATGCTCCTAAAACACTTGATGAAGGACAGATAGCAAAAGAGGCCAGACCACCAGCCACTGCAAACTGGATAGCTCTGTGGATTCAAGTGAATTGAAACCAAACCGTACTGATTCACAAAATATGTTTTTTGTGCTGGGACACTGTGCTTTGAAATTCTGTTGTGGCTGCACAGACTCTCCATTTTCTGGATGTCTGTTTAAAAAGCAGACATTTCTGTTTCCTGTGCATATTCATTTCAATATGTATTTAAAGCCAAAGAGATCATCTGGATCCACAAATAAAATGCCTGCAGTCATTCATGGCACTCACAAATACTATTGGGGTGACCATAGGTAGAACCTATAATTTAGCTGTCAGGTTTTGTTAATGAGTCCATAAAGTAAAAATTATAGGCTGACAGCATCCTCTGTTGGGAAACTTGCCATTGAGAGCTTCTGAGGTCTCTTAAATAAAAACTGCCTGAGTGAGAAAAGTGCTGTTAATATGGTTGAGTGTTTTAGAAGAAAACTAGCTACCCTAATTCCCAAATACTCTACACTGCTCTTGAAGGGTGAATGCATACATTAATATCCTGTCTCCCCAGGAGATGTGCACACATTTTGGGTTGGGTTTTTTGGGGTTTTTTTTTTGTTTGTTTGTTGTTTTTTTTTTTTTTTTTGAGAAAAATATCAGTTAAACACAGACACCATTTGCATAGGGATCTTACTAATTCTCCATCATGAGGAAACTTGACACAGCCTAGAGGATATGTTGTACTCTGGCTTCAGTTATGGTCCTGAAGAGGGAGAGACCAGCTAAATGACAGAGGCAGTGCCATGGAAAAGGTCACCAAAATCCTTCCTATCCTTAAAAATCTGCCAAAAATATGCTTTACACCAAAACAAATATTTCCTAAGAAATACTGTTGGGTTGCAGCAACGTTAGTCAAAGCCGTCCCCCCATGCCAGGTCCAGCACACGGAGTTGTGGTTCCTGCGGGCAGAGGCGCCAGGAGCTGCGGTCATAGAATCATAGAATCGGTAAGATTGGAAGGGACCTTTAAGATCATCGAGTCCAACCATTAACCTAACCTGACAAAACCACTTCTAAACCATATCCTCAAGTACCACATCTACCCCTTTTTT